>BLBF01000020.1:1577597-1733333 GCA_015471245.1 Laticauda colubrina
ACACACACATACACACACACACACACACACACACACACACACATACAGTTTAAAAGAACTAGAAGATTGAAGTATAGCAAATTATCTTTATTTCTCAGGTTTACGTTTCCTTGTGCTGCTAGTACATTTCCAAGAGGTAGTTTCTCACTTACTACCAAACTTGTACCATATGCACAATTGGTGGGCTATAGCATCAAATATATAACATACATTTGTGGGATTATTTGGAAAAGCAGCAGTTACAGGATGACCCAAGCATTATGTTCTCTACATTTAAATTTAACTTTATGATGATGCATGGCATTGAGACCACCTGTGACACTTAATTGTTTCAAATTCCATACTCAGGAAAGTTAAATATGATTCTTGGTAATCTTTTTGAAACTAGACATGCAGGGTCTGCCCTTAACAAATGTGTAAGTATTTAATTGGATGGGAGTTTGTTGACACTAGTAGAATTCCATATGCACCCAACATCTGTTGATGTAAAGAATATCCATCATATATCACTTGTAAGAAACTTAAATACAATGTCCTTTCTTTTCTATTCTTTTCCCCAAACACTCATTGTCAATCTCATTTTACAGGAAGATAGAAAAAAAAAAAATCAAAATGTTGTCCAAAACTTGGACAATTTGGGGTTCTTCCTCTCTGGATGAAGTGATTAAGTGTTGCTGGCTTTTTACTTATCTTGTACGTCTGAAGGATAGAAGAAGAGCATGGGAAGGTTTCACTTTTAAACTTTCCACATTAATTTAATGCCTATAAAGTTGCCTAAATATTTCAGTCCAGTGTAAATCAACAGTAAATTCAACTTCCTCTTCCTAGTAGAGTTCTAAGGTTTATTAGACCTATTTAAATTCTTGCTACCCGAAAAGATGAGAAGTTCTAAATTTAGTAGGGAAGTGGATTTTTCTTGAGGGGGGTGGGTGCAAGTGTTTGTAAAGTCCTGCAAGTTTCTGGATGCATTGGAAATTAAATTACAGAACTAACAATATAATAGTAATAGAGTTGGAAGGGCTCTTGTAGGTCTTCTAATCTAGTCCAACCCACTGCTCAAACCGAAATCTTTTACCATTCCAGACAAGTGACTGTCCAGTCTCTTAAATGCCTCCGGGGTGGAGCACTTTCTACTGGTTAATTGTTCACACTGTTCAGAAATTTATATTTAGTTCTGGATTGTGTCTCTTCTTGATTAGTTTCCATACATTGTTTTTTTTACCTTGCCTTCTGTTGCTTTGGAAAATAGGTTGACCCCTTCTTCTTGGTGGCAGTCCCTCAGACATTGGAACACTGCTTGTCCTTCTTTTCACAAGACAAGACATACCATATTCCTGTAACCATTCTTCATAGGTTTTAGCCTCCAACCTTCAAATCATCTTTGTTGCTCTTATCTCCACTCTTTCCAGAGTCTCTACATCTTTTTTATAATATGGTGTCCATAACTGGATGCAATATTCTAAGTGTGGTCTTACTAAGGTTTCATAAAACAGTACTAATACTTCACATGATCTTGATTCTATCCCTCTATTAATGCAACCTAGGATTGTGTTCTTATTTTTGGCTGCTGCTGCATACTACTGGATCATGTTTAAGTGACTGTCCACTAGATCTCCAAGATCCCTGCTATTGAGCCAGGTTTCACTTAATCTGTACCTGTACAGTTGATTTTTCTTGCCTCAGTGTAAAACCTTACTTTTCTCTATACTGAATTTCATTTTGGTAGATAGGGCACAGTGTTCAATTCTGTGGAGTTGGAGTCTATCTTCTTGGTGTTTGGCTATTCCTGCCAATTTAGT
The DNA here is from genome assembly GCA_015471245.1 of Laticauda colubrina. Classification (NCBI taxonomy): domain Eukaryota; kingdom Metazoa; phylum Chordata; class Lepidosauria; order Squamata; family Elapidae; genus Laticauda; species Laticauda colubrina. Next base: position 1,579,397 of record BLBF01000020.1, read on the forward strand.
GTCATCTGAAAAATTGATTAGTTTCCTTTCTATTCTCTCCTCTACATCATTTATGAAGAAGTTAAAGAGTACTGGACTTAAAATTGAACCTTGGAGTACCCCACTGCTTACCTCCTTCCATGTAGATATAGCTCAGTTAAGGACTACATGTTCAGTGTGGTTTGCCAGTCAGTTAAAAATCCTTCTGGTGGTGATATTGTTTATCTCACATTTTTCTAGGTATTGATATCTGACTGATTGGCCTGTAGTTTCATGTAGTTTAAATTATGTTCATATGATTATTAGTTAATGTGTTTCAATCAATATTTGATGACTCCCCTGGATTCTTCCCCAGATAACTCTTCAGATATCAGCTCAAAGGAAGAAGAACCAGTTCTGGGCATATCAGGAGGGGAGTTGATCAATTACTCTGAGAGTGATTTGGCTGAAGCACAGCTGCAGCAGGATAGCCCTGAGGTTGGGGAAAGTATGCAGCTGCAGCCGGTCAGTGATGAGGAAGAGGAACTGCCTTCTGCATCCGATCCAAGAACACATAGGGTAGAGAAAAGGCAGGAGCAGTGAAGGTCAATCAGATTATTTGCAAGGAGGCAGACTCATCCTTCTTGATGGGCTGCACCAGAAGTTGACTCTTTAGCATAGCAGACAGATGGAGATAATGCTGGGAACAATGTTTTTTTTTTTCTTGCTATGGGCTCTTGCCTTAAATTTTGGATTGTGTCTCTTCAGCTGTTTCCTTTTCCTTTCCTTTCCTTTGCCTGTAGATTTCCCCTTGTCTTGGAATTTGCTTTTGCTTAGTTGACTGGTCTTGTCTTTTCCTTGAGGATTAATATTGACTTTCTTTGAGTATCCTATGGAATTCATTGGGATTGAGCTGATGCCAGCCAAGGGAATTGTTGGGGAATACCAATTCAGGTTCGAAAGCTTTAATAAAAATGCCTTACACCCGTAATTTGTGTATGCATGTGTGAGTGGGACAGCACAAAATATAGTCATGTTCTGCAATCTAATATCTTCCAAATAGTGTATATTGCATAAAATGCCAATGCCTGTCAAACATCTGAAAAAATAACAATATATAGGGTAAAACAATATAGGGTAATGTTTGTACATACACCATATTGAACTGAAATTTTAAGATCAATAGATAAACATCTGAGAAGCACCAACATCTTATGTGAAGGGCTTTTGAAATGCTGGTGGAGATGTCATAATTACATTTGTGAATCACACATCACACCTACACAGGATAGTTTTATAACTCTCAAACTGTGTGATGAATTGTTTGAAAAACAAATATATGTTTTCCATGAAAATGGTGTAACCACAGGGTTATGCTTATTTTTCTCTCCATACATATGATAATAAGTGTATATCTTTAATTCTTGTCTATTGTCTGTAATATAACTCTCTAATCTTGAGATGAAAGAATAGATGTTTCCAAAGCATTGGAGAACAAGAACAGATGGACATTTTTGTGGTATCTATAAGCAATTAACCGCCTCTCTATTAGCCAAGACTGTGTTAAAAATCCATGAGAGGTAATTGGGAGACCATAGTTAAACATACTCATTGATAAATGAGGGCCAAGGTACACAGAGCTCATTCCAAGATCATGTAACCTAACCCTTTGCTTTATTGTTATGGACCTGACTAGTCTGAATTTGACTTGCTATGTAGGCCATGAGCTGCTCTAAGAAGTTTGGCATTGCCTTTTTTATTTTTGTGTTATTATTGCCAGGCTGAGGAATTGGATTAGCATTCCTTTTCTGGTCTGCTGAAACATTGATGCATTTTTTTTTTCAGGCTTCACATTGCATTTCTAGAGTACTGAGTTTATTCTATGGTATCTCTGTCTTCTGAAGTTTCTCTTGTGGCTTCTGATGCTGCCATGTCACTGTACTAACTGTTACAGTCTCTGCTGATGCTGTGTCTGCCTCAAGTCTTCAGTGATGATGCCATAGTTTTCCTTAAAAGGGAGTGCAGTGGCACAGTGGCTTAATGATGCTGGAAGTGCTGGCCAGAAATGGTCTGCATTTTGGTAGTTTGAGATGGAATGAGCTGCTATTGCTCGATCCCTAGCTCCTGCCCACCCAACAACAGTTTGAAAGCATGCAATATTGTGAGTAGATAAATAGGTACCACTTTGGTGGGAGAAACCTAGCCTGCATTCATGTGTTCAAAAAAGCAGAAGCTGGTTCTGGACTTGGCTGGATATGAGGCAATACAGTACACAGTGAGGCAACATCAGTGGAAGAACCAGCCACCTGCACACTGTTAGTCAGCAGGTATAACCAAGTTCACCTCCTTTGGTACACCAAGGATAGGCATGCAAGTGCTGAACAGAATGCACTAGCAATTTAGACTGTCAAGTACGCACGGTGTCTAGAATGTAGATTTCTCTGACATTGTATGCCATATGCTAAATAAATAATAACTTCTCCTTAGTTTACTCTGAGTCTGCTCCAATAATTCTTCAGGCAAAGCCATTTGCATTTCCCCAGTTGCTGACGCTAATCCTTTAGCCACTACTGACAACCTCTGTTGCCCCCAACATTCACCAATGCTCTTCAGTATCTCTCTTTTCTTCACATACCACACTTTTCTCTTCAAAATGCCTACCATGCCAAAATCTCCTGCACAGCTACTTTATGTGGTATGGTTCATGTCGACAAATCAAGAGGGGAATGAGGTATTGTAAAGTGGTTTTCTGTTCTCAGCGTAATAGTATAATTTAACAACTGCCAACTTTATGCTTATTTTGAATCCAGGAGTCTTTCTGAATTTCATAATTGTGGGACTACAACTCCCTGCCGCTCCATTAGTTTATCAAAATAACATAATATATAATAAACATTAGAAAAGCAAAGAATGCAGCGCTACAAAAGTACTTTGTACTAAGTATATACAGTATAAATTTTCTTTATATCAGTTCAGATATATTCTCGATATAACTTTTAGTCTTGAATCATCTTTTGACAAGAGCTTCCCATACAATAATATGGGCATGACATACATGACAACCTCTCACATCATTTACTGACAGAACTTCTACAGAATGAGAAAATGAGCATCACAATCTTGCAACACATGCTGTGCTCCTTAGTTGCATGAGCAAAAGGATGGTCCTTGTATCAATACATGTCAACATTAATTTTGTCCTTTACTTACTGTGCCACAGCCGATATATCTACTCGTTAACTGCTCCTGTTCCTTGCTTATGACAGATGCTTTGCCTATTCAAAATAAAGAAGTGCCAATATTAACAAATAAAATACAATATACAAAGCACACCTGTGGTGTGTAGGTGTTCAGGTGTATAGAAAAGAAAAGTTATGTTAAGGCATGTCAGTTAAGCACAATTGGAGCACACTTGCTGTAAGTTGCTAGACTAAAGATTCTTGAACTACTTGGACTAGAAAGATATGTGAGACTGCAAAGCATTGTTTCTCTATTCTACACATCAACTATAATGGGTCAAAATATTGGTACCTACCATGAGAATGGCAGAAGAGAAGGAGAAACTTTTTCTTTGAATGGATTCCAATGATTGCTGAATAGGGTTCAAACTGACAATAGATAAATAAATTTTACTTTCTTTTATTAATTCATTTTTTTATTTAAACATCCATCACAAATGTATAACTCTGGATGGCTTACAACATTAAAGTAATAAATTATATAACTCTATATACTAACAGTCATATTTTTAAAATGTGATGGGTTATCAAAACTATTAACAAAATATTACTGGAAATATTATTAAAGTAATAATAGAAAAATATTTTTCCACAGCAGTAAATTGTAGACTTTAAACAAAGTAATTATCATACAGAACATCTATTTCTTAATGGCAAATTAATGATATAGTATGATGGGTTTTTTTCAGATTTGTTTGTTGGGGAAAAATCGTAACTTTAATATATATTTAGGATAACCTTAAGATGTATTTGCACTTTTTTAATAATAATTTTTATTGAAGTAGAAATATAAAGTTTAAAAACCTAACGCAAATTAAGAAGAGCACATACAAAAAGAAAAAGTCCAAACAAAAAGATGTACAGTATATAAGTATTGTCAGACAAATATAAACAAACTCAGTTTGTTTATGATATTATCATAAACAAATAATCTGATATTATCATCTCTGATAATAAAAGTATCATCTCAGAGATGATACTTATCATCTCTGATATTTCAACAAAATATCTGTTCTTCCCCCAGATTAAATTGCATCCATAATTACTCTCATCTCTTATCAATAGACATATTATAATATCTCATCATTCAGTCTTATATTATAATATCTTAGCATTCAGCAAAAGTACATTAAGAACTAATAGAAGTAATGTTTATATTTCTAGTTTTAGTTTAGTTTTAATAAGTAATGTTTCTAGTTAATAAAAAAATTATAAAATACATCAGTTTTATATTCCTTTCCTTGGGCACAGTAATTGATCACATTCTCCAAAAATACAGTAAAATAAATCTCTTCCCATGTTTTATCTTTTATCCATAAAGAAATATTTAAAGCCTATTTGTTCCTTGTTTAAAAAAAATCCATTAAGAGCTATCAGAAATCAATGTTCTGGCCAACCTGTTTCTTTTTTTAAACTTGATTTTTCTTTTTCAAATCCTTAAACTTGCATGAGGCATCTTTCATCAAGGAAATGTAATGAAATTTATCCTTCTGAAGGTTCATAACATCCATAAAGTCATTAATAAGCAATTCCTGAGGGTGGTTAAGAGAAGATATACATAAATCTAATGTCTGAACTGGTGCTGAATTGTGACCTAGGCAAGATGACTTTCCCTCAATTCCCAGAGTTCTAAAACTCACCCGAGACCAATGTCTTATGGTCTCCTTGTGGGGAGCCTCTGCTGTAAAGTATTTGTGGTGATCTTGGCTTCTCCTTTACTCCAGAGAAAAATTCTGATGAGCTATTCCATTCACGGGTTCTTTCCATACCACCATCAACTCTTCTGTCTGCAGAGCCATCCTAAATCCACCATTGCTTCACTGAAGATCAGGATATTTCACTATCTAAGTTGTGTTCATTCATTTAGGTCAGAATGCAATGAAACAAGAAATTCATAAATGCATACACTGATTCAGAGGCTTTTAAATAAGAATATACAACTGAAACCAGATTCCCCCCCCCCTTCTTGGGACTGATGGATAAAGAGTTGGAAAAAAGTCTCCAAATTCTGTTTTTATATGTGATAACCACCGTGAGATTGTACTCATAAAAATGGAAATATTTGGCAATTTCTACAGTTACAGAAGAGTGGCTGATGAAGATGAGAGAAATTGCTGAGATGGCTAAATGGACTGTCTGATTAGACAAAAGACAATATTTACCTTTGTTGCTGACTGAAAATCCCTTATGGACTTTTCATGTAAAACAGAAAAAATGAACTTATTATGTATTTATTTATTAAAATTCTACACTGCCCATCTCATCTAAGTGACTCTGGGCAATTTACAACAACCTAATAAAATAAACATGTGACTAAAGGCATACTTGAAAAAGATTAAGAACAAAATTAAGATTTACTGACTAAAAGTAAGTTCAAAGTTAAAAATTTCAGAAGATTAAAAGGTTAATCAGCCAGAAGAAATGATTATGAGTTTGATTATTAGATACGTTATTAGATTATTAGATTAGATTATTAGATTATTAGATAGGTTATAGAAAGAAGAGAGACACAATGTAACTTTAGAACAGGAGAGGTCATTCTATAATTGTACTTATACCTGCCATCAATAAAAGCAAAAAACACTTTTTATATCTCTCTACTTTCTTTTCTTTCTTCTACCATTCTTTTTCTTTTTGAACTTGAAGTTTCTTTTTTATTTCTTTCTTTCCTTTTTTCCATCTCATTTTATAATAGTTTTAATTTGTAGTCATTTTTAAATCTTTCAGGAAAATTCTGTTTCAAAAAGGAACAAGATTCAGTCATATATTTACAGTGGATCTCTTCCTAATGTTTCTGTTTTATAAAGAGAAGACAAAACATCAAAATTTTCATAGGTCCAGCTGAAAATGCAGAAAAAACTTTAACATGATTTAAAACCTTGGGGAAAAAAAGACTTTAGAGTATGGTATGTTTTTTTGTATTTTTTTAGCAATATTTATAGTATATAAAAATTCTATTACAAGGTAGGGGGATATGAAGCTATAAAGCATCACAAATATTTTCCAGTTATCTTTGAAGATTCGTGAATTAGATTCATGAGCCTTATTGAGGACAGCATTTTCTTCACATAGAAGGCAATCAGGTGTTTATAGGAGACTATGTGTCTAAAACATACTTGCTTCTGTTCCCCACCAGCCAAAACCTGTCAGGAGACAGACAGCAATCATAACATCTGATGAGATTATTCTCCATAAATTTGTCTAATCCACCCCTTTAAAAAGAAAAAAAAAGCCATTTGGCCGATTAACAAAGCCCACTCTCCATTTTTCGGCGCATAGGAAAAAAAAAAAGATGAGTAATGGAAGTGTACTATAGTTCCTTATTTTTAAAGAAAAAAATCCAGAACATAACAATACTTCATATAAGATTGTGTAGCAGCCAGTATAAAATAATCCATATTTAATTTCCAGTGTTGTAAAAAATGCTACTTGGAAATCAATACAGCTGTACGGCTCATCATATTGCTTGTTAAGAAAAGTTCCTGATACACTATGTTCCTTTTTATTTCTCAGAACAGACTTTAACATTCTATAAATATTACAGTTTGATTATACCAATATTTCCATTCACCACTGGCTAAGTGGAGTAACATCTTCTACTTTTTTGTTGGTGGATGTACAAGTAATGTGGATAGATGTTCATGTAATTAAAATATTTTTAATAAATGCATTTCTTACTTTTTTGAAAAACTTGGAACATAAAAAAGGAAAAATTAAGTAACTATGCTTTTAAAAATGAAATCCTGCCCACCTTAATTTTGTTAATCCTGACTATTGCATTCTAACCTGAAGAGTTTCAGAAATTATACTAAATAACTCAATAATGATACTAAATAACTCAATAATTAATTATTTCTGTTAGGTATACAAATTATGGAATTTATTAATTGCTAAAAATGCTTTCATGTTTAAATAAGCTTACATTATTATGAAGTTGGATCCAAAGATATATAAAGTACACAATATACATTTACACATCTTAATTACATATCATATAAAAATAACATTTACAAAAATCACAATGTTTATTTTCAAAGTACTCTATAGTTATAATAACTATGCAGACAGGATACTGATAATTTATAAAAGTGATAAAGAAGGGTTACTTCATATAATTAACTTTGTTTGTGTAGTCAGAATTGATACCAGGGTGCAGAGGATTATTTCACACTGAGCAAGAGATTATTTAGAGGAAAAGAGGAAAAACTGATTTGGATATTGATTTATGTTTATACATTAAGACTTATATCCTGCTGGAGATTAAAACTCTCTGAGTTCACATAGATGTATAAAAATTACACAAAATATAAAACACTCATACATTAACACAATTACATCGTATAAATAAAAAAGATAATATGTTTCTCCTTTTTCTCTTCTGATTGTAGCAAATGCTTAGAATGTTGTGGCATGAAAAAGTAAAGCTGAATTAGCGAATGTTCATTCTGGACCCTTCCTGTTAGTTGGCACTGTTGTTCTCCCCCCCATGGACAGCCTGATCCCTTGATTCAAACTGGCAGGTCAAAATGGAATGTCCCAGTTATGTCTTTCATTGTCAACAGCTCATCCATATAACCTGCAGCTTCTGTATGTGTCACCCTGGTCTAATTTTTAACCTTATCCTCTTGATAGTTTTCCAGGAAGGAGAAAAGAGAAGAAAATATAACATCAAGTGCCTTACTTAGGAGAAATTGGGGGCAGATAATATCTGGATTAAGAATCCATGGACCAAGGAGAAAATCAGAGAGGAGGGGGGAAGCCTTGATTTTCTTCAATATTACAGGATTTATATACATTTTATGATATACCTGACACATATATTTTTGTCAACTATTCAACTTTGACTGAAGAATTAGAAACAAACAAATGGAATTGATACAGAGATAAAGATGTAAAATATTTTTCTGTTATAATCAAAGGGAACAGAATTCCATGATTTGACGTCTATTTTTGTTTCCCTGATTTATTTACTCTTTTAGTTGGAGGGGACAAAAGTCGGCATGATGTACTTATGATTATTGCATATTTTGATATCATTAAAATGATTACTGGAATATTACTCACTATAATATTCCTTTCAGCACAGAAGCTGCATGATTTTATGGTTTTAAGGATCAACTTTGAATCCCCCCTCCCCCGCCATTGTTGCTGCCTGTAGTATGATGATAGTCATTGAGGAAAAAGTAGGTCAGTGAAATAATGGCAGTTCTGGAAATAATACAGATTGACAGTTGTTGAGCATAATCTGCTGAATAGCCATAGGGGTGGTGGAGAAGCAGCAAAGCTCATGTGTCCACATGCATGGCAGCTGGGTGCAAGGGGCACCAATAAACCCTTTGCAAATTAAATATGCAGCATAGACTGAGTAACAGAGTATTTTAAAATTCTGAACACAACAGATTGAAATTTTAAAAATTCCTGAAACTCCAAGGATTGGAAAAAAATATGCATTACACTTTCCTATTTATTTATTGGTATTTATTAATTTGGTCTCCCCCCCCCCATCATCGATCTGTCTGCCTGTCTGCCTGTCTGCCTGTCTGTCTGTCTATCTATCTATCTATCTATCTATCTATCTATCTATCTATCTATCATTTTATTCAGTGTTAGTCTTAATAAGCAGAGTGGTCTATTGTAATGCTTATCGAAACAAAGGCTTTCATCAAAGGAACAGAAGATTAAAACCAAAAACCCAAGATACAAAGGCAGAAGACAGAAGGACACAATTATCCCATTTCTTACAAGGTTCTTTTTCTAAAGAGAATCACAAAGTTAAAAAGAGGGCAATCAGATTTGGGTCGGAAAAACCCCTCAGTGCCAGAAAGAATTAGGAAGTTGTCTCCTTGTTCTGATTTAATGGCCACCTAGATTTTACAGCTAAAATCTGATAGTCTAAATAAAGTATTTCTTTGAGAAACATAACATAGCCATTTATTTTTCAAGAAAAAATTTGTAAAATAAAGTGTGGATCATCCTTTGACTAGGTGTTTATATGAATACAGGCATTATTATTTGTATATACATACAGTATTATTTGTATATATACATACATACATATGCTGTTCAGCTTCCTTCAGGTATTATCCCATGTCATTGTAGTTGTGCTTTTAAAGTTGTAGCAACATTTCAGCAGAATCTCATCTGCCATCACCAGGCTTCTGTATTGAGTTTGTCTCAATACAAAAGCCTGATGATGGCAGATGAGATTCTGCCAAAATATTGCTACAACTTTAAAAGCACAACTACAATGACCTGGGATAATACCCAAAGGAAGCTGAACAGCATACATGGAAGTATGTAAGTACCCGCGAAAACTTAAAAAAACAAATACATACATATACATATACATATACATATACATATACATATACATATACATACACATACACTACACATACACATACATGCCCACATGCACACGCACATGCACACGCACACACATACACATACACATAGACATACACATACATATACATATACATATATTTGTTTTCTTAAGTTTTTGTGGGTACTTACATGTATGCTATTCAGCTTTGTTCAGGTATTTTCCCATGTCATTGTAATTGTGCTTTTAAAGCCCCCAACAATTCTCAACAACACCTGAAACAATTAGTATATAATGTTTCCAACAGAGAACTCACCAAAACAGAAACAGCTATCCTAAACAAAGGAGTCAATTATGCTATAGCACCCCCAAAAAATCCCCACAGAATCCATCATATGTGCAGTAGAATCCAGCCTAACGAAATTAAATACAGATGAAGCTGACAGAATAAGACACCAGGTTACCAACTTCCTATGCACAAGCAAACCACCCAAAAGTAACTTGCACAAAGAAGAACTCAAAGTGTTACAAGCCCTAAAAAAGGATGACAGCATAATCATACTTCCAGCAGAAAAAGGGAATGCCACAGTAGTAATGGATAGAAAAGACTATGAAACAAAATTGACAGACCTACTCCAAGACTCCACATACAAACCCATAAACATGGACCCAACCACATATCTGGAAAAAATAACCAAGAAGAAAATTATAACCAGCCAAATGAGCAAAGAGATCCAACAGATGATCATCTCAAGAGAAAAATATTCCAGATGCCCCAAACTATACAGCCTCCCAAAAATCCACAAAGAAGGCATACCTCTCAGACCCATAGTCAGCTCCAAAGGAGCACCACTATAAAACCTATCTAAAAACTTAACAAAACAACAACATGTGAAACCGGAGTTTCACATGTACAAAACTCATACCACTTCTTGGAAATGATCAAAGATCTACATGTGGAACAAGAAGATCTGCTTGTAAGTTTCGACATGGTTTCACTATTCACTCAAGTCCCAATAAAAGAAACTTTTTTTTTTGAAGAAAATTTTATTGATTTTTAGAAACAAACAAAAACAAACACAACACAGAACATGAAAACATAAAACCTCTTTCCTGAAAGCAGCCTGATCCCGGGTTACATCTCTTTGTACAGACACCAATTCAAGTTCATACTCATTTTTATATACCATTCCATATCTTATTACCATTCTACATTTTCTGTATAGCTTCTCCCCTCTTTTAACTTTCTTAATTTTATTTTTATTTGTTTCATCTCAAATCAGATCATTATATTTATATTCTTTGTCCTATTTCAGCTGTCTATTATCTTTTCTCATTAAACAAAATTTCTCCTGTGGTCACTGATTGGAGTATGATGCCTTTATACTTTTCCCCTAAAATTGTAACACTTAATATAGAACATAACTTCCATTTGGATTCTGCATAGTACATTGAAGCTACACGCTATATTTTAAAAAGAAAATAAAAATATAAATATATAATATAATTAAAACAACGATCCATACCAATTCAATTCTATTATTAATGTTAATATTCATTTAAATTTTAGACATTTAACACATTACTTTTCAAATAGGTATCATGCTTCTATGGGAACACTTATACACTTTCCATAATTACTTCCCCCCTACTTCACTTGCATTTTAAAACATTATGTCATTAAAATGTTCCCATTCCTTTCTAAATTAATTTTCTCATTTAATTCATTTCATTTATTTTATTCACAAATGTTTCATGAAATCATACGTTGTTTCCAATTTTCTCACATTATTTCTAAATACAAATATAACAATATAATCATATGTACCTTTGCAGAATCACTTCTTAAATTAAATTTTTACCCATTATCTCTAAATAAGTCCTGTTTCTTTACATCTTGCTTCACACCCTTATAGCTTCTCTTCCCTTTCCTCCTCTTTTGCTTCTTTTCTCTGCCTTTTTTACCCTCTGGTCTCTCCGCCTCAATTTCCCTTTTCTGTATTCCCTTTTTCTGTTGCTTTCTCACATTATATCCACTTTTCACCTTATTTTTCCCTTTTTTGGTTGTTTTTTTAGGTCTCAAATTCTCCATTCTCTTTCCCCTCTTTCCCCTTTCTTCCCCAAGAAAAATTACTTGTTCATTTAAAATGGCTTCTTCTTTGTCCCAATCTTCTTGTTGCATGGTCTTTTCTTGTAGTTTCTCGTAGGTAGAGATTGCCATTTCTAAGAATTGAAAAACGGAACCAAGAGAGCCCTTCCTTTCTTGTTCCTCTTCTTTAAGTTTTTTAAATTCTATTTTCAGTTTGTCCACGAGTGATGCCATTGTAGAGTTTTTTTTCTTCTTTTAAAACAACCACCCAAGTGTTTTTAATCCTTGCAATATAATTCTAAAAGTCCCAAAGTCACCAAGCAATCCAAATACACACAAGCTGTTTCTTTTGACACCTTCTTCCTTTTTTCACTTTCCCTTCCTGGGGTTAGTATTTAGTTACAAAGTTCCAGTTAAAATGTATCTTTTAGCAGTCCTGTTAAAATTTAACTTTAGATTCTTTAGATTCCAGGCTATCTCCTCCTTCCAAATCCTGTTCTTATTCTCTTCCTCTCCCTTCTCACTTACAGCAAAAAATAAATAAAAAAATTCTTTCTCTTTTTTTTTTCTTTTATGTTCAGAAATCTTAATTATCCCCTTGGCATTAAATTTTCCAGCTTAAATACCTATTGATGCCAAAGCAGATTTTTCTGATTTCTCATTCATCTCTGTTCGCTGTCAACGTCAGGAAGGAGAGTGAAGAAAAAAAAAAACTTTCCCTTTTCACTTTCATTCGCTGCTTCCAAATCTTCTTTGGGATGGGTGTATCTTTTTCAAAAAAAATTTGGGTTCCAGGATGCCTTAGTTGTTGCTTCTTATCCTGATCAGCCAAAACTTTCACTTAAGTGCTTTCTTCCCCCTGCACATTCTTTTCCGGGTGAGGGCTTCTTTGAGGCGGCCATTTCTGACCACCGCTCTACTGCCTTTGGGAGAGGGAGTTTAGCCAGCTGAGGAGAAAAGATGCGACTTTCCTCAACCCAGCTGGAGTCTCCCCCGTCTTCACTGACCTCAACGGGGTGGCTTAGCCCTGAAGCCAGCTGGCTCGGGGCACTCTGGTGGTGAGCCCAGGCAGAAACTGCACACAATCGCAGATTTCTGCCTGCCACCGAAGCCCTGCAAACTGGAAGTTTCCCAATAAAAGAAACTTTTGAAATCATCAAAAATAAATACCAACCAGCTAAATACCTCATGGAACTAACAGAACACTGCTTAACAAACACATATTTCACACACAAAGGACAAAGATACAAGCAAATTGAAGGAGCCCCTATAGGATCACCACTGTCACCTGTCATTGCAAACCTGTTCATGGAAGAATTTGAATCCAGAGCCCTGGCTAATGCCACCCACAAAGCCAAACTATGGTTAAGATATATCGATGACACATTTGTGATTTGGCCCCATGGGAAAAAAAAAAACCTAAACAATTTCCTAACACACCTAAACAGCACACACCCCAAAATCAAGTTCACCATGGAAACAGAAACAAACAAACAGCGACCATTCCTAGATGTACTAATCTACAAAAAAACAGATGGCACACTAGGACACACCATGTACCAGAAGAAAACACACACCAACTGCTACCTCAATGCCCAATCCCACCACCACCCAGCACAGATAAACTCCATGGCCAAAACACTAATCACCAGAACCAAATGCCTGGTAGACAAGACACACATAAAGACTAAACTATGCATCCTGATGAAAGTACTGACAGCCAATGGCTTCCACAAAAACAAAATCACCAACTTGATCCACAAAAATACACCAAGACATAACAGAGACCTAGAAGATGAACAGACTTATGGAACAGCTGTCCTGCCCTACATAAGAGGTACTACAGACAAAATCAGTAAGATACTACACAGGCATCACATCAAGACTGCCTTTAAAACAGACAGAAAAATAGCAGCCATCCTTAGAAACCCCAAAGATAAAATTGACCTGGAAAACCAAGGCATATACAAAGACCCCTGTGCATCATGCCCGGCCACATACATTGGACACACCAATAGAAGAATAAGTACCCAACTGGATGAACACAAAAATGCAGTAAAAAAGCTGGAACACACTTCCTCACTAGTCCAACACATGAAAGCCACTGGTCATAGCATCGACTTCAATGGCACCAAAACCCTAGCCACTATAGAAAACCCCAGCCACAGAATTATCAGAGAAGCCATAGAGATTGAAAAAAGACCTGAAAGCATGAATAGATGATTCCACCAGACTGTCAATCAATTGGAAGCCTGCACTCACAAACAAAAAAATCTCCACACTACTAGCCAGGCAAACACCTGGGCACAAACAGACTCCCCCTGATACCTCCACCTCAAACACGCCCCAACCAAGCACCCAGATGAAACCTAGCTTCCTAACAAATGATAGCCGTCCATTTACTCAGAGCCAAGCTGCACTAAAAGCCTCCAATACAGGAACACAATGTTGCCAGCCAATCAAGACACAAAAAAAGCCACAAAACCGACAGAAGATATGAGAAACACCAATCAAGCAGAACACAGCAAACTCCAAGACCAATAAATACAGACCAAGACTTCCAACCAATCAGGATGAAGAAAAAAACCATTCTGGCACAGCATAGGCTAGCCCCAAATTTAAAACTGAAATGACTGTGAAAATCTGACTCACAGACGAACACAATACAGAAGCCTGATGATGGCAGATGAGATTCTGCCGAAACGTTGCTACAACTTTAAAAGCACAACTACAGTGACGTTGGAAAATACCTGAACAAAAGGAAAATCTGTGGGTCAAACCAGATATAGTAAGCATTTAGGAATCACCTTACAACCTAATATGAACAGATACTTAAGGACAATGGGCAGAAAGTTATTTAATTTGTTAAAAGTTGGATGTTACAGTGCAAATTTTTATTCAAAGTATTGAAATCTCTGCTTTAAATACTCTTCGCTACAGTCCTGCACTGAGAAACTTCATTTAACATTTACTGTTTCTCTCAAAAACAGTAAAGGGTTTTCTCTCAAAAAAACCTTTCCAATTATTTTAGGATTATGGGAGAGTCATAACCTTGCATAATTAGTGTGATTGTTTTGCATAGAATTGTTTTTTCAATTTCTCTAAGACATGTAGAACAACACTAATAAGATTTGGGGGTTTTGGGGGGGGGGGGTTCCTTTTATGTTGGACTCTGGATTCAAGTAAGCAATGATAGAAATCTATTGCTTTCTTATAAGGTGTTTAATCTTCTATTTATTTCCTCAGACTTGTGTATGCTCTGTGTACCAGCTGTGATCAGCTGGGAGTGAGCAGTTTTGTATCTAAAAATGTCAAGATCCACATTTTATGATCCCAAGCAAAATCCCAGGCACAGAATGGGGTCCCAGATTAAAGGAGGAATTTTAATCTATTTGTGTGTATTCTGTTCCCCATCTGATTTGCATAAAGTGAAGATTTGAGAAGAACAGTGGGCTCCAAACAAAGCAAACAAGTGCAAAGTTACTATTTAAACAGGATGAAAAGAGATGACTTACCCAAAATATTTTTGAAGAATACCCATAAAATGGAATAAACCAATACAAAATACATTGGGTTAAAGTTCAGAAAGACATGTTATTGTGCATTTTCCTTTAAGTATTCTATTTTTAAGCATCAGAAAGCAGCTGTGGATGCCAAAAAGCTTTTCTATATGAATAATGCATTACTGCTCTTTCATTCTCTTGCTTGACCACAATCCCTTTATGGTAGACCATTCTTTGTGATACAGGCAACACATGTATGAAGAGGTTGTGAAGTTATACTTACATGCATCTCTGTTTTACTTAGATTACGTGCACTGCTGATTTCAAATAAGCAATATTTTCCTTCTGATCGAGCAAAACAGCTCATTTCTTTTTAAAATGTTTTCCCAATCTTGACATCTAGAAAGGACAAGTAAAGAATGTAGGACAACAGAAAATATGCCATTTCTTTTGTACACACCTACATTGCCTGATTATTCTCCTTTTCTCTGTATACTCATTTTTTCTGGTTGCATGGCATCAGCTTAGGTTATATAAATTAGAGAGTATTTCTTTCATACTGATCTGCCATAAGGGCAGCTTTCTGGTTAAGGAGTAGATCAGTACTCTAAATCTATAATCAGTACTCTAAATATATAAGTAAACATTGGACGCAACTTAATTAAAATCCCCAGGTTTTTAAACCAGGTCAACTGCAATTAAATTTAATCCCAGACACTCCAGTATTGTGTGAAAAGTGCTTACATTTATAATGTCCTAAATTTATGTTTACGACAATTGCACTTTGTTACACTGAAATTATTGCAAATCATGAATAGAAATTGTTCAACAGCTGCCAGGATGTTGCTAAGACCCAGTTAAATGGAGAACATTAATAACAAATTTGTTGATTTACCTTATTTACTGTATAGGTCAGGAGTCTGCAACCTTAAACACTCAAAGAACCATTGGACCCATTTCCCACAGAAAAGAAAACACCGGGAGCCTCAAAACCTGGATAGGCATGGCCAACTCAGCATCACTCCTACCAAGTCATATGACACCCACCACCACCACACCTACCCAGGTTTTGTCACTCCCAGTGTTTTCTGTGGGAAATGGGTCTCTCTCTCTCTCTCTCTCTCTCTCTCTCTCTCTCTCTCTCTCTCTCTCTCTCTCTCTCTCTCTCCCTCCCTCCCTCCCTCCCTCCCTCCCTCCCTCTCTCTCTCTCTCTCTTTCCCCCTCCCTCCCTCCTTCTCATTTCTGTTTTTTGTGTTTTACCTTCTCAGGCCAGGCAAGGAGTGACTGGGAGGGGAGGGTCAGTCAGTGGTGGGGTCACCCAAGTGGGAACCACATCAGAGAGCCCAAAGAGCCACATGTGGCTCCAGAGCTGAGGGTTGCTGACACCTGATATAGGCTTATTTGTGAACTGTTTTGAATCTTTGAAGACTTTAATGGTTTGGGCATTTGAGTAGTCAATTAAGTAGAGCAATCTTGGTTTTGCCCAAATCAAGGGATGTAGTAGATACTTCCTAGAAACATGGCCTTTTCAGACTAAACTACTGTCGCTAAAGAAGCCAGAAGGTTCAGTTTTTATGTATTTCTAAAGGGAACGCCTTAATTTTTTTTAAAAAAAAAATCTGGGCTAAACTGATAGCAACAGATTAAACATCTTAAAAGAATACTTTGGATTTTTTGCTGTCACATTTTACAATTGCTTAATACATTGTCAACTGCTTTATCAAGTTGCTCCATAAGTTGCTTTATCAAGATGGACCAGAAGTGAGTGTTAAACTAATCAAGGACATTTAATTAGTAAAGATAGTATTTAAAATGTTGCATACAAACTAGCAAGATAGTTTTTAAGATCTATTTCAGATTTAAAAATCAACAATATACTTTTATATTTTACTAACCTCTGGTATGCATTTTAAACCCCATTTAGAAACTGTTGTCAATAAAAATATTTAATTATGTTGTTGACCCCAGGCATTCAATGATTCACACAAAATCAAATCGGACTTGCTTGTTTTCACTTTGTGTTTTACATTTCCAGCATCTTTATTCTTCCTTAAATCACCTCCATTCACAGACTTTCATAATGTCCAAATCAGGCAAATCTACACATCAACTCTATGGCCCAACTTTGAGGGATCACTGGAAACTGATACAAATCCTGTGCCAGAAACCTGAGTACTTTTTATAACTCTGAGAAGAACATTAAACTTTAAATCTGAGATTCTTTTTCCCTCTTCCCCATTTCCCTTTATGAATGGATAAACCTGCCTTTCTACATAATACTGTTCTCCCACATTCCTCTGCCTTTGCATTATTCCACTATTTCAGCCACCGTGTACTTTCCCCTGGTTGTTTACTACAGATCGTCCTCAATTTACAACAATTTGTTTAGTAACCATTCAAAGTTACAACAGCACTGAAAAAATGGATTTATGACTGTTTTTCACACTTATGCCCATTGCATGTTCACATAATTTGGGCACTTGGCAACTGGATCATATTTATAACGGGTGCAATGTCCTGGATCATGTGATGAGTTTTTGTGACATTTTGACAAGCAAAGTCAATGGGGAAGCCATATTAACTTAACAAAAGTATTACTAAATAATGTTAATGATTCACTTAACAACCATGGCAAAAAGGTCATAAAATGGGGCAAAACTCATTTAACAAATGTTTCACTAAACAACGTAAATTTTGGGCTCAATTGTAGTCATACGTTGAGAAGTCCATGCAGTTATAGTGCAAATATCCCACTGCTTTTAAAAAAGCTGAAGATTGTACATTTACTAGTTTAATCTCTCCCCCTTCCTCTCCTCTAAAACCTGTGCCAACCAAGATAGATTCCTAAAGTTCAATTAACTTAGTCTGGACTAATTCAATAAATTGTAAAATTCTACTCCTGAGCTTCACAAAGACAACTGAGTTTGTCCCGTAGATGAGAGAATTAATAGACCTTTTGATCCGATTATCAAGGTTTTGTGGAAGTTTGTGTTATATAAGGAAATTATCTTTAAAGAATGGTGCTTTGTAATATGTCCGCTTCTGCACTATATGATGATTGTCATTATTGTGATAATGTTCTGGAGACAAAAACCTGCATCCAGGGTCTGGACCCCCAAAAGGCCACCTTATTTGTTCATTTTCATGGTTATTTTCTCTCTCCCTCCTATGGCAAACCAAGGATTGTGAATACCTTTCCATAAAATCTCTCGTTCTTCAAAGTAGAGCCTTTTTCAAAGAATGACAGCATGTGTACGCAAGAGTTCTAAAAAGTATCTACAGCATGAATACTATACTTTCTGGATTCCTGCCAGTATTTTGATTCTATCCATGGCCCCATACTGACATGAACAGTATCACTGAAGCAGTAGCACTCATTTAAGCAATTAAAATGTGAAAACTACTTATTAAAAATCAAATATAACCAATATTTTATAGGTTAATACTTCATTGAGTGGTTTTATAGTAATAAGGAGCTTTAGAATTCTACTGGTGATTTTCTAATTATACTGGTCATACTAGGGTCTAGGTTTTATCCAAACTGTCAAGTACTGAGCTCTCAAAAATATATTTTAAATAAAGTTACACTCCTAATCGCAGTTGTGCATAAATAAATCCTACTTATTTCACAGGCATATGAATACCCCCAGCTGGGCAGGATCCTCGCCAAGGTCACTGAGAAGCTGAGTCAGAAAGCAGCAGAGCTGCTATAATTCAGTGGCTAAAAAAGTTAGGTAAAACAACTATTTTCAGAAAAATAACCTCAATCAAAGACCTGGAAAAGTCACACTGCCAAATTATGTGTACTAAACTCCTTATGTTCCTAAATTTACATGCACATGAAGTGTTTCCTGTTAGAAGAAATCAATCAGTTTTACATGTTAAAACTCCATTTGAATAAATGAAACTCGGTTCCTTTTGTACATAAATCATTGTTGCATGGATACACTAAAGCAGAAGTCTCCAAACTTCTGGGAGTTGAAGTCCAGAAGTCTTAAATTTGCCAAGTTTGGGGACCCCTGCACTAAAGATAAACTAAACCAAATCACAGTATTATGTCTGCTGTCATGCAGATTTTAACCTCTCTGCCAGCAGAAGTTCCTTTATTGGTTGGGCTGCCTTCAACATTGACACCTGGTGTTTCTCTGAACTACCAATTGCCCTGCCTATTACTGTGGTATATCATAACGGTCATAAAATGGATCAGTCTTGAGACCAACCTGATTTAATGATCTTTTGATGGTGGTTGTTAGACAAATCACTACAGACATTAAGTGAATCCACTGTTGTTAAGTAAATGCTGCAGTTGTTAAGTGAACTAACAGTCCTCTATGGATGTGGTTTTGCAGAAACTAGGAGTGCTGGTTTTCAGCAAAATGATTATAAAATGTGGTCACATATGTGATAAGATGAATTATGGCTACTGTCATTTCTACCAATGCTGATTTGTTTGGATAATAAAATAGCTAATTCCACTCCTTTATAATACAACTGCCTTGTGTATTTATCAATGTATTAAGAAAAACTAGCTTGTGGATTTTTGCAGTATTGGATCACAAAGCTAAAGGGGCAAATAATAATGAGTTGCTGATCCCAGCAACTGTTCTCTGTAGGTGATGGTGATTGTAGTTCAGTCAAGAAGAGTATATTGTTCTGTACAGAGAAATAACAAATTAAATGAAGGAGATGATCAGGCTGAGCCCAAGGGAGGGATAAAATGTATCATCAGTCTTGAGTTCCTTTGTGCCCACAAGAGATTGAAGTTCAGCCCTCCTTGAATTCCTTTGACTCTTATCTACCACCAATTTGCTTTGACCATTAGTAGTTTAAATTCTTATAGAGAGCATAAGCTTGCAAGAAATGTTTATACTCAATTGAACTGCCTGGATTTTCTAATTTCCCTGGCACTTTACAGTAAAATGTTAAAAAAAGATGACGTGGTTCATAATGTTTACCTAATTTATGTAACTCAGAAGATTAAAACAAATAATTCTTGATGAAGTGGTATAAGACAACTGGGGCTTCCTGCAAGGCTGAAAGCTCTAAATCTCTTTATAAGATTTCATTTCCCCATTAAATATATTTGTTAACCTATCTGAATGAGGTATTAAAAAAATCTATGTATTTATTCTATGTATTTATTAACTAAGTTTAATATAAAAGACAATGGGTTTAGAGATATTGGAAAACATTACCGAGTTTCATTGATCACTAAACAGCACTTCTACCACACGATTTCCAGTTATCACTATTATGCTAAGTGGTTTCAAGATGATAGGAAATTTTACCATTGATTTTTATTAATATCTTGAGAAGACGGGTTAAGAAGCAAGGCACCGCTTTGATTTTCTGCTTCTACTTTTTATTACATTTTACAAAGCCCACACATAAAAAATATAAACTAAAAATAAAAAAGAAACAATAAAATGTAAATAGGGAATAAGGCTAGACACATGAAAAAGTATAAAGAAAAAGAAAGAAAAACACAAACATAAACAAAGAATGACTTCCAACTTTTTCTTCCAAGGGTATAAAGCACACTTACTTTTGATTCTTAGTTTAAGACTGTAATAAAATGACAATTCCACCCTGCTCCCAAAAAAGAAAAAGGGAAATAAAAAATCATAGGATTATGTGGCTCCTCTGGGTGGTGCAATAATTAGAACACTGAGATCAGGTCATAAATTGCTTTTTCCAAGGTTGTCATAACTTTGAACTGTTGTTAAATGAATGATTGTAAATTGAGGCTATCTGTAATGCTATTGTTATCTACTTTGATCTACATTGTACTTTGGGATGCTGAAACATCTATATCTTTAGTCAAAAGGTACACTGACTACCAAGAGGTAGTTTGGCTTTGTATGACAAGTTTCATTCTATTTAGGACTCATCAGACATAGATAACCAGATGTTCTTCTAGGAGGTTCAAACCTTTTATTGGGAATTGGATTAATGGACCATTGCAATTCAGATGGCTACTTGAGCCATCCAACTCCTGGTACTTAGTGGTTGCAAAAGGGAATATATAGAAGCTATTAGAATAATATATACAGTCCACTTTCCCTAAAGCTGGTAAAGCAGAGAGATACAGATTGTTACATATTAGCATACTCCAAATACTCTATTTCTATTGGTCCACAAACACTTGAATCTGATTGTTCTACTCGACGCTGATTGGCCAACAATAGCTAGTCTATGATTGGCCACCTCAGCGGCAGGAGAATCAAGGAGCCGTCATTGGCTGCGAGCCGCAAGCTGCCTCTCTATAAAAAGGGCTGCCGTGGCTCCTGGCTCAGATGGAATTTAAGAACTAAATAAAAGAGCTGAAGTTATGCTGGTCTCGAGTCTCATTCTTCAGGAACGCAACTCTGGCGACGAGGGTGGGATACTGAGACAAGGAGACCAGTCGAGCACGTGGCAACGAGAACTGAGCAAACAAAATGGCCGGAACCAACTCGCCACCCACACCATTCAATCCGGTGACGGAGGACTGGAAATCATGCATCGATAGATTCCTCATGTTCCTGAAAAGCAACAACTTGCAAGGAATCTCCAACAACAGAAAGAGAGCCATGTTCCTGACACACTGTGGGCCCACAGTATTCAAGATGGCCAAGGCATTAGTCAAATCAGAGGATGTAAAGCAGATGGCCTGGCCAGATTTGGAAAAATTGCTGAAGGCTCACTACGCACCGACCATCTCCAGCCTTATTCGGAGACACGAGTTCTACAAACGGGACCAGAGAGAAGGTGAGAGCATCACAGACTTCATAGCGGCTCTCAGGGACATTGGAGGGGCATGCGAGTTCCTCAACATGGATGAAGCCATGAGGGATCGTGTGGTCCTTGGCCTAAGAGATTTCACCCTACAAAGCCGACTGCTAACTCAACCAAAAATTACAGTCACTGAGGCTATCACTGAGGCCACAGCAGCTGAAGCAGCTAAAAAATCAGCAGCCAAAATGCAACAAATGAATGCGACAACACCAAAAACACCAACATTTTGCCAACATTTTGGCAGAAATAAGCCAAATTCCAGAGAAAAAGTCAGAGAACACACACAAGACCACCACACATTACGCGGATAGCAAATCTTTGTCTGAGATTGATGACGAGGAAGAGGAGATCCACAGACTCCAGGCTGAATGAAATAAATGGGAGAAGAAAGGACATAAGTCGGGGTTCCAGTGCGTCAGGTGTGGAGGAGACCACCCCCGTTCTGAGTACCATTTCCTAGATGCTATGTGCCATATTGTGAGAGACGGAGACACATAGCAAGAGTCTGCTGAAACCGTAAGAGCTACAGCCCCCGACGTAGAGACAACACACCACCAAGGACAAAAGAAAGACAAACATAGAGCCGTGAGAGTCGAGAAAGCAGAGGCAAGCAGCTAAACGAAAACTACAGAAAAGAAGAAACACACCAAACTATTACTATCGGTCATTCAAATGCAACCAATGGCCAAAAAGTACATGTGGCAGTCAGGATTGAGGGCCAGGAATGTGAGATGGAGGTGGACTCCAGATCATATCTATCAATAGTATCATGGAATACCATTAAAAGACTAATACCACATATTGGCAGAACCGAATTAGAAAACCAAACGCTGATACAAAAAGACTACCAAGGAAACAGGATCCTCTTAGTCGGTCTCAGACACTTCCAAGTCACCTTCAAAGAACACACAAAAATTCTGCCTCCAAACATTATAGACCGGAACCGTCCAAGCCTGTTGGGACTCAAGTGGTTCAAACCCCTGGGAATCAGAGTGACGGGCATCAACAGCATCACTGAGACGTACTGGGAGGAGAACCTAATGAGGAAGTTCCAGGATGTCTTCGATGGGAAACTAGGCAAGTACTGAGGGTTCCCCATATCATTTAATTTAAATCCAACAATAGCTCCTATTAGGTTAAAAGCGAGGCGAGTTCCCTTTGCATTAAAACCGAAGATTGATGAGGAACTCAATAAACTCATAGCAAAAGGCATACTGGAACCAATTGACCACGCTAAATGGGAAACACCAATCGTGAACCCAATTAAACCAGATGGGTCCGAGAGAATCTGTGGTGACTACAAGGTCACTCTAAACCATATACTACAGCAAACCGCATATCCTGTTCCAGTAGTGCAACACCTGTTACACTCATTAGGGAGAGGCAAGTTTTTTGCAAAGCTCGACATTGCGCAAGCATACCAACATTTGCCAGTCGACCCCAAAACAGCAGAGGCACAAACGATCGTGACTCATAAGGGAGCCTTCAAATGCAAAAGACTGCAATTTGGAGTCAGCGTGGCCCCAGGGGTGTTCCAAAGCCTGATGGAGCGGTTGTTACAAGGGATAAAAGGGGTAGTCCCATATTTTGATGATGTACTAGTGTCAGCCAGTGACAAGAGACAACTAGAAGCCCGTCTCAGAATAGTATTACAACGATTCCAAAAGGCGGGACTCAAAGTCAAAAAAGAAAAGTGTCAGCTAGCCACCTCAAAAGTCGAATTCCTGGGGTACCTAATCAATAAAGAGGGCATCCACCCCACAGATAAAAAAAATCAAAGCAATCAAAGAAGCGCCTAGATCAAAAACCAAAGTAGAATTTCAAGCATTCTTGGGACTTGTCAATTTTTACAATGTTTTTCTGCCACAGAAGGCAACAACGGCGGAACCACTACATAGACTACTGGACAAGGCAGCCAACTGGACCTGGGGACAACAAGAAGAGACAGCGTTACAGAAAATAAAAGATTTAATAACATCCGAATCTGTCTTAATACAATATAGTGAGACACAACCGTTGAAAGTCACCTGCGACGCATCACCATTCGGCGTCGGAGCCATACTCAGCCACATGCTGCCAGATGGGAGAGAAGCACCGATCACATTCTACTCCAAAACACTATCCAAAATGGAAAGAAACTATAGTCAGTTGGACAGAAAGGCGTTAGCAGCAATATCTGGTGTCAAACGGTTTCATGAATACCTTTATGGTAGGACCTTTACATTTATTACAGACCACAAGCCCCTATTGGGATTATTAGCAGGGAACAGGGCCACTCCGAACATACTCTTCCCATGAATGACAAGATGGTCCGAGTTCCTTGCCGCATACAATTATAAACTGATTCACCGACCAGGCAAAGACATTTCTCACACCGATGCATTGAGCCGTACTCCCCTACCTAACCTAGAGAGTGACCTGGCACCAACCACATCCACCCTACAGATTGAGATACTACCAAACCTACCCATAACCGCAGCGGACATTGTGAAAGCAACAACAAGAGACAAAACTTTGTCACAGGTTTTTAACTGGGTAGGAAAAGGGTGGCTGGAAAACGAGACAGACATTAGATTTAAACCGTTCAGGAACAGGCAAACTGAACTGTCATTATTAAAAGGTTGCATTCTGTGGTGGGATCGGGTGGTAATACCGGAGGCATTACAAGAGTAAGTACTGAATATCCTACATGAAGGACACCCAGGTATCGTACGAATGAAATCCCTGGCCAGGAGTTATGTATGGCAGCCAGGGATGGATAAGGATATTGAGAAATGGATAGAAACCTGTGGTAAATGCCAAAGATCCCGACCTGCACCTCCTTCAGCACCTATACTAGACTGGGAAACACCAAGGGGGCCCTGGTCAAGAATTCACATAGATTTTGCAGGGCCCACAAAAGGACACACATTTTTAATCATAGTAGACGCTTACCCAAATTGGCTGGAAGTAAGCGTCATGAACTCAACAACTACAGAAGCAGTTATCAAACAACTCAGAAAACTTCACCACACATGGGTTACCGGACCTATTAGTTTCAGATAATGGGCCACAGTTCACGGCATTGACTTTTGAAAAGTTTCTCACTGAACACGGAATAAGGCATGCTTCGACAGCGCCAAGTCAACCAGCTACGAACGGGCAGGCAGAATGCATGGTCTAATATACCAAAGAAACCATAGAAAAATTAAACACGGGAGGCATACAGGAGAAAATTTATAAAATGCTCACCATATAACATACCACACCGAGCTCAACTACAAATAAAAGCCCAGCAGAATTATTAATGGGCAGGAAGTTAAGATCACAATTGGATAGATTACACCCCACATACAGCCCTGAAAAACCAACAGACTCCTCCAGCAGACACTGCACATTCGAACCAGGAAACCTAGTCTATGCTAAAAATCTCACGGGGCACCCGCTGTGGATAAAAATAACAGGACCCCGGTCGTATCGACTAGAAACGGACGATGGTAGAAGCTGGAGCAGACACATTGATCAATTAAGATCAAGAACATTGGAACAAACCACTGACATACCCACCACAAAGAACAACACACATACACGCCAGAACCACAGCAAACATTAAACAAAAACAGTAATAAGCCAACCAGAGAGGGGGGAGACCCCTCAAACACAAATAAGAGGGGAGGGGAAGACCCTCCGTCAGAACAAGAAACACTGCAAAATCAAAACACAACCCACAAATCACATTCACAAATAAACTCAGAAAGAAACAACAACTTACCTGAAGAAGACTTCAGCGAAGAGGAACAGGAGGCACAAGAAGACCAAGAAGCCACTCCGGAAGGGAGCAGCCGATCCGACTCTACCAGCCCAGGTAGGCCAGGTGAGAGTGGCATGGCCGAGAAACAGTGATCCTGAAGGTCCAAACCCGCCGAAGACAAGAGCATAACTAAACTGCGCAGGTCAACTAGACAACATAAAAGCCCCGCCTACTTATGTGACTACATAAGATAGGACCAGACCAAGAGGGGAGGGTGTTACATGTTAGCATACTCCAAATACTCCCTTCCTATTGGTCTACAAACACATGAATCTGATTGGTGTTCTTCTCGACGCTGATTGGCCAACAACAGCTAGTCTATGATTGGCCACCTCAGTGGTGGGAGAATCAAGGAGCCATCATTGGCTGTGAGCTGCGAGCAGCCTCTCTATAAAAAGGGCTGCCGTGGCTCCTGGCTCAGACGGAATTTAAGAACTAAATAAAAGAGCTGAAGTTACGCTGATCTCAAGTCTCATTCTTTGCGAATGCAACACAGATGTTACATTATGCCATGCTCTTGTGACAAGTCAAAAGTAAACACTATTTTGTGTCATTGTAATTACTCTTCAAAATTCAAAAGATTCAGCCTCACAGTAAAACAGAATGTACAAAACAGAAAGAATCTTGCTATGAGAATATACATCTTGGAATTCCCCAGCAGCCTGTATTATCACAAAGCCTTTTTCACTTCTTCACAAATAATCTGAGTTGAGGGAACAATGAAATGACAAAAGTTGATGATGATACCAGGACTATCATTATACTGTATGATATCCCCAGACTGGAGTAATAAGCATTAAAATGTCACATTTGAACAGCAGCAAATCCCCTATGGAGAAAGAAATTCCAAAAAGAATCGTACAACACATTTATTAACATGTGAAATTCACTCCCACAAGAAAGAATGATAGCTTTCAAAATGGGTTAGACAAAATCACAGAAGATAAAATTATAACTGCCTGCTATTCATAAACTATGATACATGTATGTTATAAATTACTATGTGTTCTGGGCATAGGGATTTTCTGTAATTTATATGTTATAGTTAGAGATCCAGTTTGATGTAATATTTAAAGGCACCAGACAAGGGAAACCATGAGTTCTAGTCCTGCCTTAGGCACAAAGCCCTCTGGGTGATCTTAGACCAGAGGTGGTATTCAGCAGGTTTGGACCAGTTCTGGAGAACAAATAGTGGAAATTTTGAGTAGTTCGGAGAACTGGCAAATACCACTTCTGACTAGAGATTTTACAGTATCCTTCCCCTGCCACACCCACCAAGCCACATCCACAGAAACAGAAGTAAAAAAAAAATTGAATCCCACCATTAAGTTGTGGTTAGCCGGCAGCAGGTGCAGACGGCTGAGGAGAGTCGAGGACTCAGATGAGGAGCCAGGACCATTAGGGAGTAGACTGCTGTCTTCAGAGATTATGGGGGCTGCAGCAATGATGAAGAGGTTCCCAAGGAGCCTGTGCCAAGTACACATGCGTGCAGGATTGCTCACAGGAAAGAACAGCTACAACAGCATGGACAACTCAGAAGCAAGGCTGCAAGGTAATGGCCCCTTCTTCAAGAAGATAAAAGCCAGCTGTGAAGCGAACGTTCTTTTCAGGAAGCAAAGACATTTTGAAACTCAGCCTCGTGGACATTACAGTATTTTAAGTTGGTATTTGAAGACTGTTGTGTTGTGAAATATTTCTGATCTGTGATTCTTGGCAGTCTTGTACAGTTCTGGCAAGGTTTGTGCTTATCAAAGTTAATTAGTTTGCAGCAGGAGTATTTTAACTGGGGATTCATAAAACTCATTAAAAGGTTTCTGTTCCCTTTGGTTATTGTTTGTCTTATTGGAAAAGGGTTTGGTTTAGAACACACTGTCTTAGACCAGTCACTCTCCTGCAGTCCTAGGAAGGACACAATGGCAAACAGCTTCCAAAAATGTTGAAATAAGCATGGGAAAACTGTATGGGCTTGTCACCAAGAGTCAAAATTGACAAAAAGGCATAAAAAAACAAAATATAGGACTTTTATTGGGGAGAAGTTCTAGCTCCCTTCCTACAGTAGTCCCACATAAATCTTTTTCTTGTTAAAAGTAATGGAAATAGGAACCCAAACAATGATGCATGATGGTCTTTTGTATTTACTCAACTTCTTTAGTGTTTTAGTGCTTTATTATTTAGTGCTTTATTATTCTTGTGCCTGAAGAATAAGTTTACCTTTAGTAATATAGGCAAGTAGTGATATGCAGCTCCTTCCACTTGTAAATTTGAGTTCGGCATAACTTTCTGCAGTGGAGAAGTGGATGGTTTTTAAACAGATGCCCACATGTAGAGACTTTCTTCTGCAGACAGTTCCAATGTATCCATAGAGAAGTTTGGTATAGCATGACTTTGCTCACCATTGCTTGAATGTTAAGTACATGATGCAAATATATCATCTTACTCAATCATCTATACATACATATATTGAGAGATGTTGGAAGTTATCATACTAAAAGTTATCGTACTAGAGTTTAATCATTAAAATGTGAATTTAGAAGCAAGGAGATTTCGGTTTACATTCTCTAGTGATCATCTTTAACTCTATCTTGTAGAAGGATCCCCTCTAACTCTATCTCTAGGTTTCTGCAATGCTAAAAAGGGCACAAGTACTAGGTGTATTTGATTATTGAGGTCAGGAGTAACATTCAATATAGGCAATCCTCCATTTACAACCACTTAGTTAATGATGCTTAAGTCGTGATGGACCTTCCAGAGCTACTTATTCTATGTCTCTTTTTTGAAGTGATGAAGCCACACACCCCAACCAAATCATGTGATTGTATTTTGAGCACTTGGCTATCAGCTCACCTTATTGCTGTTTGCAGCATTCCATGGTCACATGTCCATGAATTGAAAAATATTTTTGTTGGTTTCCAGCATTTATTTCTGGTTTCCAGCAAAAAATGTCCATTGATAAAAATGGACTTGCTTAGCAACTATTGTGTTCACTTAATGATTACCACAAAAGAAGATGTAAAATCAACCTCAGTCACATGATGTCTCAACTTAGTATCATCATGAGTTACAACTGTAATTCTGGGCTTAATTACAGTCATAAGTTGAAGACTATCTTAATGGTGCTTAGCTACTACTACTTCATTCTGGCTTTCCTATGGACATCTAATTCCTTGTCAAGCCTTAAAAAGAAAACACGCCACTGATTTAAGAAATATTATTGAAGTGACTGTGCCTTTTGCAGCAATGGCACCTTTTTCAGGCTCAGCCTTAAGTCTACAAAATTGTTGCATTGCTATCTTGAATTGTTGAAGGATGATGCACAGAGATGTGGTCTAAAGACCTTCCTCCAAATGATATTGAGTTGTGCATAGCCCTACCACTAACATCCCCAAGTGCGCCATCGCTGTATGCAAAACATCCGATGTCATTAGTAGTCTTGTTTTGGCACTTTGGGGTGCTGAAGGCAGAAAGTTCTTTGTGACATCCTTTCAGATTTACTTCTTGATTGTTCTGTCACAGCCACTCCTCTGACCTTCAAGGGATAGAGCAGAGCTCCTCTCTTCATTCATGTTTTGGCCTGAGGACCATCCATGGAAAGAAATCAGGAATATCTTGCTGTTCAACTATATTTGCTTTGACATTGTCAGAAAAGATTTGTGCTTTGTTCTAAATATCTCTCTCTTGGGCGCGCTTGCACTTAGTGCCTAGCGGGCTGCCAGGTTTTATGGAAATAAAGTAAAAAGAGTTAAAAAGAGGCAGCAAAGAGGCAGTATGTTGCAATGGGAACTTGACAAACATCTAGTAATCTGTTAGAGACTAGGCCATCTCAAGTATGAATAGCATCTTGCTACTTTCCTTACAAATGCACTCACGCTCCCAAAAGAAAAAATATATAGACTCAATAAATATATCTATAGGTCTAGATATTAATGTTACAGGCTTGTATATATGTGTTTGTGTGGGCATGGATATATTTGGGTATCTCTCTCTCTCTCTCTCTCTCTTGTGTGTTTGTGTGCATGCGGCTTTCTGATGTGCTAAAAGAAAGGGAGAGATCATCCTGGAGAAAAGCTATCTATGTGGTCACTGCTAAAAGAAAGGGAAAGATCATCCTGGAGAAAAGCTATCTATGTGGTCAACCAAAAACAACTTGATGGCACTTAATCAATCTATCAAACGATAACTATGGTTTGAACAAAAAAGCATATATTCTCCTGTGATGATTTTTTTTTCAGGCAATGTACCCTTCAAACCATATTCATGGTGAAATTTTAAATGGTTATGTGGTTCAAGGAATCAGAAGCATGAAAGGAAATACTGTTACGAGCCTGTATAATTTTAGATCTACCAAGCTATTTATGAAAATATACAAAAGATGTCTATTTTTCTTTTTAGCTGGGACCTATAAATAAATATCTGGCACAGTATGGTATGTGGCTAACAAACTTTTTTTGGGGGGGTGGATCACAAGTTTTTCAAACTTAAAGTGTAATTATGAACATGTTTGGAAAGATCTTAGGATGATGAAGAGTGCTACCCATAAATGCCTCAGGCCAATAGAAACAAATCAAACTCAACTGTAAATAAAGACAAAAAGTTTTGCAGAAGTGGTCAAAAAGGTCAAAATGGCAGCTATGACATGCAGTCAAAACGTTGCCCCCCTTTTAGATGCATTTCATGACATGCTTGCTCTGTCTGTCAGTTTGAATTTTTTTTTTAATTACTCCTGATCCTGAAATTTTCAGCATTTGCACACAGTCCTTCCCTCTCTTCCATCCTGAATTATAGAACCATTGTCATTCAGGAAAGAAAAAAGAAAATCATGTATAATGTTCAAATTCACATAAGGAAAGGGAATGTGAGCATGGACAGTGGCATTTCAGAATGGAAAGAAGCTGTTGCACTTGCTGAAATATATGGAAGAAGAAGTATACATTTGTATCATATTTTGAAAAAAAAGTCAACTGAAACACCATTATGGTGAATATTCATACTTCTATAAATTTTACAATGGAGATCACAACTAAAAAAACAACACATATTAGCAGTAAGTAAGCAAGCATTGGGGAAAACCATTTGCAGGGAAAAAAAGGTTTTTGGAAGCAAAAATACACAATGAATTCCAAAGTTATTATTGTTCTTATTCTTGTAGAAAAATGGAATAAAATGTAGTCAAAATTGGGAGGATTATTTTTGAGCATATTTAAGCCCATGTCACACTGCACCAACGGATGGAAAGAGGATGTAAAATGAAGAGAAACACTTGCCATCCGTTGGTAAACGCGATGCTTCCGTTCTGTACTCACTGTGTCCGTTTTTCATACTCTCCATCCGTCCAGCATCCGTTGACTGAGATTTGATCCACTCAAAAAGTTTTGAGCTGTTCAAAACTTTTTGAGCGGAAAATTTATCCAATGCGTCCGTTCTGCATCTGCACACATACGGGAAACAGCCGTTCTACATCCGTCGTCATCCGTTATGCATCCGCTATATCCGCTAGGCATCCACTGCACATCCGCGCAACTCACATCCACTCCAGCGGAAAACGGACACAGGGAGGAAGTGAAACGGACACGGAACGGACACAAAGCGTTAGTAGCATGGATGGAGAAAGGATGAAAGCGGATGCAGCTTGCATACAAAGCATTA
This sequence comes from Laticauda colubrina, assembly GCA_015471245.1. NCBI lineage: Eukaryota > Metazoa > Chordata > Lepidosauria > Squamata > Elapidae > Laticauda > Laticauda colubrina. The sequence goes on from BLBF01000020.1 coordinate 1,610,721, forward strand.
AAACGGAAAAAACGTTCACAGAGGGGACCTATCTTGGATAATTAGGATGTCTGCAGGATGTCTAGAGGATGTGGAAGGACACCGAGCGGAAAAACGATATTTCCTATAAAAAGGGGGAGAAACTCACCTAGATATCACTTTCAGTCCAGCAGCCCTGTGCTGCAGACCTCTTCAGCCTTCATCTGGCTCTTGCTCTTCCACAGCATCCAGTCATCTCCACCATGGATCATCACACACTCCTTTTGGTAGCCACCATAGTTCTACAACAGCATGAAGCCATCTACAGGCTCTTTCACCTGTTCTACACAAAGAAAAGGAGGCAGCCAAGAAGTGTCTGGGTCCAAAGATGGATTGCCAGAAGAGCAGATTACAGACTGTATAACAAGCTGATGGTGGAGCTGAGGAACGAAGACCCTCATGCATTCCAGAACTTCATGAGGATGCCTCCAGCCATGTTTGATGAAGTTGTGCAGTGCCTGACACCCAGGTTGAGCAAGACAAACACCAACTTCCCGCCCAGCCTGGAACCTGGGCTCAGGGTGGCACTCACTCTGCGCCACCTGGCCTCCGGGACCATGTACAGGAGCATGCAGTACAGCTGGAGGGTGCCACCCAACACCATCAGCATTGTGGTCAGAGAAGTGGTGCAGGCCATCATCGAAGAATACCTGGAGGAGCTCCTCCATTGCCCCTCCACTGAAGAAGGCTGGAAGAAAGTTGCAGAAGAGTGGTATCAGAAGTGGAACTTCCCCCACACCATTGGAGCCATAGATGGGAAGCACGCGGCCTGCAAAGCTCCAGCCAAGTCAGGGTTCATTTATTTCAACTACAAGGGCTTCTTCAGCATCATCCTCTTCGCCAGGGTCAATGCTGACTACAAGTTCATGTACATCGATGCTTCAGGCAATGGCTCATCTTCAGATGCCCAGGTATACAATGCCAGTCACCTCAAGGAGGGCCTGGAACGCAACCTCATCATGGGCTTCCCAGATCCAGACCCCCTGCCCAACAACACACAAGATGTGCCCTACTTCATCGTGGGGGATGATGCCTTCTCCCTCAGAACCTACCTCATGAAGCCCTACACCTCCAGATGCCTCACCCATGAAGAGAGGATCTTCAACTACAGGCTGTCCAGGGTAAGGCAGGTGGTGGAGAACGCCTTTGGCATCCTGGCCAACAGGTTCCAGGTACTTGTCACCACCATGCAGCATCACCCAGAGACCGTGAGGAGGATCGTGGAAGCTTGCTGCATCCTGCACAATCTCATGTGCACCCGCTACCCAGTGTTGCAGAACAGTCTCGTGGACCTCCAACAAGGCAATGGGGACATGGAGCCTGGTGAATGGAGGCAAGGGCTAAACCTGATAGATACTGTGGATGTGCAAGGCCCCAACAGAGCTTCACATGAAGGGAAGAAGCAGCGCAACCTCCTGAGACAATGGTGCAACTCCCCAGCTGGAGCAGTGGAGTGGCAAGACAGGATGATAGATGCTTAATGGATGCTTCCTTCAGCCTGTCTCATCACACTGATGAGATTGTGCCATGTATGTTGAATGGCCCTATAATGAACAGGGCATTTAATAAAGAGCTGTGTTTATGTTGAAATGTGTAGGTGAATGATTAAATTGTTATTGATAATAAAGGGCCATAGGTGTGGCACCTGGGAGGGTGGACCATACAGTCCCACTATGCTTGCACTGGAGGCTTATCTATCCCACAGCTATTACCCATGCCAAAGGTATCCCTGCCCAGCCCACAGCTATTACCCATACCAAAGGTATCCTTGCCCATCCCACAGCTATTACCCATCCCAAAGGTATCCCTGCCCATCCCACAGCTATCTTAACCCATCCCACAAGCATGCAAAGGCTTAAACCATTTCTAAAAGTTTCCACCAAGACTTTATTGACTAAAATAAATGAAGCAAGTGTGTGAAGCAAAGATAATCTTTATTAATAACAAGCTGTAAAAGAAAAATGACCCAAATGTCTTAAGCAAAGATAAAGTCAACAGGTAGCCACCCAGTCTCTGGCACTCTTCCTGATCACTCTGAGGCGTGCCCAGTCTCAGGGATGAAGGGTCCAGGTGCTGTGGAGGTGGCTGCTGCTGGAGTGCTGGTCTTAGGCGTCATTGGGGTGCCTGGCCCCGAGAGGACAACAGGGGACATTGTGTGGAGGAAGCTCTCAGAGAGCTGGCTCAGTCCTGTGATGTTGAGAGCCCCTTCCTCCAGGACATGGGGTGCCAGCTCCAATATCGATGACAGATATTCTGAGGCCAGGCTTGGCTGTGGGGTGGAGGAAGGAGCAGTGTAGTGGGGATGTCTGGTCTGCAGCTGAGCGAGGTGAGGTGTGGGTGGCATCTGTGGCGTCGGTGGCATCTGTGGCATCAGTGGCATCTGTGGCATGGATGGCATCAGTGGCACCGGTGGCATACAATGTACCTGTGCCTGGACTGGGAAGGGCTGCCTGTGCTGCTGGAGCCCCTGGTAGCCATAGCCTTGGTAGGTGAGGGCCTTTGGAAAGCCTTGGAAGGGCAGTGACATCACCTGGGGTGGAGGAGCAGGCCTGGACTGGGTGGGAGCAGGTTCAGCTGGGTCTGGAGGGTTGTGAAGAAGACCAGTGATCCTGTCCATTATCACCTGGTATTGTGATTCAGATATGTTCATGAGGGTCTGGTTGACGTAGGTGAGGAAGGGCTTGCGGTTGGAGGATGGGTCGTCGGTGTGTACCAGCTGAGAGAGGAGATCTATGCTGCTTCTGATGGTGTCCCTGATCTCCAGCAGGACAGTGTGGCTCTGCCCCTCCGGTCTGCCTCTCTGCTTCCTGTGGAGGTGGGGGTGGGGGTGGGTTGGCCTCTGGTGGAAGTGCCCTCTCCTTTCTCCCACTGCATCAGGGGGTCCTCCACACGCTCCACCATGGGTAGTGCAGCTGTCGGGGGGTTCTCCATCATGGAACGCTCCATAGATACCTGCCTGGACACAGGAGCTGACTCTTGGCCAGAAGAGGACTGGCTCTCTGCAGGCTGCTTGAGAGAGAGGGTTGTGAGAGGGGCTGCTCCTCGGTGGCGGATCTCACCCTCCAAGAAGCTGCACTTGGCCATCATGTAGGTCTCTCGGTCTGTCAACTTGACCGCGGCCTGGCCAGATTTCTTGAGGTGCAGCTTCCCGTACCAGGTGTGCATGGGCTTCCACCAGCCAAGAAGCACCTCCGAAGTGTAGCCCAGGCTCTCTGCCTTCTCTCTCCAAGCAGCCTGCTTCATTTTGGTGTCTCGATAGAGCCTGTGTCCCTTCCTCCAAAGATACTCGTTCTCCCTCAGCCATTCCAGCACCTCATCCTTATGTTCCTCTTCAATGGAGTATTGGCTCCTCTTCCGTTCATACGTATGCCTCTTCCTCCCTCTGGCAGGGCCATATGGGCCCTCATCAGAGGGGCTTCAAGGTTGTAGGGGCTGCTCCTCCACCCCACCACCACCAGCAGCAACAACAACACTAGCAGCAAAAGCAGGGCCAGCAGGACCAGCAGGACCAGCAGAAGCAGCAGCAGTAGCAGCACCAGCAGTGCCAGCAGCACCAGCAGCACCAGCAATGCCAGCAGGACCAGGATCATCATCAGCAGAGTAAGCACCAGCAGTGCCAGCAGCACCAGCAGGACCAGGAGCACCAGCAGGACCAGCAGGACCAGGAGCACTAGCAGGACCAGCAGGACCAGGAGCACCAGCAGGACCAGGAGCACCAGCAGGATCAGGAGCAGCACCAGCAGAGTAAGCATCAGCAGAAGCACCAGCACCAGGAGCAGCACCAGCAGAGTAAGCACCAGCAGAAGCACCAGCACCAGCAGAGTAAGACCCAGCAGAAGCACCAGCACCAGGAGCAGCACCAGCAGAAGCTCCAGCACCAGAAGAGTCAGCCCCAGCCCCAGAAGCCCCAGCAGAAGCAGAGTCAGGGCCAGGGGGTGGGATGGTGGCCCTGTCCCTCTTGCCAGGGCTGGCAGCAGATGGCAGAGGCTTTCTCTTCTTCCCCATGGTTGTTGGCTGGCTGGCTGGCTGGAGCTGTGTCTGGCAGCAGGTCTTTCCTCTGAATTCTGACCTGCTTGCGAGCTGCTTCCCTTTATGCTGACGCAATGCATCCTCCCCGCATGCGCAGTGAACACTCTGCATCCACTAGGCATCCGCTAGGCATCCACTAGGCTTCTACTCTGCATCCGCTTCATCCGCTCGGCATCCGCTCTGCATCCGCTCCTTCCGCTATGCGTCCGCTTCACTGTGCTCCCCCGGAAGCCATGCGGATGTACCATCCACTTCCATCCGCTAGGCTTCCGTGGAGCATCTGCTTTCCATCCTGGCTACGTCCTCCCCCCGTCCATTCCTTTCCGTTGTTGTCCGCTCTGGTTATGCAAATTCGGGGGACTTTTGAGAGCGGATAACAACGGATGGAACATTTTCTCGTCTGCTGTGTCCTTTTTACAAACGTTTTGCATCCGTCGGCCAATGTGACAGGCCCTTTAAATCCTAATAATATTTCTCCGTGATTTTAAAAAAAAAAAGTCATCTTTTTTAGATTATCACCCTGGACTTTGATCACACACCGAGCACCATCTGCAGGTAAGTGTGTCTCTTCCAGCAGTAGTTTATACAGTATAATGAAGTACTTGTAAACATGCAAGCACTTTTGCAAATACAGATATGTCATAGCATTCTTGAAACTGGATTAGATTAAGAATTTAGGTTAGAAAGTTAATAAGCATGCTATTATAAGTAACTAACATTATTTTCAATACCTTTCCAATTTATCTCTGCTGCAACTGCATCAGATGTTAAAATGGGATTAGCTCAGATTTAGGAACTAGCTCTCTCTCCTATCTAATGGTAACTTCTAGGGAAGGAATAACATTGTAATAAAAGCAAAGAGGCAGCGGGGGAACCGGAGTAAAGCTTGAATTGCAACACTGAATTCATTCCAATGAAATATTCTGAACTATATACTCATCTATTATCTAGACAAGAACATTGATAATTATTTTAAATAATTAGTTTTTAATTCAAAGGAAATTGAATGTCCAGTTTGGTCTAGTGATTAAAGTACTAAGCTTAAGGTAAAGGTTTCTCCTGTACAGTCATGTCTGACTCTAGGGAATGCTGATAATCTCAATTTCCTAGCTGAGGGAACTGGCATTGTCTGAAGACATGGTCATGTGGCCAGCAGGATTATACACCAAAGGCACATAGAACCGAAGTGGTACTTATTTATCTACTTGCATTTCTATGCTTTTCGAACTGCTAGGTTGGTAGGAGTTGGGTTGAGTAACAGGAGTTCACTCCCTTGCATGGCAGTCAGCTTTTGAACCTGGGTTGTCAGCTTTTCAGCTGACAAGCTCAGTTTCTTTAACTGCTGAGCCATCATGCCCTGGGTTAAAAAAAACCCTAGGCTAGAAACCAGAAAATGGTGAGTTCTAGTCTTGCTTTAGGCATGACAGCTGACTGGATGATTGTGAACCAGTCACTATCTCTCAGTCCAGCTAACCTCACAGGGTTGTTATGGGGAATGGGAATGTAAGAGGGAGAAGGTATATCATATTTGCCACCTTGAGTCATTTGTAAAAGTAATAAAGTTGAGATTAAAAAATTATATCTACTATTCTATAAATCTAAATTTGAGTCCTCACAATCACAGAGCTCATGGTGATTTGGAGTCAATTGCTCTCTTTCATATTAGCCTGCTTTGCAGAATTATAGTATCTTTCTGTGGACAACATGAGAGAAGATTGCATCTGTTTTGTTCGGAAATAAGGTGCGTGAGACCGGGTTCTAACAAACAGCTCTTTATTTAAACAGTAAAGTAACTGGTAACAGAACATTGGCTCAAGCCGCGGCAGCCCTTCTCATAGTGGCTTGCTCGTGGCTTGTGGCCAATGACAGTTGTTTGAGTGCTCCCGCCATTTGGTGGGCCAATCGGAATGTCTCTTAAGTAACCAATCCGAGAATGGCCTTTTTGGCCAGTCAGATCTAGGTATTTGGAGTCTACCAAGTTCTATACACAACACCCCTCCCCCCTTGGTTTCATCCAACGTGTGTAACGTAGTCACACAGGTAGGTGGGGCTTTTGTGAGTCCTGGTTGACCAGCGTGGTTCTCAAGTGAGTGCAATAAGTGTTGCACTACCGGTACAGGGTATGCGCTTTGCTGGAGCGCATGATTTAGGGTTGCCTTATAGTCTCCATAGATGTGCACTGACCCATCTGGTTTGACAGGAGTCATGATGGGTGTTTCCCACGTGGCATGGTCGATTGGTTCTAACACCCCTTGTGCTATAAGTTTGATTAGTTGTTCATCTATTTTTGGTTTTAAGGCAAAGGGAATGCATCTGGCTTTGAGCCTGATGGGAGCTATCTTTGGGTCTAAGCTAAACGAGATTGGGTTTCCCTTGTACTTGCCTAGGGTCCCTTCTACATCCCGGTCTACATCCCGGAACTCTTTCAACAGGCTCTCTTCCCAGTTGGCCACAACGATGCTGTTGATCCCTGTTCCTCCGATTCCCAGAGGTGCAAACCATTCGATACCCAGCAGGCTAGGGCGATCACGGTTGACGATTGTTAGAGGCAGGATTTCAGCATGATTTTTAAATTCAACAAGGAAATGTCTAAGGCCCACTACCGGGATTCGGTTTCCCTGGTAGTCCTTTAATATAAGTTTTTGTTGTTCCAGTTCTCTTTGCTTGATGTTTGGTATCAGGCGTCTAATAGTGTCCCAAGATACCACTGATAAGTATGATCCGGAGTCTACTTCCATCTCACAGGGCTTCCTTTCGATGTTCACCTTTACCCAGACCGTTTTTACATTAGCTGCCCTGGCATTTCCGATGGTTATTATCTGGTGTGTCTCTTCTCTGTCGCTTGTTCGTCGGTTTCTGCTCTCACGGTTCCACCTGCTTCCGGCTTGTCTCTCTTCATTTCTGGGGGGGGGGGGTACTGCCATTTCTTTTAGGACTATAACTCTTTTTGTTTTGGTAGACCCTTGCAATGTGCCCCCGTTTTTCACAAGCTCTGCAGATGGCATCTAGGAACCTACATTCTGAACGCAGGTGGTTGCCTCTGCATCCAGCATACTTGAATTCCCGCCTGCCTTTTCTTTTTTCCCGCCATTTTTTGTCTGACTGGAGCCTATGTATATCTTCATTGTCATCATCAGTGTCGCTCAGGGAGTCGAGATCTTCATAGTGGGCAGTTGCTGTGGGCTGTTTCTTGCTTCCTTCCACCCTCTTTTCTCTGGGTTGATTCGGCGGATCTGTAGTTGTGTTCATCTGGTACATAGTGGCTGCAGATTTCTTGGCTGCTTCAGCAGTGGTGGCTTCTGCGATGGCCTTGGCCACTGTAATATTCGGTCTGTTAAGCAGCTTGCTTTGGAGAGGAGCGTCCTTCAATCCGAGGACCATGCGGTCCCTCATGGCCTTGTCCATTTTCTGGAACTCACAGGCTCCTCCGATATTTCTCAGGGTTGCTATGAAATCTCAGACGCTCTCATCTTCCTTTTGGTCTCTTTTGTAAAATTCGTGCCTTTTGATCAGGTTGGAGACCACAAGCGCAAAATGGGCTCAGAGCATTCTGTTCAGCTCAGGCCATGCCATCTGCTTAACGTCTCTTGGTTTAGCTAGCACCTTTGCCATTTTATAAATGGCTGGTCCACAGTGTGTGAGGAACACAGCCCTCTTCCTCTGGTCAGATATCTTCTGCAGCTCCTTGCTTTCTAGAAACATTAGGAAGCGATCAATGTACGACTCCCAATCTGCTTCGGCTGGGTTGAACGGTGCGGGCGGTGCATTGTTACCAGCCCTCTCTGTTGCTCGGTTCTGGTTGCCATATGCTTCGGTCTCTCCTTCTACGACAATCCCATCCTCATCGCCAGTGTTCTATTCTAAAATAAGGTGTGCGAGACCAGGTTCTAACAAACAGCTCTTTATTTAAACAGTAAAGTAACTAGTAACAGAACATTGGCTCAAGCCGTGGCAGCCCTTCTTATAGCGGCTTGCTCGTGGCTTGTGGCAATGACAGTTGTTTGAGTGCTCCCACTGTTCAGCGGGCCAATCGGAATGGCTCTTAAGTAACCAATCCGAGAAGGGCCTTTTTGGCCAATCAGATCGAGGTATTTGGAGTCTACCAAGTTCTATACACGACAGCATCTATTTTACCTTAAGCTTTCACAAAAAAGATGATAGACTAGACTAGACTAGACTAAGCTAGAATAGAATAGAACAGAATAGAATAGAATAGAATAGAATAGAATAGAATACCATAAATAATTAAGCAAACAAGCAAACAAACAAACAAACAAACAAATGTGAACTATTACCTCCTTTTTACACTCATTATTATGTTCGGGCAGAGTATTTATGCTTGGCTGGCATGCAAAACATTTATTTATTTATTTTTGTCAATTGCTTACAAGATAATAGGTATAAGTTAAAACATAGTTATGAATACATGGATACATATAAGAAAAATAAAAAATAAAAAAACAATAGGACAGGGATGGTAGGCAGGTTGGTGCGCTTATGCACGCCCCCCTACAGACCTCTTTGGAAAGGGATGAGGTCAATAGTAGACGGTCTAAGGTTAAAGTTTTTGGGGTTTGGGGAAGAAACCACAGATTCAGGTAGAGTATTCCAAATACTGACCACTCTGTTTCTGAAGTTGTATTTCCTGCAATCAATTTTGGTGCGGCTAACCTTGAGTATGTATCTGTTATGTGCTCTTGTGTTGTTATGGTTGAAGCTGATGTATTCATTGACAGGTAGGACATTGCAATGTATGATTTTATATATTATACTTAGATTGGAGCGAAGGCGGCGTAGTTCTAGCTATTCTAGGTCTAGAATTTCGAGTCTGGTGACATAACCATGATTGAATAAATTACCACCTGCCCTTTAGGTTGGGAAAATAAATAGATCCTCCCCACTTTTTTGTGGTGTCAAATGAAAACATGCCTATGCCCTTTACATTTTACTCCAGGCATATAAAAAATAATCTGGACACATGGATTTATTACAAATGTAATGAAGAGCTTGCCAGAGAATAATTACCAAATGGGGCCTTTCAATTTTCCTAAATACAGTTCAAAGCATAGCCCTGCATTTCCTGATTTGGTTGATGTAGTATTTGGGTAGAGCAGGGAAAGAAAGAGTACACCTAGGGCTTTTTGTGAATGAATAAACCCCACAAGCCTCTGAGCTGTGTGGATGAGGCATATCCTTGGATAAAATTAAAAACTGTAGGAGATTAAGAATAGTGCTGAAAAGGAAATGGGAAGGAAGTTTTGTTTTTAATCTAGGAAATAAAAACAAAACATTCTCAACAGGGATTTTTCTGATGAGCTAATGCAGCTGCTCCTAACAAATATTAATAACAGTGAAGGAAACTATCAGAGGCAAAGCTAATTTGAAGCTGTTACCTCCAGAAGATCTGATATATCTCCACAGCAGGAGGGATTTAGCTGAAGGTGGGATCCAGCAAGAAATATTCACTCATTTATGGAGAAGTTTGGGTTAAATATATATTTCTTCTCTTTTTCAAAATTCATTACATGAAAATGTGGCATTCTAATTCTTCCACCAGTTTTGTTACAAAGAGAATTATCACCTCATTTATTAAGATGTCTTATGGATCTCATCAAGGCTGTCATTTATTACCTCTTGTATTTATTTATAATTGAAATCTTTGATCCATCTTTATTAATTTATATTTAATCTTTTTTATGTGTAACCTAACTCAATGCTACTTCCTACTTTCTCCATGACACAGGGGGATGGGTTGGGCTGAAAGAGAGCAGTTGTCTCAAAGTCACCCCACTGGCTTTCAGGCCTAACAAAGGACTAGAACTCACAATCTCCCAATATCTAATAAAGCACTTTAACCATTATACCAGATTGTTTCTTATCAAGCAATTGAAAAACATGATGAACACAATAATGGTTGGAGTTGAACATGGATTGTTATTATAAATTGATGAGCTATTTCATTGATTATACTGTTCTTTATCAAAATGTATAGATATAGTAAAAAAAAATCCCTAAATTAATAAGTTGATTCTAAACTATTTATTGATTCTGTTGATTCTAAACTATTTCTGGATATTTGTAAAGAATGAGAGTATAATTGTATTTGAATCTCTTATTTATTTATTTGCTTGTTTGTTTTATTTATATGTTACCAATCTCACAGTTCAAAGCAACTCTGAGTGGCTCTCTTCAAATATTGTGGGATAATTCTGTTTGTAAACATATGTGTTTGAATGTATTTATGCAAGATTAATTATAAACGGATGCATACAAATTCCCCAAGATTATAATGAAAAAGATATGTTAAATGTCCAGGAAATGCAAATTCCAATATTAAAACCTTGTAACATAGTGGTTGATACTTTACTAAGAAACTTGTGTTACTGGACATATTGTATATATTTCCTTCTATTCTGGTATGAAATTCAGATTGAAGTATTGCAAAGGGAATATGGAGTGTCTTAAAAATGCAGATTAGCATTATACTGAGTGAAGATACATTTTGGTGTTACAATTTACTCCAAATGCAGTAGCAGCAATATTTTTAAGGGAGACATTGGTTATTTGCAAGACCTTTGGAATAAAAAGTTGAAATACCTAAATGGGTAAGTGTCTTAAAGACTTTTAAGTATATTTCTTCTGATCTTAAAATAAAATTATCTCATCAAGCATTCTTCCATATTTTTTAAGTTTCATGTTTGATACTCAGAGGATCTTTTGAAAGGGCTTGGTTTCATTTCCTTCATGCTGGAATTGTAAAATAATGGATGTACACTTATGTATCCTGTATGATATGGTCTTGCTCTACCATGCTGCTATCTAAAGCCCATGTCACACTGAACCAACAGATGCAAAGAGGATGTAAAATGGACAAAAAACCTTGCATTCCTTGGTTAAAGCAATGTATCCATTCTGTACTCACTGCCTCCGTTTTTCATCCTCTCTATCCGTCCAGCATCCGTTTATGGACGTTTCATCCGCTCCAAAAGTGTTGGGCTGCCTAAAACTTTTGCGCGGAAAATGTATCCAGTTCGTCCATTCTGCATCTGCTACGCATCCGTAACGCATCCGTTACGCATCCGTTACGCATCCGCTATATCTGCTTGGCGTCCGCTGCGAATCCGTGCAACTCGCATCCGCCCGGATGCAGGGAGGAAGCGGAGCGGACGTGGAACAGATGCAGAACGGATGCAGAATGGATGCAGCATGGAAACAAAGCGTTTAAAGCAGAAAAACGTTCGCAGAGGGGACCTATCTCGGATATTAAGGATGTCTAGAGGATGCCTAGAGGATGCAAAGGGACACCTATACTGCCTATAAAAAGGGGGAGCAACTCATCTGCATCTCACTTTCAGACCAGCAGTCCACCTGTGCAGACCTCTGCAGCCTTCATCTGACTCTTGCTCTTCCACAGCATCCAGTCATGACCACTGTGGATCGTACCACAGTCCTTTTGGCAGCCGCCATCTTTCTGCAACAGTACGAAGCCATCTACAGGCTCTGTGAACTCTACTATGGGAAGAAAAAGAGGCGGCGAAGAAGCGTCTGGGTCCGAAAATGGATCGGGAGAAGAGCAGAGTATGGACTGTACAACAAGCTGATGGTGGAGCTGAGGAACGAAGACCCTCATGCATTCCAGAACTTCATGAGGATGCCTCCAGCCATGTTTGACAAAGTTGTGCAGCGCCTGACACCCAGGTTGACCAAGGCAAACACCAACTTCCGGACCAGCCTGGAACCTGGGCTCAAGGTGGCACTCACTCTGCACCACCTGGCCTCAGGGACCACTTACAAAAGTATGCAGTACGGCTGGAGGGTGCCACACAACACCATCAGCATTGTGATCAGAGAAGTGGTGCAGGCCATCATTGAAGAATACAAGGAGGAGCTCCTCCAGTGCCCCTCCACTGAAGAAAGATGGAAGAAAGTTGCAGAGCAGTGGTGTCAGAAGTGGAACTTCCCACACACCGTTGGAGCCATCGATGGCAAGCACGTGGCCTGCAAATCTCCAGCCAACTCAGGGTCCACTTATTTCAACTACAAGGGCTTCTTCAGCATCGTCCGCTTTGTCATGGTCGATGCTGACTACAAATTCATGTACATCGATGCTTCAGGCTACGGCTCATCTTCAGATGCCCAGGTATACAACGCCAGTCACCTCAAGGAGGGGCTGGAAGGCAACCTCATGGTGGGCTTCCCAGATCCAGACCTCCTGCCCAACGACTCGTAAGATGTGCCCTACTTCATCATGGGCGATGACGCCTTCTACCTCAGAACCTACCTTATGAAGCCATACACTTCCAGACTCCTGACCCGTGAAGAGAGGATCTTCAACTACAGGCTGTCCAGGGCAAAGCGGGTGGTGGAGAACGCCTTTGGCATCCTGGCCAACAGGTTCCAGGTACTTCTCACCACCATGCAGCATCGCCAACAGACCGTGAGGAGGATCGTGGAAGCTTGCTGCATCCTGCACAATCTTATGTGCACCCGCTACCCAGTCTTGCAGAACAGGCTCGTGGACCGTCAACAAGGCAATGGGGACATGGAGCCTGGGGAATGGAGGCAAGAGTGAAACCTGATCAACACTTAGGATGTGCAAGGCCACAACAGAGCCTCACGGGAAGGGTAGAAGCAGTGCAACCTCCTGAAACACTGGTGCAACTCCCCAGCTGGAGCGGTGGAGTGGCAAGACAGGATGGTAGATGCTTAATGGATGCTTCCTTTAGCCTGTCTCATCACACTGATGAGATTGGGCCATGTATGTTGGGTGGGCCTACAATAAACAGGGTGTTTAATAAAGAGTTGTGTTTATGTTGACATGTGTGGATGATTGATTACATTATTATTGATAATAAAGGGCCATAGGTGTGGCACCTGGGAGGGTGGACCATACAGTCCCACTATCCTTGCACTGGAGGTTTATCTATTAGCCATCTAATCTATTAGCCACTGGAGGTTTACAGCTATTAGCCATCCCAAAGGTATCCCTGCTCATCCCAAAGGTATCCCTGCCCACCCCACTGCTATCTTAACCCATCCCACAAGCATGCAAAGGCTTAAGCCGATTCTAAAAGTTTCCACCAAGACTTTATTAAAAAAAAGAAATGAAGCAAGTGTGTGAATCAAAGATAAACTTTATTGAACAACAAGCTGTAAAAAAAAATGACCCGTCAAGTGTCCAAATAAAGTCCACAGGTAGCCAGCTAGCCGGTCTCTGGCACTCTTCTTGGTCACTCGGAGGTGTGCCCAGTCTCAGGGGTGAAGGGTCCAGGTGCTGTGGTGGTGGGTGGTGCTGGAGTGCCTGGCCTCGAGAGGACAACAGGGGACAGTGTGTTGAGAAAGGTCTCGGACAGCTGGCTCAGCCCTGTGATGCTGAGAGGTCCATCCTCCATACCATGGGGTGTCAGCCCCAGTACTGATGACAGATATACTGAGGCCGGGCTTGGCTGTGGGGTGGAGGAAGGAGTAGTGTAGTGGGGCTGTCTGGTCTGCAGTTGGGTGAGGACTGTTGTGGGTGGCATCGCTGTCGTCGGTGGCATCATTGGCGTGGGTGGCATTGGTGGCATCAGTGAAACAGGTGGCAACGGTGTCACCCGATGACTCTATGCCTGGACTGGGAAGGGCTGCTGCCTGTGCTGCTGAACCTCCTGGTAGCCGTAGCTCTGGTAGGTGGGAAGCCTTGGAATGGGAGGGACATCACCTGGGGTGGAGGAGCAGGCCTGGACTGGGTGGGAGCAGGTTCCTCTGGGTCTCAGTTCCTCTGAGCAGGGTTGTAAAGCAGCTCGGTGATCCAGTCCTTCACCTGCTGGTACTGTGGATCCACCATTTCCTTGAGGGTCTGGTTGACATAGGTGAGGAAGGGCTTGCGGTTGGAGGATGAGGAGTCGGTGTGGACCAGCTGAGAGAGGAGATCTATGCTGGTGCGAATGGTGTCCCTGATCTCCAGCAGGACATTGTGGCTCTGTCCCTCTAGCTGTCCGGCTCTCTGCCTTTCTGCGGAGGCGGAGCTGGGGGGGCTGGATGCGGCTAGGACTGTGGTGGACTCAATGTCTCCTTTCTCCCACCACACCAGGGAGTCCTCTACGCACTCCACCACGCTTACCACTCCTGTCCGCTGGTTCTCCGCCGTGGCACGCTCCACAGAAACCTGCCTGGAGACAGGGACTGACTCTCGGCTGGAAGAGGACTAGGTGGCAGCAGGCTGCCTGAGAGAGAGGGTCATGAGAGGGGCTGCTGGTGCTCCTCGGTGGCGGATCTCACCCTCCAGGAAGCTGCACCTGGCCATGACGTAGGTCTCTCTGTCTGTCAGCTTCACAGTGGCCTGGCCAGATTTCTTCAGGTGCAGCTTCCCGTACCAGGTGTGCATATGTTTCCACCAGCCGAGGAGCACCTCCAAAGTGTAACCCATAGTCTCCGCCCTCTCTCTCCAAGCAGCCTGCTTCCTTTTGGTGTCCCTGTACAGCCGGTGTCCCTTCCGCCACAGATAGTCGTTCTCTCTCAGCCACTCCAGCACCTCATCCTCGTGCGTCTCCGCAATGGAGTATTGCCTCCTCTCCCGTTGTCGCATACACCTCTTCCTCCCTTTGGCAGGACCACATGGGCCCTCATCAGAGGGGTTCCCAGGTAGTAGGGGCTGCTCCTCCACACCACCACCACCACCAGCAGCAGCAGGATCATCACCATCATCATCATCATCATCATCATCATCATCATCATCCTCACCAGCAGGATCATAATCAGCATCATCATCCTCACCAGCAGGATCATAATCAGCATGAGCATCATCATCATCATCATCAGCTGCAGCAGCAGGAACACCAGGACTGGGATCAGCAGCAATAGAGTAAGCACCAGCAGGGCCAGCAAGTCCAGGAGCACGAGCAGGACCAGGAGCATGAGCAGGACAAGCAGGACGAGCAAGTCTAGGAGCACAAGCAGGACGAGCAAGTCCAGGAGCACGAGCAGGTCGAGCAGGTCGAGCAGGACCAGAAGCAGCTTCAACAGAGTAAGCAACAGCAGAAGCCCCAGCACCAGCAGAAGCACCACCGCCAGGAGCAGCTTCAGCAGAAGCCCAAGCACCAGCAGAGTCAGGGGCAGGGGGCGGGAGGTTGGCCCTGTCCCTCTTGCCAGGGATGGCGGCAGGTTGCTGAGGCTTTCGCTTCCTCCCCATGGTTGTGGGGTTGCTGGCTGGCAGGGAGGCTGGCAGGCAACAAGGCTGGCAGGAAGGCTGGCAGGAAGCCTTGCAGGAAGGCAGGCAGGCAGGCAGGCACCAAGGCTGGCTGGAAGGCAGGCTGGCAGGGCAGGCAAGGAACTCGAAGTGTCCAGCAGCAGGTCTTTCCTCGGAATGCTGGCCACGTGCCAGCTGCTTCCCTTTATATCCGGGGGGCTTACGTAATACTTCCCCCCCGCATGCGCAATTAACGTGCGGCATCCGTTCTGCTTCCGCTGTGCATCCGTTAGGCTTCCGCTGTGCATCCGCTTTATCCGCTGTGCATCCGCTGTGCATCCGCTTCATCCGTTCGGTGTCCGTTCTGCATCCGCTGTATCCGTTCCACGTCCGCTTCGCTGAGGCCCCCCGGAAGCCCTGCGGTTGCGCCATCCGCTCCCATCCGCTCCCATCCGCTTTCATCTGCTAGGCTTCTGTTCCGCATCCACTTTCCATCCGCCCTGTGTCCTCCCCGCGTCCGTGTTATCCGCTCCGGTGATGCAAATTTTTGCCCCTTTTGAGAGCAGATAACAACGGATGGAACATTTTGCTTGTCCGTTGTGTCCGTTTTGCATCCGTTGGCCAGTGTGACATGGGCTTTAGTTTGATATTCATGCTTGTAACCATGGTTTGAAGAAAAGTACTGTAGTATATTATAACAATATAAAAGTGATTTTGAACTGTACATGAAGAATAAAATGGAAATGTTATACCTTTACAGATATATTATCTTGTACCAATAATATGTACTCACACTTTTCAGCTGAATATGAGTGCAAAGGAAGAACTGGTCAGTATTGTTCCATATTGTATAGTATTTAAAAATTAAGCTATTTGCTATAGCATATTTTTGTACATTTTTTCTTCTTCCTTCTTCCTTTTGGTGTTTCTTTGTTCCTTTCCTTTTTTTTAATCACCCCCCCTTCTTCCTTCCTGCCTTGCAATAAAAATTACACTGAAAAGCAGATATTTCCACAGCAATAAAGAACTATTTATCACATTAATCTAAGTATGTACAATAGATGTCTCTAAGGATTCAATGGAATAGAAACAGGTTGAGTGTATTTATGTGGGTGTGTGAGAAATAGTATGTTTGTGTGATGGAAGAGGCCAATGTGGCAACAACCGAACATATATTTGTTATTTTAAACAAAGTGCTGCAGTTTGACAGCATCTGCCACAGTACATGTGGTCACTGTTGCAACATAACATTCTATACAACTGTCAGCTTCATCCATTACTATTTATTAACAACAGTTTGAAGCTACTGTTAACCTCCTCTTTCTTGGCTTGGCTCTCCTCTGGAGTTCTGCAGTGCCCTTTCCAAGTGGTCACTGAATGAATAAACACAATGGCAAGGGAACAGCATCTTGATTATAGAAAAGGGAAGGCAAATCCTAGAAGGGATAAAGCAGGAGTTTCCTGCTATGAAAAAATGCTTCCCTTGTAATTCTAAGAGCCAATCTGATGTAGCATTAAGGATAGAAAGGCGAAGAAACCAGGAGATTGTGAATACTAGTTCTATCTTAGACATGAAAGGCTGGTCTCAGCTGGTCATTCTGTCATCCTCTCTCTTTCTGTCCAACCCATCTTATAGAATTGTTGTGGTGAAGATAGTAAGAGGAAGGATTGTTACATATGTTCACCACCATGAGTTATTTATCAAAACAATAATGGTGGGATATTTTTTTTAAAAAAGGAATGTTGTACAATATCTTCATTGAATCTTCTGTGGAGCAAGATGTCAGCCTTGGAAGCCATATTAGCACCAGAAACTTCCAAGCTGCCACATTCCAGTGCCCAGGAAATTGGGAGGGGGGGATTTCATGGAGTGTATGTAGTTAGACATAATAGCATTCTTCTTTTCAGTCAAGGTCATGTCATCCTGCATCTGGTTGAGGAGTGGTTAGAGGATTGTCTCCATTTGGGATGGGTGGTGATTGTACCATGTGATAGACTGAGGGGTGCAGGGGATGGGCCTTTGACTTTCAATTATTGAGGGAAAACCCAGAAGTCTCAGATTCGGGTTTTCCTAGATGTGCCAGTATGACAACTTTAATAAAATGGAATTTTAAGAAAGTGCCTGTCTTGGAGTTGTGGTGTTGGAATTTGTTTTTCTGGAATGCTGACATTAACCCAAATCTGACACAAGAGTTGATCTCATAGTTCACTAGGTCAGCTCCCTAAGTCCCACATGAGTTCCATGTCATGGGGATAAAAGAAGGTAATTTTCAAAAGGATCTTGGAGGTTATCTAGAACAACTCAGTGCAGAAATTCTTTACTACAGCATCCCCAGAAAATGGCCATCTAGCTTCTCTTTTAACCGCTCCAACAAAGGTGTGTCCATCACCCATGAAGAAATTTGAAGTATTGTTGAACAGTTCTTAAAATGATGAACATTAGGTTTTCTGATGTTAGTTTCCTTCAGATTTCCTTCCTTTGTTTTTTTCTGGGTCTGAAAATTTTTTCATTTGTCTTCTACATAAGAGGATTTAAATACTTGAAGATACCTAACACAGATTTTAATTGAGTATGTTGCTATTCCATAATTTTAGACAATTCAAATTTCTCTTAACATTACTCAGGTAGCTTAAAACCTGATAAGCGTATTAAAATATCAATATCTGCTTCTTAAAATAGGATTTGTTTGACTTGTGCAAGTTTATCATGTCAGAATCACCTTCTTCCAATTATGGCTTGAAGGATTTAATTCTGAAAAGATTGTGGAATTATGACTAAACGAGAACCCATGATATCAAAGGAGTCACATAATACATTTTTAAATGTGCCTATGATATTTTTTTTGACTTTTCATTTGGATTTTTTGTTTTTCATTTGGAGATTCCATAGACAAATCATACATGCCTAGTGATAAAGCTGAAAATCAAAAATCTAGAAACTCCATACCATAACAATAATTTAGATAAGGAAAATTTGTACTTCCCAATGAAACTTTCACAATAACTTATCAATTCACTTGAAATAACCTAAAGATTTTAACCTGACAATCATTGGAAACAGCCATAACAATTCTGAAGTAAACATTTAGGTTTCCCCATAACCTCAACGGGATTTTGAACCAGCTCTCTATATATCAATATTAATAGGAGAGAAACAATATAATGTACATCTACAGATGAAAATAATTCAAATCTCAAGTAAATATCATGGTATCATATTGTTGACCTCTTAGGGCATACCAGCCACCAAGCATCTGGATTTTGATTCGTCAAGAAACAAACAGATGAGCTAATTCTGCTTTATTGTAAAGCTATATTGAGAGTTGCAAGTCTGACAGTACATTCTTTCCTCATCTCTGTTGTCGCCCAAGACAATCTCTTCTGAGTCTCTTGCCCTGCTAACTACCCAACTGTAGGTTATGCTTTATCTTATCTGACTGTTCCCTTGGCAACATCTTTTTCCCAGTCTCCTAAGAATTTTTCCCTACACCATTACACAAGACTGACCAGCAGCAGGGAAAGTGGAATACCTATATCTCATAAAGAAAGACCAAAATTGAGAGAAGTAAACAACATCTAGGTACAATATTTCATTTAGTGACTATTCAAAGTTACAACAGCACTGAAAAAAGGGACTTATGACATTTTTCAGACATGACCATTGCAGTATCTCCATAGTCACATGATCAAAATTCAAATGATTGGCAACTGATGCATTTTTATGATAGCTGCACTGTCCCAGGGTCATGTGGTCACCTTTTGACTCACCTTTTGAGAAGGAAAGTCAATGGAGAAGCCAGATTCACTTAACAAGTGTGGCAAGGAAGGTTGTAAAATGGGGCAAAATTCATTTAACAATTGTCTTGCTTGGCAACAAAAATTTTGGGCTCAGTTGTGATTATAAATTGAGGATTACCTGTAATAATTACTGAAATGTAACCAGGAATTTCCTAAAAGCTGACAATATCACATAAACGTACATATGAAGCCAATCACAGATAAGACAATCCTCCAAATTTAAACCAAAATAATATGAAAAATGTGCCACCCACAGGTAGGGAAATCTTCACAATTAGCTTATCCACAGATGGCACATTTTTTCTGGTTATTTTGGTTAACAATTTATCTTGTTTATCTTGCTTATCCACAGATGGGCTTATCCATGAATAAATATTGGATATACAGTATAGATACTTTTTAAAAGTAATGCCGTAGCATACTTTCAGATAAGCCCATCTACAGATAAGTTAAAACCATATTTTGGGGGGTGCAGTTTGCCACATAAAATTCTTGGTTTGTCTCTGGTTATATGTAGTACATATTTATTCAACAATATAGGCTTCTTTTTAGGAAGCAGTCATCAAATGATAATCTCACAGACATCTGCTGTAACATACTGCATCAGAGTATTATTGAATAACTGAATATATTCTTTAAAAAGGTGTTATATACTAATATCATAGCATGTAATTATCAAGTACTGGAAAGTATTAAAGTAAACATGCTGTGCACATAATCAATCAATAAAATACAAAAATGTAAAGTTTAGCAAATCCTTCTTCCTGCTTAATCTGCCTACTCTATTTCAATTTGCACTACCTGGACATTTGAGGTATTCTGCTGTATGTGTGTGTGTGTGTCCTCTCACTAATTACTGAGAGTTCGAGAATATATCAAATTGTTTCATTTTCATCATAAGGTTAAGCAATTATGTTAAGTACTTGAAGTCAGAAACTGTTTTCTTCTAAGTTAATGTAAATTTAGCGAGTTAGTGGTTCAGCTATAAAGTAGCCCAGTTTCATCCAATTATCCTTTTAAAAAAAGTAGTCATAAGCATTTGAGTTTTATTGGTCATACATCTTATCATACATGTGTGGTCATACATCTTTCAAGAAATGTTCCAAATGCCAGTCCATTTCAATAATATGTTAGTTAATTTGTTGCTTGAAGTTCCCCTTCTACTTATTATAATATATTACTTGAAGATACTCAGACTGAAATAGGATATAATAACTACTTTTTTCTTACAAAGGTGCCAAGAAAATGGAATTATGGTTGTAGAAATCCACAAATGTTGTAATCTGGCCTTAGTCCATGATACAAATAGGCAGGGGTGGGATTCAAAAACCTCAGCAACCAGTTTGCTGCCTGATTGCTGGGTAGGAGTGGCTGTGATGGGTGTGGCCTACTAGAACTTCCAAGAGGGGCATTTTTCACCTTCCCCAGGGTCTGAAGGCTCCCCTCAGGCCTCTCAGAGGGTGAAAACAAATTCCTCCGGGATCTGGAGACACTTTGCAATCCAGAAACAGGCCCATTTCCAGACTTCTGGAAGGCCCATTTTTCATCCTCCCAGAGCCTTTGCGCAGACCTTGAACTTACCTGCATCCAAAACAGGCCATGTGGAGACTCCTGGGAAGGGAGGGATGGGGCGGGTGGGGCCAGCTGGTTGGTTCAAGGACCAGTTTGGCGAACCAGATATAAATTTAACATCCAGTTCACCCAAACCGGTCCGAACTGGTAGAATCCCACCCTTGCAAATAGATCTCCTCATTATGTCTGTTGAATTTAGTAAAACAAGAAAACCAAGACAAGGACAACTCGTTGGGGAAAGATGATTTTACCACTTTTTTTTTTTTTATCAAGTACAGTCTATCATGGAAGATTTGAAATGTCTCCATCAGAATACTTTCCCAAGCTTTGTTTCTTTTTTTCATAGTTTGTTGATCCAGAATATATACTGTATATTATTTGAGAGGGGGGAAACAAATTAATCTTATGACCCCAAACATGTTTTATGATCATTCTCTGGTGCATTCACAGGAGAATAAAAAAGAATCAAGATGGTGGCCATGAGTAGAAAGTTGCCCATTTTTAAAATGCATTGCATGTGTGATTCATGTAAAACAATTGTGCTGGTTGCAGATACTGTCATGACTTTTTAGGTTTTTCTGATGATTCCAGTTGAATAAAACTTTTTTATTTAGACTTTAGGGAAACTTAATCTGCAAATAGGCCACATATCATGTTAGTATCAGTTCTATGTAGATAGTTCTCAGCTTGATCAAAGTTTGAAAAACTCAAAAATGGTACTTGCGACTTAATTCAAAGTTCTGACAGCCACCTTGCCTACAATCACATCATTGCATTTTGACTACTCAGCAACCAGGGCATATTTATTACAATTTGCAGCATTCTTCATTCTTATGACCATGTTTTACAATGAAGATCTTAATCCCAAAAAAACAAGTCTAACCTAGGTCTAATCTCAGCCAAGAAATGACATAGTCAGGACACAAAAGCCATAATATACTAAGATGAGTCTCTTTGCCTCCTCACAAATTAAGTAAACCTATCCAGTAGGAGTAGTCTTAAATCTCTACAATAGACATGTGAGAGAGGCTTAATCTTAATCTTTCCAACTCATTAATTAGAATAAACTAAAACAAAAGGCCAAATTGTTGGGTTCTACCATTCTGAACTGGCTGATGTTCACAATCAAAGTGTAGTATGATGAAGTGGCTTACAGCGTGATCCAATCTTGATATAGATAAAAGTTCCACTGAGTTTGTTAGCTTTTAAATCCTCAAGTTTAGGATTACACTTCAATGGTTAAGTGTTTATCTTACTTATATGCTGAAATAATGGCCTCTCTTCAGAATACATCCCTGAACTGTAATGTATTAATAAGGCCCTTATGCTAGATAAATGTAATCCAGTAGGAATTTGCACTTAATTTTAGAGAAGATCAAACTTACTTAGCCCAAAATCTTTGTATTCAACTAATTAGTGCGAGTTAAAATAAATCTGAATCTAGGCTAGCTGTACTCAAGAGAAATTGATCCAGTGAGTAGGGTGAGTTCTCTTTGATATTTGATAATGATAATTAAAAAACACCTACGACATTTAGAAGTTTACATTAACTACAAATGTTATTCTGGGGAAACCATGAACTTGAATGCCTTGAAATATTTAGAAGTAGCAGAAAATGAATTGACTTTAGACAAGCCCATTCTTTTGAATAATAATATGGTATAGGGGAGTATTTCTATTCCTGAACCCTTCTCACTTATTTTCAGTAAGGTTTTCTTTTCTATGTAAGTTATTTTATGCACAACAATTATCGTATCCAGATTGTGTGAAAATCAATCATAAACAAAATTCAAAATGTACAATGTAATTGTGAGGTGAGGAAAATTATGTCTTCTCACTTATCATATCCAGCAAACAATTAAGACTTCTTAATACTTTAGAAAATACAGTGCTCTGTGTTTATATTGCTTTTCTACCTTTCAGTTTATATATCTTTTTATATTTGTTGAAGAAAGGAAACAATGGTTTTGTGTTGTCAACAGTAAATATAAAGTATGGAAATTTGGAAATGAGATCCAGTTTGGTGTGGTGGTAAAGAAATCAGGCTAGAAACAGAGAGACCATGATGTCCAGTCCCTGCTTAAGCACAAAGCCAGCTAGTTGACCTTGGACCAGCCACTCTCTCTCAGCCCTAGGAAAGAGGCAATGGCAAACCACCTCTGAAAAAAAAAGCTTTTTTGCCAAGAAAGCTGCAGGGAATTGTCCAGGAAGTCTCCAAGATTCAAAATTGATTCAAAGACACATGTTTGTGTGTGGGTGTGTGCATACACATACACAAACACCCTTGGAATTTATCTTTCTCAATTACTTTCCATCAGTTCCATCTGGTTGAATGGATCTGGAAATAAAAATATACAATACTACTTCTAATACACCAAATAACTTGGAAAAAATGAAGTACACCAAATATAACACACTGTGCTGTAGAAAACCAGTGGCTAAAATGAAAAGATATGGCTTTCCTGTGTGAGTTCATAGCAGAGATGACATTTTGCCAGAACTTTCTTGCTTATGTTTAAATAGCATATTCCCAAAAGATTCAGGTATGTGAAAGATAATGTTAAAGGTCTGGAGAAAAATAGAAAGGGGCTGAGGCAGGTGCATTTTTGCCTCACAACATTGGCAGCTCTCGCCAGCATAAACATAGATGATGAACTCTGGCAAACACACATTGGTAGTGTGGCTGGAGCATCACCAGCCGTCCAGCTCTGATCTAAGAGAGGCTCGCTCTGGTCTCAAATTCTTCAAAAACCAGACCAATTATTAATTTTTATTTATTTATTTATTTGATTTGTCAATTGCTTACAAATTAATAGATATAAGTATGCACATAGTTATGAATACATGAAATGGGTACATATAAGAAAAATAAAAGAAACAATAGGACAGGGACGGTAGGCACGTTGGTGTACTTATCCACGCCTCCAACAGACCTCTTAGGAAAGGGGTGAGGTCAATCTAAGGTTAAAGTTTTTGGAATTTGAGAAAGAAACTACAGAGTCAGGAAGAGTATTCCAGACATTGACCACTCTGTTTCTGAAGTTGTATTTCCTGCAATCAAGTTTGGTGCGGTTAACC
Organism: Laticauda colubrina; assembly: GCA_015471245.1. Lineage (NCBI taxonomy): Eukaryota > Metazoa > Chordata > Lepidosauria > Squamata > Elapidae > Laticauda > Laticauda colubrina. The sequence continues at coordinate 1,634,383 of BLBF01000020.1, forward strand.
TTGAGTTGGTATCTATTGTGTGCTCTTGTGTTGTTATGGTTGAAGCTGAAGTATTCATTGACAGGTAGGACATTGCAACGTATGATTTTATACACCATACTTTGATCAGACCGAAGGTGGCTTAGTTCTAGGTTTTCTAGGTCTAGAATTTCAAGTCTGGTGGCATAAGGTATTCTACAATGAGTAGAGGAGTGGAAAACTCTTCTTGTGAAATATTTCTGGACTTTCTCAATGGTGCTAATATCAGTTAGGTAATGTGGGTTCCAGATTGATGAGCTGTATTCGAGTATTGGTCTAGCAAATGTTTTGTATGCTCTAGTTAGTAGTGTGATATTACCAGAGAAAAAGCTACATAGGATTAGGTTAACAACTCTTAATGCCTTTTTGGCTATGTAGTTACAGTGGGTTCTGGCACTTAGATCATTAGAGATGAGTATTCCAAGGTCCTTTACAGAGCTTGGATCATCAACAAGATCTTGACTATTCAGCTTGTATTTTATTTTCTGATTTTTTTTTGGCAATATGTAAGACAGAGCATTTATTTGTTGAGATTTGAAGTTGCCATTTGTTTGACTATTCTGATACATAATCAAGGTCTTTTTGAAAGGTAGCAGTATTGTCTGTGGTAATGAACAGCTTTACATCATCAGCGAAAAGAACGCAATTGCTCTTAATATGATCACAGAGGTCATTTATGTAGAGTATGAAGAGAGTTGGTCCTAGAACACTGCCTTGGGGGACACCACTGTTGACAGGTACAAAATTTGATAGGACGCTCCCAATTTTGACCATTTATTGTCTGTTTGACAGGAATGCTTCTATCCAGTTATGCAGTTGTCCAGAGATACCATAAGATTTTAGTTTTAGGAGTAGTTTGTCATGTACCACTGAATCAAAGGCTTTACAGAAGTCTATGTACATTGTATCTATTGCTTTGCCCTGATTGAGTTGTGCAGACCATATGTTTTTGCAGTGTAAGAGTTGTAGATTACATGATAGTTTTTTCCTGAAACCAAATTGTTTATTGGAGAGTAGGTTGTTTGTCTCTAGGTGGAGGATGATGGATTGGTTAATAATTGCTTCCATGACTTTACAGGTGATGCAGCATAAGGAGATTGGTCTGCAATTTTCAACTAGGCTGGGGTCTCCCTTTTTGAAGATGGGGATGACCGTGCCTTGTGACCATAGGTTAGGCAAGGAGCTGGTCCTGAAAGATTTTTCAAAGATTATGCTTAGAGGTTCGGCTATGGCAGTGGATAGCTTTTTTAAGAAGTAGGCACATATTCCATCTGGTCCAATAGATAGAGATGGTTTTAGATTGCATAGTGCTTTGTCAACATTGTCTTCTGTAAAATCAATATGTATTAGATCATTGTAGTTGTCTGAGGTTTGGCTAGGAAATACTGGGCATGATCCATTGCTGTTTACAAATACTGAACCGAAGAATGTGTTAAAGAGGTTGGCTTTAATAGTGTCAGCATTGCAATCTTTACCATTAGGTCCTATCAGGGGTGGGATGAACCTTGAGTCTTTTAGTTTGTTGTTTACAAAATTGTAAAAAGAACAGGTGGAATTGATGCATAGAAGGTTTTCCTCTTGTTTAATGTGATAATTGGTGCAGTCAGTCTTTATCTGGTGACATAAATTTTTGTATCGGCTTTTGAAATTAGCAACGTGACCAGATTTGTTTTTCCACCAGAGTGATCTCTTTTTGGATTGAAGTTTCCTTATTGTTATGGGTAATCTGTTTTTTTATTTTGTTTTGGGAGTTCTTGTTGGTACATATAGTTTGATGACTCTTTTGACTTCAAGTAAAAATATGTTGTAATGGTCTTCAACAGTATTGCATCCAGTGATTGCCAATCAAGGGATGAGAGATCGTTCTCTCTAATATCATAGTTGCCTTTTTTTGAAGTTATAATTGGGGGACTATGTCATTATGATGATTTTTGTGTGGGCGTATGTTGAGACAAAAGTCAATCATCTTGTGGTCACTGCTGGAAAAGGGTTCTTTAGTTTGTATTCCATAAATTAGATTCAAACTATTGCAGAAGATGAGATCAAGGCAGTTGTTTAGTCTAGTGTTGTTGGTTACCAGTTGTTCCAGTCCCAGATTTGTAACAGCATTGTAGAAAGTTGTATGGGTTCAGTTGTACATTCATTTAGGGTCCAGTCAATATGAGGTAGATTGAAGTCACCAAGAAAGATAAAGGCATGCTGCCCATGTTAGTAGTGTATTTAGCTTGTTAACATGTTCAATGTCATAATCAGGTTCTCTGTAACATAGTAAGAATCGAAATGTGATATTGAAGGATAGTTCACAGTCTCAGGAAGAGCAAGCTCCTGGGTAACTTGGATGTGTTTTAGATGTAGGGACTTTTTATAGAAGATAGAAACACTATCTCCTCTATGGATTTCATGATTTGATCGGTAAACATGACAGTCTCTTACTGTGGTAATGGAGTCAGGGAGAGATGCGTTGAGCCATGTTTCACAGACAAATATGATGTCGAATTTAGCTATATTTAGTCAGAGGAGAAATTCAGGTATTTTATTCGCAAGACTTCTTGCATTTAAGGCCAGTTGTAGTTGGAATTGAGGTAGTTAGGGGAATGCATGCCTCGTCTTGAGTGATGGTGGATTGGTTGAGATAGGGTTGTGGTTGAAGGTTAAAGCTGAGTTGCGGGTTGTGTGACTTACTTTTGATACAGTCAGCATGGTAGTCAATGTACAGGTCCTTCTCTCCATTGTCTAGATGCTTTTTGAGTTCAGTATGGAGTACATGTTACTGTATGGTTCGGTCAGGGCGACAATGGAGGTTCTTATAGTTGGTGTTGGTTTTGATGAGTGAATTTATAGTGTAAATGAATTTACGTTTGCTTGATTCATTTTTGCAAATGACCCTGCAGAAGCACGGGGCCACAGAGCCATCTCTGTTTCTGAGCTCTCGGCCAATGCGGGAAATGTCAAGTATTTCATCAGGGGAGATGGTTGATGCTTGAAAATCACTGATGATGTTTCAGACAGTTGTGATTTCATCATTATCATTGATGTCCTCTAGACCAAATAAGATGGCGTTTGGATGTTTCCATTCCTGCTCAACAGCTTAATTAGGACAAATAATTAATTAAGAGGAATAGCTTGTACACTGTGATGTGACTGATTGAATATGACTCAACTATTATCTGAAAATCTAGATATTAATATTATGAAATGGTTATAACTGCTTGAACAAACTTTCATTAGTTTCTTTCCTCAGCTGGTCTGAGGGAGTTAAAATTCCTGCTCTAGGAATCATTGTCTGAATTCTAAAGCACCTAAAAAAATTCTTGTTGTTCACATTAATTTAAATGAGTTATACACTGGGAAGCTGCTTTACTTGGGATCAAACCAAAGTCAAGCCAAAGTCAAATCAAGTAATATACAGTCTAACCAAACAAGAGTAGCTTTCCAAAGTTTAAGGCAGGCATCTTTCCCAGCCTACTTGAACTGAATTGAGCTGAAGATTTTTTGTCTTCCTAATGAAGGCAGAGCAAAAAATCTAGAGAAACAATCCTGCAAATTCAAAGAAATCTTATAAAACATCTTTGAATATATATGTCATATCACTGACATCGCATAAAGTGGAAATATTAGAGTGCAAAATCAATTAATTCAAAGCAGATGGAAATATTTTAAAGCCAGCTTTTACTTAAATGAATCCGGATTTCCCACTTGAGGCATAATGACTAGATTCAAATTATCATATTTTTGACACTTTATGTGAAGAACTAGCTCTCTGGCATATTGGGTTAGAGTAGCCATGAAAAATCTAAAAAGCCAGGCTGGGAACATAGTGTCTTGGGAAGGATCTAAGTCCATGACGATGAACCTATGGCATGTGTGCCACAGATGGAACACAGAGCCATTTGTGCTGGCACACGAGCTACAGGCAAACTTGCCTCACTGCGTATGTGCTGTCTCACAGTTGATTTTTGGCTGGTTTGAGGCTTTTTTTGGCCTCCCAGAGGCTTGAGGAAGGCTTCTGCAGGCTTTGCAGGATGAAAACTTGCCCATTTCATCACCTCCTGTTTTTTCAGAAATACTGGAAGTGACAAAACGGGGCTATTTTTCAGCCTGCAAAGCCTGCAGAGGCCTTCCTCAAGCCTCTGGGAGGCAAAAAAAGGCCTCAAACTGGCCAAAAATCAGCTGTGAGGTGCAGTGCAGATAAGGGGGCAGCGGGGAGTGGGTGGGGATTGTGCATGCATGTATAGGGGGCATGGGGGCACGCATCGCCTTCTGGGTGCTGGCACGCGAGCATGAGCATGCAAGCACGTACACAATTTTTGGCACAGGAGCCCAAAAGGTTAGCCACCGCTGATCTAAGTGGTCCTTAAGAGTCACTACTCCTAATCAACCAGTCATAAGCCCGAGCCCACAACATAGGTGTTATTTTGAGAACTTCCAGTTATAAATTTTAATGTGATTATTTTACAGGCTATTTTATTTAAACTGTATAATTAAAAATTAGATAAATACATAAGACTCATATGCATATGGAAAATTAGGATTTCAATTAGACATGGGTACAGAAAGCATTTTGTTTTCAGGAAGAATATGAATTAACTGAAATATTGACTGAAATTATTTATTTAAATAGTTTCTCTCTTTTTCTGGATGACTTGAACATCAATCCCACGGCCTTGATGGTGGAAAGAAAATTTATTTTACATTGAATCCATCCTGCCTATGATTGAGAAGTACTACACATTTTGGTGGCTGCTACTGTTATCTGTATTATTTTTACTTTATTCTATGTAATTTTATTAAATTTTATGTCTTCTTTTTCATTTGATTGATAAAAGGTTTATGTATTACTCTTCTAGTATTTTTGGTCTGAAGGTTTTGATTCCATTTGATTGTGTGGAATCTACGGTGTATAATATAAATGTATATTTTATACTATAAAATTTATTTTATACTTTACTTTTTCTGGGGGACAAAAAAGCCACAGCAAGTCTGAATGAGATTGTTCAGCAGCTTTATTTAAAATGAAGCCGTGCCATCACATCATCACTGTATGTTCGTTTGCAAATAGAAGTTGATTGATTACTCTTTGCAGTAATGTACATGCAGACTTTTCTCTCTTCAAGAGTTTTTCCATATAAAGGACAAGAAGGAAGGAAGGAAGGAAGGAAGGAAGGAAGGAAGGAAGGAAGGAAAACCAAAGATAAGAAATAAAATTACTTGCAAACTTTTTTTTCAAGAGATAATTTTAATTTTATAAATCCACTTCCACCTTCAGTCTCTCATTTAGAACAAGCTATCTTAATCTTCAAGATTACTTCATTTCTTTCTTCTTTCAGCAAAAAGTTCACATGAGATTTTCAGTCCTTTTTAAAAAAATATTTTTTCTTTGAATTAACTGGTCAGTTCTGCTATTTCTGCAAATTCTAGCATTTTCACAGTCCATACCTCCACTGTGAGGATTTCATGGTTCTTCTATCATGGTGCATACAATAATTCTGCAGCAGTTTCTATATATAAGATCAATGTTGGACAGACCATTCTCTGTGATGAGCCATGTTATGGTGTTATTATCTAGTACCCAAACATTTACATATTCCCTGATCTTCAAAGATTTTCACACATAGACACACGCAGCCAAATTTATAGAAACATCATAAAGATTCACAACTAACTTAAGAGAAATCATCTTGGTATGCATTTTTTAAACAAATATTTTCTTTAAAAACAGTAATAATCAGCTTTAGAAATGAATGTTGTGGAGAAAATAGATTGAAAAAACAAAATGGAGTCTGCACCCTTTTTCTTTCCCCCTAGCTTTTGGAGGTGATCAGAGTCAAACCTAGCTCTTTTTTTGGCTTAATCCTATCAGACCCAAACTGATCCTCTCTCCAAATCCATCTAAACCAAAACCAATGAAGTTTAGCCCGTCAGCCTAAAGGCAGCCCTAAGAAAGGAATTGCAACATATAGAAACCACATACTGAAGATTTCCATCTGTCCAATGGATTTCTCTAGTTCTTCTGCATCTCCTCAAAGAGATTATTTTTCCCAGGTATAACCCCAGGTACAGAGGCTTGGATCTGTCTAGCTTTTCGAAACTGACCATCAAATTAGATCCCCAGGATTTCCTGCTTTGTTGCTCTTTCTTGTGTTTGTGTGCCTTTGAGCCAGTGTTGACCTCTGCTGTCTGTATGGATTATTCCCTGCAGTTTTCTTAGACACACTTTCAAAAGAGGTTAGCCCTTGCCTCCTTCAGAAAGCTGATAGGAAGCAAATGACTCAAAGTTGTCTTTATGTATAATTTGGGCCTAATACAGTTTCCCAATTTCTAGCTTGGTACCTTAAGCACTACACCAGTCTAGCTCTCTTTTGTAGCCCCCTACTTTTGTACAAATGTTTGGTTTTCTTTTGTTTAGGGTTCCTCTTCATTTTAAAGTGGGCATCCATCAGTCTTTGAAGTAAACATGTTTTGTTTTCCTTAGGGTTATACACTGTACTTTAGTATTTTCCATGATGTGAAGAAGGTAGGACAGTCAGCTTGATCAAAGGTTTTTAAGGTCTATTTATGACCATTCCTCTTTATAACGAAGATGTCAGATATGGTTGACATCAATTCAATTTAAACCTTGTTCACAAAAGTTATTTTCTTTTAACTCACCTGATTTAATTTCTTAGCAAGTATGCCTTGGAGGAATTTTAGAATTCAAATGCATATTAGAAAATTCATACTAAAGATCTTATGAATTAATTCCTTGTCCAACATTTTTGGTGCTGTGGTTTCTACTTTTAAATTACTGTCCACTAGCTTTGAGTCATGAGGAGAGAAGTATCTTCTATTTTAGTCCATGAAGGTTATTTTTTCCCTTTGTGGTTTTTCTTAATCTACAGTGAAAGCCATCCAACCTGAAAATAAATTTCCGTATTTAAATACAAAAGGAATTACAGTTTAACCAAACCCATTAATTGAATCAAAATTCAACTTTCACTTAGTGTTGGAGAGTGAGAGAGAGAGAGAAATAGAAAGGACACAGAACAAATGGGAAGGATGACAAAACTTTCATTTAACTCCACTGAGTATATTTTTTGCTACTTGGTTTAAAAATCCAATAAACCAAGATATTTTCTTGAAAATATGAAAATGCCAAAAAGACATCTCAAAAATTGAATAAGGCTCTCTGTTCATGGGCAATGATATATCTAATGCCATCATTTAGGTAAAGGAACTTAATAAAATCTTACATCAATGCGAAGGTTTCATTTCAACAGGCCATCAATTTTCCTTGGGAAATTTGTGCTGTTTTTCCCATTGCTGCTTTGCAATAAAGAACAAGAGCACAGTTTTCCTGCATAATACAGGCTGCTTGTTTTGAATGGTAATTGACGGCTTGAATCCAAAGTTGTGCAGAAGAGAACTCCAGAAACTACAGACATTTGCAATGTGTCTGTGTGTTTGGGGGGGGGGGGAACCATTTGTATGTTTACTCCCTTCCTCCTGCAGCCCTACTTGCTCCCAAAGAAAATCTGCCCTGGTTATAAAGTATAACCCTGGCCAATCCACTCTGGCCAAGTTACTGCAGCCAACTTGTTGCTGCCAACTCCCTACGAGACAACTCTCCATGACCAACTCACCACAGGACAGGACTCTTGCCATGGGGCAAGAGTTACAACAGTATCAAACAAATAATGGAATAAAATCATTTTAAAAAATGATGCCAAAGAAGGGATAAAATGAAATGTGAATGACAAACATTAAAGTATTTTAAAGATTATTTTAAATAAATGGAATTATTGAGTTGTCCCGTGATGGGTTAGCTATGGTGAGTTGTTCTGCAGGTAATTGGCTGTGACGAATTGGCCATGGTGAGTTGATTGTGGTAAGTTGGCCATGGCAGATTGGCTGCAGCCAATTGCCCTGTTCCACTATTACTTTGCTAGGGAGGAAAACACTCTAAGGAGGGTATTGGAAAACAGCTATGGGTGCCCTGCACAATGCCCAGCAGAACAAAAAAGGTGCTGTAAATACCTGGTGCACTTCCTATACCTTCATTTTTTACATGGATGGTTAAGCTAATGGGAACATTCCTTGTGCTTGGTTGACTTCTGGGTTCTGCTAAAGGTTGAATTAAGTTAGTGCTATCTATGATTATATCACCATATCATTCCTCTTATTTTTGTCTAAGATATTCCTAAGTATAACTTTTAAAAGTTGTTTTGTAACAGTTACTAGGATTGTGTGATCTTCCATTTAATGGCAGAGATTCAAACCAGCTAAGTACTAGCAATTAGTAATGCACCTACACATAAATGCTGATCAATATATTGTTTCCTAAAAAGCAGGAGTCTGGATAGAGCTTGCAACATGCAACTTACTAATGGATTCCTTATCAGAGATATTTACTTTAAATGGTTTTGGTTTGTTTCAATTAGTGCTATCTCCTTTTCCTCCCATCAGACTGATTTCACGAACAGTCAATCTGGAGATTAGCCTCTCATCTTTAATGGGCAAGAGTGTAGAGATATAATTAGAGCGTAGGGGAAAATGCCACTGCATGTGGTCTGGAGCACATGGATATTTAAAAGAGAGCCAGACGAAGTCTGCATGGCTCATTGGATTCAAACATTTTAATGTGAATGATGTTTGAGGCATAACGCAGCATATCCAGACTGACATGGAAAAACACACACTTTTTTGGGGGGGTGTTCTAGACAGCAGTGGGAAAAAACAACAACTGTGGGTAGTATAATCAGGAAGTCCAAGTATACAGCAATAGAAATTTAGGTAAGATGAAGATAGGACAATGGAGATGTAGTTTTTTTTCTTAAACACAGAGAAAAGGGTGACATGAAGGCCTGGGACAATTCAGGAATATAAGGATGCCTCACTTAATTAAGAGTTATATTGTCAGTTTGGCAGTCCAGAAGCTTCAAAGAAAAATGGATCCTCCTGTGGGGGGGAGAGGTGGTTAATTGCTTGCTGATTGAATGAACCCCTGATTGTTTTTTATTCCAGGACATGATTCTCGCTTGAGGGGGAGAAGCCTGTCAGGTTGGAAGCCATTTTTCTTTCAGGTTTCTGGGCTGCCACATTCAGTGCCTGGGAATTTGGGAGGGGGATTTTAAGGAGCGGTGGAAGATTAGCCACAACAACATTCCTTTTCCAGAAAGTCAAGGACATGTTACTCTGCACCTGGAGGGGATTGTCTGGGGCTAGTCTCCAGTTGGAAGGAGGTAATGATTGGACCATGTGAAGGACTATGGGGAGAAGGGGTTGGATTTTGGTTTCTCTTTGGACTAGGGAAAATCCAGAATTCTCAGATTCGGGTTTTCTTCAGATGTCCCACAATGATATCTCTAATAAATTGGATCTTTGAGAAGGTGATAATCTCACAGTCTTTTCCTTTGGAAGTTGTTACTTGGAAGGCTGACACGGTTGAGAACGTCATAGCAATACCTTCTGTTTTTATTGTGCATTAAAGCTGGTGAGCCTCTTGAGATAATCACATCAATTGTTATAGTGTCCATAAGGTAAACTAGTGTATTCCTCCTATTACAAATCAATATACATTTATACAGAATATGTTTGTGTATCTGTAATGATGGGTTGGTGATCTGACTTCAAGTTGCAGCTAACATTTAGCAAGTACACAGTTTTTCTCCACCATGATCTGTCCTTAAGCTTTCTTCCATTGGAGCGTTCATTATCACCTTAACTAAGTCCATCCATCTTACTTCTGGCTGTTCTCTTCTCTATTCCTTTTTTTCCCAACTATGCCCCTAATAGAATTTCACCCTGGAAAGGAGTCTGTGACTTTTATTGGAAAGGCAGGGAAAGGTTAATCCAATGGGGTCCTGAATAATCCACTGGTGTTCTGATAAATGTTTATGAACTGGCTCTGCTGGCTTCCTAGCAGCCGCTGTACCATTTTGCTAGCTGTGGGACAGTTGATTTATGCATTAAGATATTTTTTGCCTTGCAAAAAATAAATTTCAAAATTAACAATCAGCTGTTGCAAATCAGTACAAAAACCACTGGGTTAATCATTGCCTGCATTGTCTACTCACATACCTTTCTGCAGCATTTCCCCTGAAAACCCACATACCATGTTTGCAAGCTCCCTGACATATACACATGCTTTATTGTCTTGTTTTTTTTTTTCCTTCACAAATCTCCATCTTGCAATGTCTTTCCAAACTTATGGCCTAAGCTTGGAGTCAGAGACTATGGTTTTGTTATGAAAAAATCCATTGGCCGCTGGAACAAAATTATGGTCCCAGAAATGTTGCTGTGCCAGCATACCGTATAAAGGATTGAATTAGGCAGAATTTCCTTGTACTGTGTGATTCTTGCTAATGGGGTTACTCAATATATATGGCATGAGCTTTCATGACAGACACACTTGCTATGATCTGGTTGAATCATAATAAAAGGTCTATCAGATATTTCAGATTTCAGTGGTCAAGAGGAAACAAAGTGATGACTATGTCATTGAAGACTCAAAAAAGCCTTAAGAGTTTATATTTTAACATTGTCATAAGTACATGTGTGTGCGTGTGTGCGTGTGTGCGTGTGTGTGTGTGTGTGTGTGTGTGTGTATAGATAGATACAGAGGTGGGATCCGACCGGTGTAACTACAGGTTCGGTGATTTACATTTTACGATTTATGCGTCACAGTGTTTGAAAAAGCAGTTTTTTCCTACTTTTTCAACCACAGCTGTGCCGTGCAAAGCAGCTGAGGTTGAAAAAGCAGGAAATAAAGGTCAGGTTAGAGCCTGGGCAGGTGGATGGCCAAAACAGCAGCTGATATAGAACCGGTTCTATGTCTGCTGCTCTTCAGAGATACCGGTTCTACAGAGCTGGACAGAACCAAGAGAATCCCACCCCTGGATGGAGAGACAGAGAGAGAGAGGGAGGGAGAGATTCTTTTTATTTTAAAAAATCAACAATAAAACAATACTACATAACTAAAGAATATAAGAACATTTCCATATCTGCCTCCTTGACCAACTACTAGGAACCTGTTCTGGATAGTATTTCTTAAGAAGCAAATGGGCTTTGTGAGTCCAAATCAAATATGAATCATTCCACTTTTGTGTATAATAAATTCCCTAATGGCATGTTTTGGACATTTCTTTATATTTCTCTCAGACCTCATTAAGCTGAATGTTGGCTATGGTTTTTCCTCATACATAAATACATAAAAGCGTGGGCACATACAGACGCAAATTGCTGGAAAAGATAACAATTATTTTATCCCAATGTGAGCAACTTCTCCCCAAGTGATCTGCTCAGGATTATTTGGTGAATCAAGCAATAGTAAATCTCAATGTTGTAATGCTAACGCCGCCTGATATTTGAAGATCCAAATTGGCCTCTTAGAATTTTTCATGTCAGTATTCAGATCCATCATTGAGATGAGATGCACTGAAGCTCTTGTAAATTATGGTACGTTAAAGGCCCTTGTTATTTGACGTTTCGAAATAAGGGCATCCTAGGTTTTAAATGATGCCACTGTGGTTAAAGGAAAGGACGTGTCTTTTAAACAAAGACTGTCATTCTAAATAAGGTGCTACTTAAAAATTGAATGACTAAAAAAACATCTCTTTAAAAATGGACAAGTCTCTGGATTCAAAGCTTGAGGCCTTTTGATAGTCAACTCCTAATCAAACAGATGATGGGAAAACATAATCTAATGCAATGCAATGCAGTAATGCAAATTTTAAGGATGCTTTTCTGTATGTAAAGGAAAAAATTAGTCACTTCAAACTGGACAACTAGCATGAATTTATCTGATTACATAACTCATGTTAATGCTGTGATGTATCGACCAGCAATCTGAATTTTCTGTAAACCAGGAAAGAAGGCATTCTCTTTAAAAAAGCTTGATCAAAATGCTTATTATGGGCATTTTAAAGCTATTAAAGCAAGCATTTTTTTGTGTTGCATCTATTGACCCAATAAACTCAAATTATTTCAAACTGACCATCATTTAACAATAAACAACAGCAACAACAAACATTTTTTGTTTTTTTTCTCTTCAAGAGCACAATCCTTAGGGTTTTTTTGTGTGCATGTACGTGTATATACCTTTGAATCATATTTGGACTTCTGGCAACTGCTTAGATTAGTCCCTACAATTTTCTTGGCATAATTTCAGAAATGGTTTATCATTTTTTTCCTGTGAGGTGAGAGAGAATGACTATTACAAGATCAAACAGCTGGCTTTGTATCTAAGCTGGAAGTAGAACTCACAGCCTCCCAATTTCCAGCCTGATGTTTAACCACTACTGTTGGATCGGGGAAAGAGACTCGAGACCAGTGTGACTTTTCAGCTCTTTATTAGTTGTATCGGTCCGTGCTAGACCTCAGAGTCGCGGCAACCCTTTATATAGGGATTGCTCGTGACTTGGTGGCCAATGACGGCTATCTGAATCTCCCGCGCTCGGCCCGGCCAGTTGCGGTTGATTCAGAGTGAGCCAATCACAGCGCTTCCTTCAACCAATCAGTTCGTTGTATTTTTGGACCAATCGGATTGGGGTATTCCGAGTATGTTAATATAGAACACCCCTCCCCTCTTGGTTCAGTCCAACCTATGTAACGTAGTCCCATAAGTAAGCGGGGCTTTTGATGTTTCTAGTTGAACTGCACGGTTCAGTTGTGGTGTTGTTTTCAACTGGTTCGGACAGGATCCTTGTTGCTCCCGTCCTTCTCGATGGAACCGCCTGGAAGGGTGAGTCAGGCCTCTTGCCGCAACTCCCACCCGGTTTATCCAGGCTGGTCGTGTTGTCGGTTCCACTGCTCCCTCCTGGTCTTTTCAGGCTGGGCGAGCCAGTTTGGCTGCTTCTTCCAGGCGAGGCTTCTAGTTCCTCAATCACTGCCTGTTCCCTTCTGCCGAGGTTGTCTGCCGGTGAGTAGAGTTGGTTTATTTTTCTGCCCATTGGTATTGTTTTGGGGTGTTTGGGTTGTTGTTGTCTTTCAGAGGGGTTTTCCCCTCCCTTTTGGTTATTGTTGGGGGTTTCTCTCCCCCTCTGGTTTTTTTATTCATGTCTATTAGTAGTGTTTGTGCGTTTCCCGTGTTGTCGATGGTTGTTCTCGACCTCAGTTGGTCGATGTGCCGTTTCCAGCTTCTTTCACCTTCCGTCTCTAACTGGTATGACCGGGGGCTCGTTACCTGGGTTATTTTGGCTGGTACCCAGAGTGGGTCCCCTGTAAAAATTTTTTGTATAGACTGTGTCTCCTGGTGCAAATATTCGGTATTTATTAAACGAGTTTGGTGGTTTCTCGGGGTTGTATGTTGGGTACAGTCTATCTAGCTTTGACTGTAATTTCTTGTTCATGAATAGCTCTGCTGGGCTTTTGTTGGTGGTTGTGCTGGGTGTTATGTGTTGTATCGTGAGCATTTTATTTATTTTGTCATGTATGTTGTTGCTGTCCATCTTTTCTAGCGTGTCTTTTGTGTAGCGAACCATTCGTTCCACCCACCTGTTCGCCTCCGGGTGAGCGGGCACTGTTAATGTATGTCATATACCCCGTTCGGCGAGAAATTTTTCAAATGACAACGCCGTGAATTGTGGCCCTTTGTCTGACACTAGTAAGTCTGGTAGTCCGTGGGTGGCAAACAGTTGTGCTAGTTTTTTTATGACAGCCTCCATGGTGGTGGATTTCATGACACTTACTTCCAGCCAATTCGAGTAAGCGTCGACCGTTATTAGGAATGGGTGTCCTTTTGTGGGTCCGGCAAAATCTATATGGACCCTTGACCAGGGTCCCCTGGGGGTCTCCCATTCGAGGTGAGGGGCAGAAGGGGGGTTTGGTCTGGCTTTCTGGCATTTTTTGCATGTTGCCACCCATGTCTCAATGTTTTTGTCCATCCCTGGCCACCAAACGTAGCTCCTGGCCAGGGCTTTCATTCTGATGGTGCCTGGGTGTCCCTCATGCAGCATAACCAGTACTCTTGTTCATAATGTCTCTGGACCACCACTCTGCCCCCCCATAATATGCAACTCCTTTGTGTAAAAAGTTCAATCTGACAGTTCCGGAAAGGTTTAAAGTATTCGCCGCCCTCGGTTTCTTGCCATCTTTTTCTACCCAGTTCAAAACTCGCACCAGTTGCCTGTCTTTAATATCTCTCTGGCAATGTCTGATGCAGTCATGGGTGGGTTGGGTAGTGTTTCTATCTGTAGTATAGACGTAGTGGGTGTCGAGTCGTCTTCCTGGTCGGGTAGGGGGGGAGCGGCTGAGTGCGTCTGCATGTGAGATGCTTTTTCCTGGTTGGTGTATTAATTGATAATTGTAGGCGGCAAGGAATTCAGACCACCTTGTCATCCAGGGTGACAAAATGTTTGGGGTGGCCTTGTTCCCTGCCAGTATTCCTAAGAGCGGTTTATGGTCAGTGATAAGTGAGAAGGTCCTACTGTATAGGTATTCATGGAAGTGCTTCACGCTGGTGATTGTTGCTAACGCCTCCTTGTCCAGCTGGCTATAATTCCTCTCTGCCCTGGACAATGTCTTGGAGAAGAATGCAATTGGCGCTTCTCTCCCATCTGGCAGAGTGTGGCTTAGGATGGCTCCGACGCCGAAGGGTGAAGCGTCGCAGGTAACAGTCAGCGGTAGGGTTTCACAATACTGTATAAGGACTGATTCCGATGTTAGTAAGTCTTTTATCTTTTGAAACACGGTTTCTTCCCGCTTGCCCCAGAACCAGGTGGTTGTCTTGTCCAGCAGTCTATGAAGGGGCTCCGCCATTGTCGCCTTCTGGGGCAAGAAAACATGATAAAAGTTAATGAGTCCTAGGAAAGCCTGCAGTTCCGTTTTATTCTGTGGTCTTGGAGCTTCCTTGATGGCTTTAACCTTCTCCTCAGTGGAGTGGATTCCATTTTTGTCAACCAGATACCCCAGGAACTCTACTTTTTCTGTGCATAGTTGGCACTTCTCTTTTTTTACTTTTAGTCCTGCATCTTTAAATTTTTGCAGGACTTCCCTGAGGCGGCTCCCCAATTGGGTTTTGTTCTTCGCTGCCACAAGCACATCATCCAAGTAGGGCAACACCCCTTTTATTCCCTGCAATAGTCATTCCATTAGACTCTGGAACACCCCTGGTGCCATGCTGACTCCAAACTGGAGCCTCTTGCATAGGAATGCCCCCCGGTGGGTCATGTTGGTTTGCGCCTCAACAGTCTCGGCATCAACTGGCAGCTGCTGGTATGCCTGTGCCAGGTCAAGCTTTGCGAAGACTTTTCCTCTCCCCAGTAGGAGGTGCTGTACCACCAGGACAGGGTAAGCACTCTGCTGTAGCACATGGTTGAGGGTGGCCTTGTAGTCACCACAGATTCAGATTCTGACCCATCCGGTTTTATCAGGGTGACTATTGGGGTTTCCCACCGTGCATGGTCAATCGGCTCCAGGACCCCTTGGGCGATGAGTCTGTCTAATTGCGCATCAATTTTAGGCTTGAGGGTGAATGGGACTCGCCTCGGTTTAAGGCAGATTGGGGCAATATTGGGGTTCAAGTTGAATGATATTGGGGACCCCCGGTACTTGCCTAGTTCACCATTGAAGAACTCCTGGAAGTCTTTCATGAGGTTCTCCTCCCAGTCCATTTCATTGATGTGGTTAATGCCAGTCACCTTGATCCTTAATGGCATGAACCATTCCAGTCCCAGCAGGCTTGGGCAGTCTCTATCCATGATGGTCAGTGGGAGTACCTCTGCGTGTCCTTTGAACTTTATATGAAAATTTCTGATTCTGACCATGGGGATCTGGTTCCCCTGGTAATCTTTTAGGGTCAGTCTCTGGCTTTCCAACTCCCGTATGCAGGATATCAGACTATGTGGGGTACCAGACACTTGACTGTTTTCCAGGAGACCATGGAGAGGTAGGATCTGGAATCCACCTCCATGTTGCACTGCTGGCCTTCAATTTTGACCTGCACATGCACTTTTCAGGCATCGGTTGTGTTCAAGTACCCAATGGTGACTGTCTGGTGGGTCTCCTCCTTCCAGCAGTTTTCGCTGAGCTGCTTCTTCCTGCCTTCATGGCTCCACCAGTTCTCTGCATGACAGTCTCTGGTTCTGGGGGGGGGGGGTATGCTGTTGCATCGCCTCAGGCTGTAAGTCCTCTTGTTTCAGCAGACTTTTACAATGTGCCCCCTTTTGTCACAGTGCTGGCATATGGCATCTAGGAACCGGCAATCTGAACAGGGGTTGTTCCCTCTGCACCCGGTGCACTGAAACCATGACTTATGACCTCTCCACTCACATTAGTCCCGTACCGAATGAAATTTGTGGATCTCTTCCTCATCCTCATCTTCAGTCTTGGAAGGGGAACCGATGTTTCCAGTGTGCGTGGTTGTGGTCTTCTTGGCTCGCCTCTGGTCTTTTGTCCGGGGCTGGGTTTGCTTCCGGGGGTAGTTGTTGGTCTCAGGTGTTCATCTGCTGCATTTTGGCAGCTGACTTTTTCGCAGCCATGGCTGTGGTTGCTTCGGCGATGGCTTCGGCGACTGTGATGTCCGTTCATGCCATCTGTTGGCTCTGGAGCACGGGGTCTCTTAAGCCCATGTCACACTGAACCAATGGATGCAAAGAGGATGTAAAACAGACAAAAAACCTTGCCATCCGTTGGTTAACGTGATGTATCCATTCTGTACTCACTGCCTCTGTTTTGCTTCCTCTCTATCCGTCCAGCATCCGTTTATGGACGTTTCATCCGCTCCAAAAGTTTTGGGCTGCCAAAAACTTTTGCGCGGAAAATGTATCCAGTTCGTCCGTTCTGCATCCGCTACGTATCTGCTACGCATCCACTACGCATCCGTTATGCATCCGCTATATCCGCTAGGCATCCGCTGTGCATCCGCGAAACTCGCATCCGCCCGGAAGCAGGGAGGAAGAGGAACAGACACGGAACGGATGCAGAACAGATACCTAGCAGATGCAGAACGGAAACAAAGCGTTTAAAACAAAAAAAACATTTGCAGAGGGGACCAATCTCAGATATTAAGGATGTCTACAGGATGCCTAGAGGATGCCTAGAGAATGCCTAGCGGAAAACCTATACTGCCTGTAAAAAGGGGGAGCAAATCGCCTGCATCTCACTTTCAGAACAGCAGCCCAGCAGTGCAGATCTCTGCAGCCTTCATCTGGCTCTTCCTCTTCCACAGCATCCAGTCATGTCCACCGTGGATTGCAACAAAGTCCTTTTGGCAGCCACCATCCTTCTGCAACAGTGCGAAACCATCTACAGGCTCTGTGAACTCTACTACGGGAAGAAAAGGAGGCACCCAAAAAAAGTCTGGGTCCAAAGATGGTTCGCCAGAAGAGCAGAGGATGGACTGTACAACAAGCTGATGGTGGAGCTCAGGAGCAAAGACACTCGGGCGTTCCAGAATTTCATGAGGATGCCTCCAGCCATGTTTGATGAAGTTGTGCAGCGCCTGACACCCAGGTTGAGCAAGACAAACACCAACTTCTGGCCCAGCCTGGAACCTGGGCTCAAGGTGGCACTCACTCTGCACCACCTGGGCTCAGGGACCACCTACAAAAGCATGCAGTACGGCTGGAGGGTGCCACCCAGCACCATCAGATTTGTGGTCAGAGAAGTGGTGCAGGCCATCATCGAAGAATACAAGGAGGAGCTCCTCCAGTACTCCTCCACTGAAGAAGGATGGAAGAAAGTTGCAGAGCAGTGGTATCAGAAGTGGAACTTACCGCACACCGTTGGAGCCATAGATGGCAAGCACGTGGCCTGCAAAGCGCCAGTCAAGTCGGGGTCCACTTATCACAACTACAAGGGCTTCTTCAGCATCATCTTCTTCGCCATGGTCGATGCTGACTACAAGTTCATCTACATCGATGCTTCAGGCAACGGCTCATTTTCAGATGCCCAGGTATACAACGCCAGTAACCTCAAGGAGGGGCTGGAAAGCAACCTCATGGTGGGCTTCCCAGATCCAGACCCGCTGCCCAACGACACTCAAGATGTGCCCTACTTCATCGTGGGGGATGACGCCTTCTCCCTCACAACCTACCTCATGAAACACCTCCAAATACCTCACCCGTGAAGAGAGGATCTTCAACTACAGGCTGTTCAGGACAAGACGGGTGGTAGAGAACGCCTTTGGCATCCTGGCCAACAGGTTCCAGGTACTTCTCACCAGCATGCAGCATAGCCCAGAGACCATGAGGAGGATCGTGGAAGCTTGCTGCATCCTGCACAATCTCATGCGCACCTGCTACCCAGTCTTGCAGAACAGGCTTGTGGACCGTCAACAAGGCAATGGGGACATGGAGGCTGGGGAATGGAGGCAAGGGCGAACCTGATCAACACTCAGGATGTGCAAGGCCCCAACAGAGCCTCACGTGAGGCGAAGAAGCAGCTCAACCTCCTGAAACACTGGTGCAACTCCCCAGCTGAAGCAGTGGAGTGGCAAGACAGGATGGTAAATGCTTAATGGATGCTTCCTTCAGCCTGTCTCATCACACGGATGAGATTGGGCCATGTATGTTGGGTTGGCCTACAATGAACAGGGTGTTTAATAAAGAGTTGTGTTTATGTTGACATGTGTGGATAATTATTACATTATTATTGATAATAAAGGGCCGTAGGTGTGGCACTTGGGAGGGTGGACCATACAGTCCCACTATGCTTGCGCTGGAGGTTTATCTATCCCACTGCTATGCTAACCCATCCCAAAGGTATCCCTGCCCATCCCACAGGTATCCCTGCCCATCCCACAGCTATCTTAACCCATCCCACAAGCATGCAAAGGCTTAAACCATTTCTAAAAGTTTCCAGAAGACTTTATGAAAAAAAAGAAATGAAGCAAGTGTGTGAATCATAAATAGACATTATTAACAGCAAGCTATAAGACAAAAATGAGTCTTTGGTACTGCTCTTGGTCGCTCAGTCCCAGGGGTGAAGGATGCAGGTGCTGTGGAGGTGGCTGGTGCTGGAGTGCTTGTCATCAGGTCCTCCAGAAGCAGAAGCAGCAGAAGCTCCAGCCCCAGAAGAGCGAGCCCGTGCTGCAGAAGCCCCAGCAGAACCAGAGTGAGGGCCAGGGAGTGGGATGGTAGCCCTGTCCCTCTTGCCAGGGCTGGCAGCGGATGGCTAAGGCTTGCTGTGCTTCTGCATGGTTGTGGGGTTGCTGGCTGGCAGGGAGGCTGGCAGGAACCAAGGCTGGCAGCAAGGCAGGCACCAAGGCTGGCAGGCAGACATGAACCAAGGCTGGCAGGAAGGCAGGCAGCAAGGCTGGCAGCAAGGCTGGCAGGCAGGGCAGGCAAGGCAGTCGATGTGTCTGGCAGCAGGTCTTTCCTCTGAATGGCGACCTGCTTCTGAGCTGCTTCCGTTATATCCACGGGGCTGACGCAATGCATCCTCCCCACAAGTGCAATTAATGCCAGGCATCCGCTAGGCTTCCGCTGTGCATCCGCTATGCATCCACTTCATCCGTTCAGCGTCCATTCTGCATCCGCTGTATCCGTTCCGCGTCTGCTTTGCTGAGGCCCCCCGGAAGCTCTGCAGATGTGCCATCTGCTCCCATCCGCTTCCATCCGCTGGGCTTCCGTTCTGCATCTGCTTTGCATCCGCCCTGCGTCCTCCCCGTGTCCGTGTTATCCCCTCCGGTTATGCAAATTTTTGCCCCTTTTGAGAGCGGATAACAACGGATGAAACATTTTGCTCGTCCGATGTATCCTTTTTGCATCCGTTGGCCAGTGTGACATGGGCTTTAATCCGAGAACCACGAGGTCTCTCATAGCCTCGTCCATGTCAGAGAACCCGCATGCACTCCCGATGTTCCTCAGGGCTGCCATGAAGTCTCCGATACTTTCGCCTTCCTTCTGATCCCTCCTATAAACTCATGCCTCCGGATGAGGTTGGGTACGGCCAGTTCGTAATTGTTCCTTAGCAGCTGTTCCAGGTCTGTCCATGCCATCTCCTTCATGTCTTGGGGTCTGGCAATGCCTTGGCAATTTTTTTTTTTAAAGTTTTATTGATTTTTAAGGACAAACAAAAAGAAACAAAACAGAAAAACATCCAGCTTTCTTCCATAAGTATACAAACATTGTGTCAGTTGGTTTACAAATTTTTTGTGCATTGATTTCATAGTCTCAATTACAGTTACATTACATAATAACTCATATAATCAGAAATTAAATATCCTAGTATTATTATTAATCAATCATTTGACTATAATTTTATTCATTCATACTTTGCGAGATAGCTATACTTAGTTTATTTTATAACAATTCATATGGTCCTTCCAAATCAATCTTAAAAACATTTTATATATGTAATAATAATAACAATAATAAAGAAATACTTCTTTATATATTCATTATTTTCTGTAATTCTACATATTCTTTTACTATATTTTATTGTCTAACCATTGATAGAAAAGGTCCCAAATTTTGTAATATTGTTTATCCTCTTGTTCTCTAATTTCGAATGTTAATCTACTCATTTCAGCACATTCCAGTATTTTCTTAATAATTTCCTCCTGCAATGGTATTTTCTCATTTTTCCAATTTTTAGCAAATACAATCCTAGCTACTGTTATTACATTTACAATCAAATATTTTAAATCTTTGTTGTATGTATCAGGTGGAATTCCCAATAAAAATATCTCTGGTTTTAAATCGATATGCTTTTTAATCATTTTTTTAGTCCAATATTTTTTTGCACCTGCACAAGTCCATCACATATGGTAATATGAGCCAGGTATCTGATGACATTTCCAACATCTTTCGGATTTATTCTTGAACATTCTTGCTATTCTTGTCAGGGGAAAATGCCACCTGTAAAACATCTTATACAAATTTTCTTTAAATGCTGTTGACATTGTCATTTTATAATTTTGAAACCACAATTTTTGCCATTTCTCTAGATCAATCCCATATCCAAAATTCTTCCCCCAAACAATCATAGTTTCTTTAACTTGTTCTTCTTCTAGTTTAATTTCTAATAAATATCCATACAATTTTTGAATCAGTACCTGTCAAAATCTTATCCGAATCAGTCAATTTATTATAGAAACCTTCTGTTTTGAAGTCTTTTTCAAATCTTGAATGTATTTGCATGTAAGAAAACCAATTCATCTTGATACCTTGTTCCTCTAGTTTTTGCATCGATTTAAGTTCACCCTTTTCATTCAAAATTTCCCCATATTTAACTGTTTGTTCCTTCTTATATGTTACAGGATAAGAAAATGCTTCAGTAGTCGATAACCAGACTGGAATTTTCAAATAACATTGTCTTTCAATCTTCTCCCAGTTTAACCACAGAGACTCCCGTACATGATGTCTTCTAAAATAACCCTGTATTTTAGTTCCTTTATACCATAAAAAGGCATGCCACCCCAACAACAAATCGTGTCCTTCTAATGTTAACAATCTAGTATTTCTTAATGTTATCCATTCCTTAACCCATGTCAAGTTTGTAATTTGGTAGTACAACTCCCAATTAGGCAGACCAAATCCTCCTCTAATTCTAGCATCTTGTAACACTTTTAATTTTATTCTTGCTTTCTTACCTTGCCATATATATTTCAACACAATTTTGTTTAAATCTTCAAAGTAATCCTTTCCAAGCCTAATTGGTATTGTTTGAAACAAGTATAGAATTCTGGGTAAAATATTCATTTTGATTGTTGAAATTCTCCCTATTATAAGTGACAATTGTAGGTTTTCCCATTTCGTCAAGTCTAGTGCTATCTGTTGTTTAAAGGCTAGGTCCCACTGGCCAACGGACACAAAACGTATGCATAAAGGACATAGCGGATGAGCCAAATTTCAGGGGTGGCTCCATCCATTGTCATCCACTCCAAAAAGTGGCGAAAATTTGCATAAACAGAATGGAATAGAACGGAAAACAATGGACATGGGTAGTATGTGGCGGGGATGTTAAACGGATGTTCATAGGAAGCCTAGCGGATGACAGCGGATGGAAGCAGATGACACCTCTGAAGGGGTTCTGGGGAAGAACTGTGAAGCAGACGCATAGCAGAAGGGGCGGATGCAAAGCGGATGAAGCGGATGCACCAAGGACGCCTATAGGAAAAAAGCGGATGACGCATGGATGTATATCAGATGCAAAGCATTCACTGCGCATGTGGGGAGTATGAATTGCGTCAGCTCCATGGATATAAAAGGATGCAGCACACACACAGTCAGCATACAGGGGAAAGACGTTCTGCCAGATACATCTTGCAGGAACACCATGGTTCGTCAATCAGGCAAGAAGAGGAAGCCCGTGCCTACTCGTTCCAGCCCTGGCAAGAAGGCCAGAACCAGCATCCCACCCCCTGGCACTGACTCTGAACCTGCTGCTGCTGCTGCTGCTGTGGTGGACCAGCCCCAAGGCCCTCAAAGCCCTGCTGCTGAAGGCCCTGCTGCTCAAGCCCCTGAAGGCCCTGCTGCTCAAGCCCCTGAAGGCCCTGCTGCTCAAGCCCCTGAAGGCCCTGCTGCTCAAGCCCCTGAAGGCCCTGCTCAAGCCCCTGCCAGAGGGAGGAAGAGGCAAGGGAAGGAGAAGGAAGAGAGGAAACAGTACATCGTTTCTAAGGATCATGAGGATGAGATGCTGGAATGGCTGAGGGAGAACGAGTACCTATGGAGAAAGGGCCACAGACTGTATCGGGACACCAAGAAGAAGCAGGCAGCTTGGAGAGATAAAGCAGAGAGCCTGGGGTACACTGCAGAAGTACTCCTGGGATGGTGGAAGCACATGCACACCTGGTATGGCAAGCTACACCTCAAGAAATCTCGGCAGGCCGCTGTCAAGCTCACTGACTGGGAGATGTACATCATGGCCAAGTGCAGTTTCCTGGAGGGTGAGATCCACCACCGAGGAGCAGCCCCTTTGACACCACTCTCCCTCAGACAGCCCACAGACAGCCAGTCCTCTTCCAGCCAGGAGCCAGCTACCCTGTCCAGGCAGGTGTCTTCAGAGGGCCCCACAGCAGAGAACGACAGCTGCACTCCCCATGCTGGCAGACTTGGAGGATACTGTGGAGGATGACGCCCTGCTGTCACAAATGGAGGAAGAAGCAGCAGCCACCAACCAACCCCCACCCCCAGCTCCACAGGAAGCAGGCAGAGAGGCAGACTGGAGGGCCAGAACCACAGTGTCCTGTTGGAGATCAGGGACACAATGAAGACCAGCACAGAACTTCTTTCTCAGTTGATCCACTTGGACAGAGCATCCTCGGGCCAGAACACCTTCATCACCTAAGTGAGGCAGACCCTGAGGGACCTGCCCGAGGCCCAGTACCAGGTGATGAAGCAGAAGATCACAGCACTTCTGCACAACCCTCAAGGCCCAGCTGAAGCTGCTCCTACCCAGTCCAGGTCTGCTCCTCCACCCCAGGCGATGTCACAGCCCTTCCACAGTTTTCAATAGCTCCTCACCTACTAAGGCTACGACTACCAGGACTTCCCACAGCAAAAACAGACCTTCCCAGTCCAGGCCCAGGTTCATCGCATGCCACAGATGCCACTTCTCACCCAGCTGCAGACCAGACAGCCCCACTACACTCCTCCTTCCTCCACCCCACAGCCAAGCTCATCAACAGACAATCTATCATCAGTATTGGGCCTGACATCTCAAGTCCTTGATGAAGGGCCTCTCAACCTCACGGGACTGAGTCAGCTCTCGGACAGCTTCCTGAACACACCATCCCCTGTTGTACCCTCGGGGCCAAGCACCCCAATGGTGCCTCAGACCAGCACTCCGCTTAACAGCTGAAACCATGGACATGACTCAGAGTGACTGAGAATAGTGTCAGAGACTGAGTTGTTTACTTGTTAAGTTTATCTTTGCTTAAGACACTTTACTTGTGTCACTTTACTTTATTTTTACTTAAGACACTTTACAAAAAAGTTCATTTTGCTTTTTTAATAAAGTCATACAGTTTACCTAAAAAAGTTAATAAAGGTTATCTTTGCTGAAGTCACTTGGTTCATTTTTTACCTTAATAAAGTGTTGGTGAAAACTTTTTAAAAATGGTTAAGTCTTTGCATGCTTGTGGGATAGGTAAGGATAGTTGTGGGATAGATAAACCTCCAATGCAAGCATAGTGGGACTGTATGGTCCACCATCCCAGCAATCCAGATGATTTTCTCCCCCTTTTTATAGAAAATATCGGTTGTCCGCTATGGGGGCTTCTACATACTCTAGACATACTGCAGACATCCTAAATATACGAGATACATCCCAGATACAAACGTTTGGTCCATTTTTAATCCTTTATATACGAGATGCATACGCTTACATCCTTTCTATTTCTGTGCTATTAACGCTGTGTAGACGTTCCGTGTACCTTTTGTTTCCTCCTCTTTCCCTTTTCGGCTGCAGCGGATATGAGTTGAGGGGATGGCCAGAGGATTCAGAGAGGATACAGAGGACGTTTAACGGATGATAACGGACATAGAACATTTGTTGCCCGTCACGGCGGAAGGTTCATCCGTTCACAAAGTTTTATGCAGCTCAAAACTTGTTGCGTGGATGAAACCTCAGTGGATGGACGCTCGAAGGATAGAGCGTATGAAACAGGTATGCAATGAGTACACAACGGATGCATAGCGTTTTCCAACGGATGGCAAGCTTTTTTTAACATTTTACATCCTCTTTGCATCCGTAAGTGCGGTGGGACCGGGGCTTAAGTTTAATGTTATTGTTCTCTTTTAATGTACTACTTCTTGCTGTCAAATGTATCCCCAAGTACTTAACCTTATTCATAACTTGAATTTTCAATACATCTGCCAGTTCTCCTTTTTGTCTTAGTAACATGTTCTTTATCAAAATCTTTGTCTTGTCTTTGTTTATTTTCAAGCCGGCCACCTTATGCCTCTATCTTTTCAAATAGTTTTGGTGCTGTTTCTAGAGGGTCTTCTAAAATAAAAGCCAAGTCATACGCAAAAGCTTGCAATTTAAATTCTTCCTTTTTAATTTTCATTCCTTTTATACTCTTTTTGTCTCTAATGTTTCTATTTAACACTTCCAGAGTTAATATGAATAGCAAAGGTGATAGTGGGCAACCTTGCCTTGTACCTTTTCTTATATTGATAGTCTATTAATTCTCCCTCTATCATTACCTTTGCCGTTTGCTTATAATATATGACTTGTATTGCTTGAATAAATTTTCTGGCAAAGCCCATCTGTTCCAATAATAATAACATGAATCTCCAGTTCACATTATCAAATACCTTTTGTGCATCTAAAAATAACAAAGCCATTTGTTTTTCGGTGTGAGCCTCATAATATTCCAAAGTGTCCAATATTACTCTCGTATTGTCTTTAATTTGATTCTTTGGCAGGAATCCATTTTGGTCAGAATGAATAAAATTATTTAAATATTTTTTGAGTCTCTCTGCCACTATTGAAGCAAAGATTTTATAATCTGCATTTAATAAAGAAATGGGTCTATAATTCTTAATTTGTAATGAATCAGTCTCTTCTTTTGGAATAAGTGTAATATAGGCTTCTGATCATGTTTTAGGTATCTTCTTCTTTAGCATAACTTCATTCATGACTTCAGCAATGTAAGGTTCAGCGATTCTTGCAATGTTTTATAGAATTCTGCCGGAAATCTCTCTGGGCCTGGTGCCTTCCCATTATTTTGTTTCTTCAGTGCTTTGGTTAACTCCATCATGGTTATATTGCTTTCTAATATTTTTTCAGTCTCTTTAGGTATCTTAGGTAGATTAGCATTCTGTAAATACTGTTTAATTCTTTCCTCATCAATATTCTCTTGCTCATATAATTTCCCATAAAAGTCTCGAATGATTTCCTTCTTCTCTTTATTGCCATGAGAAACTTGACCTTGATCATCTATTAACTGCGGTATTTTCCTTTCTCAATTTGTATGCTAACCATCTATCTGGTTTGTTTGCATCCTCAAAATAATTCTGTTTAGCACTTCTGATTTTCTGTCCTAATTCTTCTTTCTCTATTAAACTCATTTTATGTTTAATTGTATCCAGTTTTAGCTTAATGTCTTTTTTCTGTGGCATTTTCTGTAGTTATTTTTCGAGTCTTTTATACTCATCTTCTAAAGCTTCCATGGCTTGCCTTTTCCTAATGTTCCTTTTCCTTGTGTAGTCTATTATTAAGCCTCTGGCATATGCCTTCATTGTGTCCCATATGTTTTGAACTGAAGTATCTTCTTTTTTTTATTTTCTCTAAAGAAAAAAACCAATTTTTTCTCCATACGCTGTATAAAATCCTTCTCCTTTAGAATAGTATTATTTGACATCCATCTCGATCTTCTTTTTTGTCCTTTCCATTTAATTGTCATTGGATTGTGGTCTGCCCAAGTACTTGTTTCGATATTTGTTTCTTGAATATTAGATATTAATTCTGTTGAAGTCTAAATCATATCTATTCTGGACCATGTTAAATGTCTATTTGAGTAAAAAGTGTATTGTTTGATTTTAACATTTCTTTCTCTCCATATATCCATAAATTTATTTCATCTATCATTTTAAAAAAGGATTTGGGGAGAGTCTTCCTATTTTGCTTTGTTGTTGTTGTAGTTATATAGTCCAGTTTATTGTCTATAATTCCATTGAAATCTCCCATCATAACTATATTGACATAGTCCAGTTCAATTATTTTCATGTGTAATTTTTTATAAAATTCTTCTTGTTTATCATTCGGAGCATAAATTGCCATCAAGAGTGTTTTCGTATTATTATCCATTATTTCCACCATTAATACTCTTCCGTCTTCATCAATATAAATCAATTTTGCTGAAATGGTCTCTTTAATATATAAAACTACTCCTCTTTTCTTACATTGAGTCAAAGAAGTAAATATTTTCCTCAATTTTGACTGTATCAACAATTGTTCACATTGTTTTTTAATATGTATTTCTTGTAGACAAATTATATCAAATTTTAGTTTCTCTAATCTGTGAAAATTTTTCCTTCTTTTAAGAGCTGAATTCAGTCCATTTATATTCATTATAATCAGTTTTTTCTCTTACATAATTATGCTTTATAATTAGGTTTGGCAGCTCTCGTAGATCTTGGTTCACGTTGTTCTTTTGTCTCCACCAATCCACCTACTGCGCCTTCTTCTTTTTCAGTCTCCATTTGGTCGTCTTGGAATTCAGCTGGTGAAATCTCTTTTTTTTGCCTCCTCTCTCCTTCCAAAAAATTCTGCATAGAATAATTCTG
The DNA here is from genome assembly GCA_015471245.1 of Laticauda colubrina. NCBI lineage: Eukaryota > Metazoa > Chordata > Lepidosauria > Squamata > Elapidae > Laticauda > Laticauda colubrina. Next base: position 1,661,556 of record BLBF01000020.1, read on the forward strand.
TTTCTTGATTGAATCAATTCTATATCTCTGTTCTTGCCATGTAAACATTAACCCTTCTGGGATTAGCCATCTATAATTCACCTCTTTCTTCAATAGCATTTTAGTCAAAAATCGGTATTGTCTTCTCATCTCTCTCACTCTTCTAGGTATTTGCTTTTAAACCACTATCTCTTTGTCTTTGTATTTCAATGTTTTCTCTCTTACCACTTGTAATATTTGTGTTTTAATGGCTTTTTTTTGTAAATCTGATATGAACTTCTCTTGGTAGGTTATTTCTCATCACATATCTTGTAAAAACTCAGTATACCTCATCTACTCCATCCATCATCTTCTCTTCTGTTATTTCCAAAGCTTCAGCCAATATTTCTATCATCTCAGCTAATTTTTGTCCTTTTTCTTCCTCTATGTTTTGAAATCTGAGATAAAATTCTGATCTGTCCATCTCGCATTTCAGTATCTCATTTTTATCTTGTTCAACCGCTGTTAATCTGATATCAATATCTCCAATCTTCTTGTTTCTTTGTTTGTCTTCTTCTTCAATTTTTTGGAATCTTTCATCATATTTCACCATCATTTGTTGAATATTCTCCACCTTTTCATTAGTTTTCTCTGTTCTTTGCTCAATATTTTCTATTCTCTTTTCAATAGTATCTGATTTTATTTTAAGGTCTTGGATTCCTTGCATAAACATCTGTAGAGTCACTCTTTCTTGATCTTTGTCTTGTTTTAACATTGTCTGAAATGAATGTTGTCCTCCAGATGGTGGGGAGGCAGAAGTAGAAGTTGAAGAGCCAGAAGCTATAAATTTCCTACTCATTTTCAACAATTCAGGATCTTCAGGTTCTTCTAAACCCCAATCCAATTATGAAATATCCAATTATAATCCAAAATGAAAAATAAAAATGGTAGAGAAAAAAACCCAATAATAATAAAAAGAAAAGGAGAGAGAGAAAAAAATTCTTCAGGTTCTTCTTAACCTTAATCCAATCAGTAATTAGGTAGAAAGGAAGGAGAAGAATTAAAAAAAGAGAAAAAAGAGCAAAAAGTAAAAAAGAATTAAAAAAAAAATAAAAGTAATTCTTCAGGTTCTTCAACACCTTAATCCAATTGAAAGTTTTCAAATAAAAAAAGCATATTAAAAAACAAAAAGTCTCAAAGAAGAAAGGAAAAGAAAAAAGAAAAATTTTGAGAGAAATTTTGAGCAAAGATGAAAATATTACAAAAATAAAGGTTTTAAAAAGAAAAAATGAACAGTACAGCTGGTGAGGGGGAGGGTGACCCAACTTAAGAAAATAAAAAGAAACACACTGCACTTTATTTAATTATCCAAGGCTCTTGTCATAGCTCTCTCCAAACTTCAAAGCCAAGTTTCAATTGTTGATAGAAATCCAGAAGAACACCTGCAGTCACACTCTTCTGTGCTCTTCCCTCTATCTTATCACATAGCAATGTCCTTGAAAAAGAATTTCACAAGCCTCTAGTTGGCAGTGTTACAAAGTTTCTTTACTCTCACTCTCCTCCTCCTTTCTCAGACAAAATGTAACAAAAGTTAAAAAAAGTATAGCTTCAGGGAGCCTCCGATCTAAAATATTAAAAAAAGCCTCTAACTTAAAATACCACAAAATCAAAAAAGAAGAGAAGAGGAAAAAATAGATATGAATAGATATGAATAAATAGAGAAAAAACCAGTCCAGTTGGCAAATGCTGAATCACAATAGGAATCCAACAATAGAAAACATAAAACAAAACCTTTCTTTGACATTTCTGTTTAAAAACCGCCACTTATTCAGTTCTGTCAAAACTTTTACAGATTCTTTTTCCCCTTAGAGTGTCCTTTGAAGTCCTTTTAAGTCTTAGAATAATAAAAGAACAGTTCTCACCAAACCAACACACTTTCTCTTTCAACCTCTTCCATTCGGAGCTGTCCCAACTTCAGCAGTGGGGGCTGCCTCTCTGCCGCTGGCAAAAGGGCTTCTCCTGGATCAACCAGGGACTTTGCGATATCCCTGGGATCTACAGGATACGCCCTTCACTATCACCATCTCTTTGGGACGGTTTAGGTCTGTTTGGACCGTCCAGGGGCAAAGATATTGGCTGCAATCTCAGAACTCCAAGATTGCATGCAGTATCGTCGCGACGCCAGCTCCTTCCCCCCGCCTTGGCCATCTTGAACACTGTGGGCCCACAATGTGTCAGGAACACGGCTCTCTTCCTATGATCGTTGATGTCCTTCAGGTTGTTACTCTCAAGGAACATTAGGAATCAATCGATGTATAATTCCCAGTCCTCGGCCACCTGATCGAATGGTATGGATGGTGAGTTGCTGCCGGCCATCTCGTCGGTTGTTCAGCTCTGGTTGCCATGTGCTCGACTGGTCTCTTTGTCTCAGTATCCCACCTTCGTCGCCATTGTTGGAGCACGGGAAAGAGACTCGAGACCAGTGTGACTTTTCAGCTCTTTATTAGTTGTATCGGTCCGTGCTAGACCTCGGAGCTGCGGCAACCCTTTATATAGGGATTGCTTACAGCTTGCCAGCCAATGATGGCTCTCTGAATCTCCCGCACTTGGCCTGGCCAATCGCGGTTGGTTCAGAGTGAGCCAATCACAGCGCTTCCTTCAACCAACCAGTTCGTTGTATTTCTGGACCAATTGGATTGGGGTATTTCGAGTCTGCTAATATAGAACAACTACACCAAATGTCTCTGCATAGGCAAGCTGAAATATTGCCTCTTCCATCCCTGTATTACTTTCCAGTATATGCTGAAATATAAGATGTTTTTTTTTTTTCCAGAGAACAAGCTTTCCCATAACTCTGAGCTGGGGAAATAGATTGACCAGACCACTTTTAGATCTCTCTGGACACAGTAGAAACAATGATATTCACTACTTTGCATTTCTGTAATGCTGGCAAAGGACTGACAGCTAAAGAAGCTTGCCCTTCCGAAGCAAAAAGTGACCACTGAAGACTCTGTCATTCACTGGTTAGTAATAAGTCCCTCGTCCACCCTCCTCAATTTTTGCTGAAAAACAAATCTCTTTCCCCTCTGCAAAAATTAAAAAGGACAAGAGAGGACACGACTGACATTTCTATGCTTCTCAGGGTAAAGTGCCTTGTCCTACAAGGGTAGAGAAAGAAAGGAAGAGGGCCTTGATAGACCTGTACAAGACCAGGCCACCTAGCCACCTGGGAAGCAAGATGATTTGTAGAGATCTCTCTGGATTTACTGGGATTAGAACAAGAAGGGTAAAACAATCAGGCTTGCAAGATTTGGTTATTCAAGACTATCCAAAAAAATATAGCTCTGGGCTTCCTCTAGACTTGATGTACCTCATGGGGCTGACAATGAAGCTTCTTCTGTTATCATGATATTGAGACAAATGTTTCACCCAGTATATTGAAAAGGACAGCAAGCCAAGTGGCCTCTCAAGAAATCATTCCTGAGACATTTGCTGCTTGAAAATAGTTTTCCCTGCACTATGGCAGTTTATAACCTGGACCAGGGAAAACCTGAGATTTAGCATAACAATAAAGAACCTACAACTGCTATCTGGTGATGAAGAAATCAGTTCTGCTTTTACTGCATTGAATTTCTGACTATCTTATGTAGTAAGCCCTCAGAAGTGTCCACAAGGGAGGGCAGAACGAAAGTCAAGATGGTGGTTACAACCATGTCACTGAAACCCCACTCCTTTTATAATATTCAAAAAAAGTTTGACTACAGATGGCTGTGGCTGCCATCTTGACTTGTTTGAACCTCTTTGGGCTCCCATTTAACTTCCATTCGAAGGAATTGGCCTCATTTGTAACAATTGTAATTTAATATATTGCAAAATATGTCATCCTATAAAAATTAAGTTTTGAGGAATGTTAATAATGACAATACTGAACAGCTGAAGATTAATTTTTATTATTATTTTAAAAGAAATCCTGGGAGAATTCAGGTTTCCTAGTCTAATCTTTTTACTGCAAACAATTAATAATATGAAATAAATCTGTGTAATAAACTGTGAGCTGGTGTAGAGCAGTTAATACCTAGTCCATGTCCACTTCATGTGTGTTTGATAAAAAGTCTCTTGCATTCCCTTTTAGTGTCTGTCTGCAACTAACAAAAGTAATAATAATTGCAATTTCCATAATATTACTTGATTTTTCATTTAGCCTACCCACACTGACTGATTGATTGACCCTCTCACTCATTCACTGAAGGCTAGCATGGTAAAATTCACAGAAATATTGTCTTAAGGTTAACTCCATTCCAATCTTCTTGGTTCAGAATGTATGAATTCATTCTGTGTGAATTAGCATTGAAAATCATGGCTTAAAAAGGTTATTTCCATAATAAGTCATTTTCTCCATAGAGAAGATTTGTTTCTGGAAATGGCTCGGGTTGGCTCGCCTATGTACTCTATAATACTTAGAGCAAATCCATTCTCTGAAAAATTATTTGAAAATAGCATGGATTAGGAGAATACTCATTGATATCTGGACTTGTATTAGCTATTTTCCAAAGGTATGAAACTGTTTAGAAAAGTCAGTTCCAGAGAATGAGATCCAACATATTTTAAAACCTCTTTTTAAACTGATTCTGAATTCAAAGTTCTCATTAAGAGTCATGGTATTTGAATGGCACATTAACATATTGAATTTTGAAAATATTTCTATGGAGTATCAATCCATTTTAATCTGCTTTTGGGAAGAATTCTAAGAGATAGTAAAATTATTTTTATATCATATTATAAGATAGTAAACTTATGGTTGGCTGCACAGGTTTTGGACTGTCTCCAGAATTGTTGGTCCTATAACAATAGCACTACATGTGCTGTGTGCACATTTTGGATGTGCCTGTCTAAACATTTCCCAAACATTACAGGTACAACTGTTTAACTTGTGATGGAGACACAACCCAGACAATTGCAATTACTATTGCTGTACTCTTATAGTTTTGTTTAATTCAGGATATTCGAGTGGTGATGAGGGTAGAATCTAGCAAACATCCAATTGAAAATGCATGCAACTAGATAAATAGCAGGATTGTGATTGTAAAAAAAAGGACCACTGCTTTTAAGAGCTGTATTCACATGAAACCCCAAAATAAGTTTGGAGAGTAGCAGAGAGGAACTGTGGCCACTCCAGAACTGGAACATTTTTTTCCAAATTATTTGCAAAGCTTGCATAGCGTTAATAGATAGTAGGTTGTCTTGAAAGTTTTAAGTGAATTTGGTTGTTGTTGTTTTTTAAACAAAACTCTCATGGGCTGCTTAATGTTTTTGTCTTTCCTTTTTTCCCCAAAAGCCCATAAAATGTTCTACAGCCAATTTAGATAATGGGGACTTGATGTACAAAGAGTCCACACCCACTCTTCCTTCACTAGCATTTGGAACAAGCCCCAGGCTTGTTGAAATCCTTGAAGAACTGCTAAGTTTACATCATCTCACCATGCAAAATTAAAATCGAAAGTGGCATTTCAGATTTAATTCTCCAGTTAATAGGCTGGAAAGACTGTCAGTCTGCTAACCCAAAGCCCTGCAGTTACACACAAGCTCAAGGGGAAAAAAGTATCATTCCATCCTGTTTGGAGATGTATATTGGCTGGGTAATAACTTGCTTCAATATTTTTTAAAAAAAGATTTCATAGTGCTTTTGGGAACCTGTTTGATAAAGACTCCATAAGTGATTGCAAGTATATCTGCTTTCAAAAATATAGCATTGCTCTTTTCCTCATACTTCAAATTTCTTATTTTAGACATTCAGGAATCAAATATTAGCTTTACAGAATTACATGGTTTGAACTGCAGACTCAGGCAGCCTCCTTCCTATGATAAAGAACAATATTTAATTTGGGGATCAGATATTATAGAAATAGATAGTGTAGTATCAATTGGATCCATCTATTTTTAGTAGGTCTAGAAGTATCAGATAACAGATAATCAGAGTTGGAAGGGACGTTATAGGTCATCTAGTCCAACCCCCCATGCAAGCAGGAGACAATTTCTGACAAATGGCAGTCCAATCTCTTTTTGAAAGTCTCAAGTGATGGCACTTCGACAACTTCCGAGGGCAAGATGTTCCATTGGTTAATTGTTCTCACTGTCAGAAAGTTCCTCCTTATTTCTAGATTGAATCTCTCCTTGTTCAGTTTCCATCCATTATTCCTTGCCTGGCCTTCAGGTGCTTTGAAAAATAGGTTGACCCCTTCCTCTCTGTGACAGCCCCTCAAACATTGGAAGAGTGCTATCATGTCTCCCCTGATCCTTCTTTTCACTAGACTAGCCATGCCCAGTTCCTGTAACCATTCTTCAAATGCTGTAGTTTCCAGTCCCCTAATCAACCTGGTTGCTCTTTGTACTTTTTCTAGAGTAACAGCATCTAACCAAGACATCAGGGATGTGTGTGAATGAAATTCTACAAGGAAGGTTCTTGGCAATATGGTTTCAGAAGATAGGCAAATATTGCCCATAGCTCTGTTGGTTAAGCCCATGTCACACTGCACCAACGGATGCAAAGAGGATGTAAACGGACAAAAAAGCTTGCCATCCGTTGGTTAATGCGATGTACTCACTGCCTCCATTTTGCTTCCTCTCTATCCGTCCAGCATCCGTTTATGGACGTTTCATCCGCTCAGAAAGTTTTGAGCTGCTCAAAACTTTTGTGTGGAAAATGTATCCAATTCGTCCATTCTGCATCCGCTACGCATCGCTATATCTGCTAGGCATCTGCTGTGCATCCGCGCAACTCGCATCTGCTTGGACGCAGAGAGGAAGCGGAACGGATGCAGAATGGATGCAGAACGGATGCCGAACGGATGCCTAGCAGAAACAAAGCATGTAAAACGGAAAAAACGTCCGCAGAGGGGACCTATCTCGGATATTAAGGATGTCTAGAGGATGCCTAGAGGATGCAAAGGGACACCTATACTGCCTATAAAAAGGGGGAGCAACACATCTGGATCTCACTTTCAGACCAGCAGCCCTGCTGCAGACCTCTGAAGCCTTCATCTGACTCTTCCTCTTCCACAGCATCCAGTCATGTCCACCGTGGATCGTAACACAGTCCTTTTGGCAGCCACCATCCTTCTGCAACAGTGCGAAGCCATCTACAGGCTCTGTGAACTCTACTACGGGAAGAAAAAGGGGCAGCCAAGAAGCATCTGGGTACGAAGATGGTTTGCCAGAAGAGCAGAGGATGGACTGTACAACAAGCTGATAGTGGAGCTCAGGAACAAAGACACTTGGGCATTCCAGAACTTCATGAGGATGCCTCCAGCCATGTTTGACGAACTTGTGCAGCGGCTGACACCCAGGTTGAGCAAGGCAAACACCAACTTCCGGGCCAGCCTGGAACCTGGGCTCAAGGTGGCACTCACTCTGCGCCACCTGGCCTCAGGGACCACCTACAAAAGCATGCAGTACGGCTGGAGGGTGCCACCCAACACCATCAGCATTGTGGTCAGAGAAGTGGTGCAGGCCATCATCGAAGAATACAAGGAGGAGCTCCTCCAGGGCCCCTCCACTGAAGAAGGATGGAAGAAAGTTGCAGAGCAGTGGTATCAGGAGTGGAACTTCCCCCACACCGTTGGAGCCATAGATGGCAAGCACGTGGCCTGCAAAGCTCCAGCCCAGTCGGAGTCCACTTATTTCAATTCCAAGGGCTTCTTCAGCATCATCCTCTTCGCCTTGGTCGATGCTGACTACAAGTTCATGTACATCGATGCTTCAGGCAACGGCTCATCTTCAGATGCCCAGGTATACAACGCCAGTCACCTCAAGGAGGATCTGGAATGCAACCTCATGGTGGGCTTCCCAGATCCAGAACCCCTGCCCAACGACACACAAGATGTGCCCTACTTCATCGTGGGGGATGACGCCTTCTCCCTCACAACCTACCTCATGAAGCCCTACACCTCCAAATACCTCACCCATGAAGAGAGGATCTTCAACTACAGGCTGTCCAGGGCAAGGCGGGTGGTGGAGAACGCCTTTGGCATCCTGGCCAACAGGTTCCAGGTACTTCTCACCACCATGCAGCTTCGCCCAGAGACCGTGAGGAGGATCATGGAAGCTTGCTGCATCCTGCACAATCTCATGCGCACCCGCTACCCAGTCTTGCAGAACAGGCTCGTGGACCTCCAACAAGGCAATGGGGACATGGAGCCTGGGGAATGGAGGCAAGGGCGAAACCTGATAGACACTCAGGATGTGCAAGGCCCCAACAGAGCCTCACATGAAGGGAAGAAGCAGCGCAACCTCCTGAAACACTGGTGCAACTCCCCAGCTGGAGCAGTGGAGTGGCAAGACAGGATGATAGATGCTTCATGGATTCTTCCTTCAGCCTGTCTCATCACACTGATGAGATTGGGCCATGTATGTTGGGTGGGCCTACAATGAACAGGGCATTTAATGAAGAGTTGTGTTTATGTTCAAATGTGTGGCTCAATGCTTACATTGTTATTGATAATAAAGGGCCAAAGGTGTGGCAGCTGGGAGGGTGGACCATACAGTCCCACTATGCTTGCACTGGAGGTTTATCTATCCCACAGCTATTACCCATCCCAAAGGTATCCCTGCCCATCCCAATGCTATCTTAACCCATCCCACAAGCATGCAAAGGCTTAAACCATTTCTAAAAGTTTACACCAAGACTTTATTAAAAAAAAAGAAATGAAGCAAGTGTATGAATCAAAAATAGACTTTATTAACAAGAAACTATAAAACAAAAACGAGTCTCTGGGACTCCTCTTGGTTGCTCAGTCTCAAGGGTGAAGGGTCCAGGTGCTGTGGAGGTGGCTGATGCTGGAGTGCTTGTCATCAGCTCCTCCAAAAGCAGAAGCAGCAGAAGCCCCAGCCCCAGAAGAGCAAGCCCGTGCTGCAGAAGCCCCAGCAGAACCAGAGTGAGGGCCAGGGGGCAGGATGGTAGCCCTGTCCCTCTTGCCAGGGCTGGCAGTAGATGGCTGAGGCTTGCTGTGCTTCAGCATGGTTGTGGGGTTGCTGGCTGGCAGGGAGGCTGGCAGGAACCAAGGCTGGCAGGAAGGCTGGCAGGGAGGTGGCACCAAGGCTGGCAGGAAGGCTGGCAGGCAGGCAGGCAGACAGCAAGGCTGGCAGGGAGGCTGGCAGGCAAGGCTGGCAGGGAGGCTGGCAGCAAGGCTGGCAGGGAGGCTGGCAGCAAGGCTGGCAGCAAGGCTTGCAGGCAGACATGCAGGCAGGACAGGCAAGGCAGTCGATGTGTCTGGAAGCAGGTCTTTCCTCTGAATGGCGACCTGCTTCCGAGCTGCTTCTGTTATATCCACGGGGCTGACGTAATTCATCCTCCCCGCATACGCAATTAACGCTTGGCATCCGCTAGGCTTCCGCTGTGCATCCGCTGTGCATCCGCTTCATCCGCTGTGCATCTGCTCTGCATCTGCTGTATCCGTTCCGCATCCGCTTTGCTGAGGTCTAGCGGATGTACCATCCGCTCCCATCCGCTTCTATCCGCTGGGTTTCCGTTCCGCATCCGCTTTCCATCCGCCCTGCATCCTCCCTGCATCCGTGTTATCCGCTCCGGTTATGCAAATTTTTGCCCCTTCTGAGAGCGGATAACAATGGATGGAACATTTTTCTCGTCCGTTGTGTCCGTTTTGCATCCATTGGGCAGTGTGACAGGGCCTTTACTATTGCCATGAGGTTTTGGTGCAACATAGGCTCTAAATCCAAATTCTGAGCATGGTCAGCGGTGGAAGGAAGTGAAGGCCCTCATTACTCAATTCATCCCAGGCATGCTAACAATCTGTATTTGTCAATTTTGCAGAAACTTTCTTGCCCTCATGTGGGAGGAAGGGGACAGCTTTTGATTCAATTCAACATCCCAAATATTGTTCGCTTGACAAATGGATAAATCATCCAACAAAAGCACATATTAACAAATGTTCTAGAAAGAGGGCAACTAGGAGCTGTGGTAGTGCAGTGGTTAGAATGCAGTATTGCAGGTTGACTCTTTCCACTGCCTGGAGTTTGATCCTGACTGGCTCAAGGCTGACTTGGCCTTCCATCCTTCTGAGGTCAGTAAAATAAAGATTCAGATTGTTGGGGGGTAATATGTTCACTCTGTAAACTGTTTAGAGAGGGATGTAAAACACTGTGAAGTAGTATATAAGCCTAAGAGCTATTGCTATTTATTTACTTATAAATTAAAGGAGCTAAAGTGTATGTCAGAAGAAAAGAATTAGTATCATGCTGCTTGTGAAAATATATGAAAGTAGGTACCCATAGATTGGTAATTGCTGCATGCTATGCTGCAGTGAATCATGATAGTGCAAGAGCCAGGGATGAAGTTTGGGAAAAATATCCAATATTCTCAATGAATGCAATATGTTTTTTTAAAGACATGATTCAATACATGGGAAGAAGACAGGAAAATACAGAAAAAGTGACTGGGCCATTTAGACACACAAGAGGAAATGAGAACTTTGTCTGGTAAACATCACTTTAGAAAAAAGTCTGCCTTTAGAAGAAAATGTTTCTTCTTCCTGAAGGAAATAATAGTCCATTGCCTTTTGAAGAATAAAACACACCTTTGACACAACTTTGACCTGGATGACTGAGAATTTCCACAGATATTTAGAATATATGGTTTAAGTATAAGTCTATTCATATATATGCATAGTGTTGGAATGTACATAACTATAAAAGCATGATTGATTCGATTATGATGAAAGTGTGAGAATTGATGAAGCATATAATGATGTGTAGGAGTTCCAAATGTGGGACTGAACAGTTTTTGGTACAGCAGTCTCATTAGTGGGATTTGGAAAAAATGGACATGGCAGAAAAGGAAAAAAAATTGAAGAAACCAGAGTAAAAATAAAATAACTACAGGTAGAAAAGTGTGTGCTTTCTCTATGAAAAGATAGTTTAATTTCCCCAAATAATGAATGGAAATTTTATGTAAGGAAAGAGAAAAATGCATAAACTGATGGAAATAAGTTTTTTTTTAAAGTATTAGGTCAGAGAATGCTACGTAGGTTTGTGAAGCTACATTAATGGAAAGCATTAAAAAGAGATGCTTGGTCAAAAGAAAAAGCAATGGGTGAAAAGGAAGAAAATCATTGCAAAATAGCCCCTCTCATTCACAGCCCTCAGAAGCAATCCAATAAGTATTGTTATTAAGAAGCTGTTTTTGTTAATATCTGCAGAGCTCCAGAAAGACTAGGGCAGTTGACTTCCATTGCTCCCTCTCATCACAGGGCAACCATAACAGGAATTAATGTGACCTAGTACCATATGCAAACCTGAAACCTGACTGGAAGTCATATAAGATAACCCCATTTCTTCTAAAGTCCTTCATGGTAATAAATCCCTCCACACCTTCCTAATGATGGTTATCCTTTATATCTGATTCAAGTAATGACTTCTTAAGAAGAGACATCACCTTTTTGCCATGGATGCATTCACCTCCTTGACTCAACTGCCCATCAACTAGAGGTTGCCAAGCTAACCTCAAAGTCCCCTGCTCACTTCCTCACCATTAGTAAATTCTACTTCCCCAGACAAACTTGCTGGAAGCAGCTTTAATCAACTCAACAGCGTGCACCCATTTTTACTATATCTCAATTATAATTTATATTTTTTAATTTGGTAGCTGTCTCTCAGGTTAATTCACACAATAACCAAAATTTCCATATTACTTTTTTCCAATTTGATTATTATTATTTTTTAAAAAAAATCCCAGTCTAGCTAAGATTTTCAAGTGCTCTTCTACCAGCAAACTATCCAGATCTGGCTCTACATAGTTTTTTTTTTTTCAAGATAAATCAAGAGGACTGTCAATATTACATTTCCTGAATTGTCACTCTACTAGCATTCTTTCTATGTGCATATTCTGCATGCCTAGTAATATCCAGTCTGTTTATCCACAGAAAATGATCAAGCAGAAGTTCTAATGGAGCAATGTGGTAGCAGGCACAGCACCATCTCCTCCTCTTTCTATTTTTTTAAAACACAGGTATGAATTCCAACTAACTGCCTCTCTTGGTTGAAGACCCAATAAATGTATCTCTGCATTGTCAAAGTCAGTAAATAAACATATCCCATTTTATAGCTATCTAAAGGACAAATTCTACGTGTTCATATAGTTAGATTAGAAGAATCAAAAGAGTTTTGTCTCAGTGCTGGACCTTTTTTGGATGCCTTTTTGGATCAGACAAAGTATAGAGTAGCTATGTAAGTTGATGAATTCAAAGTCAGTGATTACCACGCAAACATACCATTCTGGTTATAGATACCATGTAATGTGACAATAAGGCTAAACAAGTAGGACTAAATTGTGAAGTATAGAGTCTTCCTGTCCTCAGTTTGACCACAGCCACTTATCTGTGTCTTTATATGCCACCTCTCTGATCTTTAGCCTTCTACTTCTATCTACCTCTATCTCTATCAACTGTATTTACCTTTTATCTATCTATATCTATCCATACACGCACAACCATGTACATACACCCACACTTGGTGTTCAGAATGTTTTCTTAATTGGTCTTACTTACTTCCCACAATCTAATTTTTCCCCAAAATTGTTTTTGTACTTAAGCACTTTTTTTTCATTTTCCCCAAATTCTACTGAACTTCTTTCTTAAAGCTGGACAGTGCAGTTTTGGCAATTCAAGGATTGGAAATTAGATTTCTACCTATATGTACGGTGTATAAGAATTTATTCTTGTGAAAAAGAAACTTTATTCTTCAGTTTGTGGCCATGGGTAGATACCATATTTTGAACTAGATATTTGAGATCTGGTTCATCAGGATTCTCTATTTCATTACTTTTCCTTTCTCAGTAGTCTTGCATAGAATAATTCTGCCTGAAATCTGTAAAGCCAAAAAGTTGCATATCTCATTCAAATAAAACAAACTCTTTTGGGAAACTGCAAGTGTATTATGTTTTGAAGAGCCTTCAGGTTGGTTTAAAACTTAGAATTAAAAAATAATTATATAACAGGCTTCCATAAATAGTCACCAACAGTGAATACTAACTTAATCAAAATTAATTCATAAGAATACTAACCAATATTTCTTCTGATGGGACTATTCAGATATTCTTACATTTTTGTTTGATCATTAAACAAACAAACAAAGGTGCAATAGAGAAATCTAAAAGGGCAGCCAGAGCTAATAATGTTATCTTAGAAGAACATAGACTATTTCTGACTTCAGGAAGTAGACAACAGAGTTGTAAAGCTATTTCCACTGCTTTTTTTTTTTCCTCATGCCCTTGCTTTCTCCTGCTCATTTTAATATCCTTGTTCTCCCACGCTATAAGAAATGGTCATCATGGTTTTGGAAAGACTGGAAGAGGGGGGAGGCGAAGGGTGGAACCCAGCAGTGGAAATAATAACTCACACTGCCTACTAATTTAAAACATTCATGCGACTAGCAACTTCATTTGTTGCTTCTTCCTTCAAAATTTCCCACTTGCATTGACTTCTGTGCTGACACGATAGATTCCTTTCTTATGTATGCAGCCATTGGCTGCATCTGAAGAACGCCTGTTGGATGAGACTGCTTCAAGTATTTTTTTTCTCTAAGAATTCCCAGGCTGGGATAAACTAAAAGAAAGCATCTTTCTGTTCCAAGGATAGTACTATATTCCCCCTCCCCCTGCTTTTTGGTGTACTATATTTTCTTGTTTTGATAAAGGCCTTTCCTTGGCTGCCTTTCCCAACTGATGTCAGAGAAGTAAGGCTGAATGAAGGATCCCATTCCTGACAGCTCATAAGCCAATCCACTTAACACTATACAGACATATTTCATTCATGTTTATCTTGGTCAATAGAATGTGACTGGCCAACATCCAGTTTTAGCATTAGCTGGCATTTCAGTTATTTGAATGGTGGTTTGGTTTAAAAGTTTTTCTTTTTACTTCAGTCCCACCCCACCCTTTTACAATAGTTTTGTCAAATGTCCAATGCAGTAGTAGCCTTAAATAAGGCTATTTTTGTAAAGTGCTAGTAGATTTTTTTTATAAATGCTGCTTCAAAATAGTATAATTGCTACTCCCTTATGGCCAACCCTACTATAAGGCTATTGAAGTTTCCAACTTTATGCAGTGGTTGATAAATGACTTATACTCTTCCTGCAGGATAAGGCTGATTAAAAAAGAATCCCTAGAAACCCTTGGAGTTTATGAATAGTTTTCTAGGGGTCTATGAGTTTGGGTGAGAACAAAATTACACCATTCTTTTCATTATTTTACTTTATGCATTAAAATTTATTTCTTTGAGTAGTGAACTATAGGTTCCCAGGCTCTTGAGATAACTCCAGCTCTTCTAGCTGTTGTCTCTGTTAAAAAACAAGATTTGTCAGCCAAATAGTCTATTCTGGGGCTCTAAGGATGGAGGAAGGATGCTACCTCCATATTCTTGCCATATTGAAGAATGGTTCAACCAATGAAAAAATCCATTTTATTAAAGTATATATATGACAAAATCATAAAGACTTGAGTTACTATAAATGAACACTACACACATAAATGCAAGGAACAACCAAGCTCAGAGAGCACCAAGGACCTCTCAGTTGATTCCTTTATCTCCCTTTGCTCATGCATGATGAGCTTCTCTTTTGTTTTTGGCATCTAGATATCCTAGGCTATGTCAGGCATAAAAGATTAGGTCCATACAAAATAGAGGTTCAATTAAACTGATTTACTGCTAAAAAAAAAAAATCCTAAAGCACAGGAATCTTCTCAGCACCTGATTATAGTTAGATAAGAATCAACGGAATTCAAGGGAAATTAGATTTAGTCCTCTTGTGGCTATATAGGGATTCTAGGCTGATCCCTCTTTTCCTTCTGCTCCCAAGTTCTGTCATTCCTTCTCCTACAGACTATGTTTGCTTGCAAACCTGATGTATGTATATGCATATCAGAGGTGGTATTCAGCAGGTTCTGACCAGTTCTGGAAAACCAGTAGTGGAAATTTTGAATAGTTCAGAATGCCACCTCTGACTGGCCCTGCCCCCATCTATTCTCTGCCTCCCAAGTCCCAGCTGATTGGTGGGTCTTCTTTGGTTGCCCAGAAGAATGGAGCTGGAAAGCAGAATAGTGGGGTAGGGAGAGAATGGGGATTTTATAGTATCCTTCCCCTGCCACACCCATCCTGTCATGCCCACCAAGCTTCATCATGCCCACCAAGCCATGCCCACAGAACTGGTAGTAAAAAAAACTTTGAATCCCACCACTGATGCATATATACACACATGCACACACCAATGCATAGAATCACAGACGTATCCAATACAATCATTCTAAATAACTCTGGACTGTTAATCTATCAAATATCGTGTGTTTTCTTGATTGCCATAGTAAGCTCTTCACAGTTTAACTGATCTTTTTGTTGTTGTCTCTTCTAAAACAAATGGTATCACAATGATGATAGTGATGGTAATTTCATTAAGTCTAGATTATTAGTTTTACTTGCCTTCTCTTTTTCCCAAACATAGGCAATTCTTTCACCTTTAAGACAAGGCCCTAGAGGTGGTATTCATCAGGTTCTGACCAGTTCTGGAGAACCGGTAGCGGAAATTTTGAGTAGTTCAGAGAACTGGCAAATACTACCTCTGACTGGAGATTTTACAGTATTTTTCCCCTGTCATGCTCACCAAGCCACGTCCACAGAACCGGTAGTAAAAAAATTTCAATCCCACCACTACAAGGCACTATAGGTGGCCATATTTCTTGCATTACAAGGGCAGTTCTGTTAGTTAAAGTTCTCTTTAGCAAGAAGAGCTGCAAAATCCAAGACTGGTTTAAAGAAAAACAAGCATAAAAATACACAGGAGAACTTTATTATTTGTTATCAAAGTTGCATATGACTACAAACAGAGCAGGTAAAGTAGTTAGTTGATCACAATTTTCACACTGTAATGCAGGGGTGTCAAACTCAAGGCTTGTGGGCTGAATCCGGCCCGCTGGTTGATTAGATCTGGTCCATGGGGCTGCCCTGGAAACAGTGAAGGACTGGCCCATGGTACCTTTACCAATGAAAATGGAGCTTGGGAAGGCCTCATGTGCCGCCCCAAGCTCTGTTTTCTCTGGTAGAGAGATGCAGGAGGCCATTGCGGTCAAAACCAGAGCTCAGCAAGCTCCGTTTTTGCTGGTAAAAGGCTGCAGGAAGTCATCACAGCTAAAAACAGATGTTGAGCTGGCCATGCCTCCCCGTCCCCCCAAGTCAAAAACAACCCTAATGTAGCTCTCAGTGAAATCAAGTTCAATACCCCTACTATAATGAAAACTCATAATCATAATCATATTTTAGTACTTAATTCTAAATTACTTTTCAACTTACACATGCAAATCCTATGGAAATCTTTCTTTCTTCTTCAACTATATATGGAATATTAGGACATAATGAACAGAAGTTAGCATCTGAATTAAACAAGTGATAATTTATTCAACCCTAATATCTTATTGTTGCTGACGATATTTTACTACCATCAATTGTAAACCCAGGCAAAAAGCAATGACCATATAACTTAATTATCTTTTGTAGAATGAATGGAGATTGCTGTTCCTCACTCTAATTATACCCTGCCTTTGTTATAATGATTTTTGATTATGAGAGCCATAAGGAAACAAATATCTTGTAAAACATGTGAGTTCCATCAGTCATTGTGTAGGTTTGAGTGATTTTGCCCTTACTTTTATATAATTTAAAATTTGAGAGGTAAATCAGATGTAGAAAACTAGTTTGGTATAGTGGTTAAGGAAACAGCCCAGAAACCAAAAGACTATGAATTACAGTCCTGCCTTAGGTTCAAAACCAGCAGGGTTACCATGGACCAGTCACTACCTTTCAGCCCTAGGAAGAATGTAGTGGCGAACCCGTTCTGAAATCTTGCCAACAAAACTGCAGGGATTTGTCCAAGGAGTTGCCAGGAGTCAACACTAAGTTGAAGGCACAAATAATACAAAATAATATAAAATATGGTATGAGTGCAGAGTAGCAATTGCTTACATAATAGCCATTCACAAAAGAATTGTTCGATGTGACGAAAATATTCTTGCATTAATGAGTTAAATAAGCTGAGCTGTCTTTCCAGCCTTTCCAATTTAGCAGGAAGGATTCTCTACCTTGAAGGTATAAATAGACTTGAAATATTCTTCATTGCTTTTAGGATATTGCCATTTGTGCCCAGTTATTCTTCTGCATAGAGAACAGCTAGTTCATCCCATGGAACATGACAACATGACAATTGAATGATAATTGATCTGAAACAGATACCTTATAGAAGTAACAGAATGGTGCCTGCAGAATATATTAACAGATATATCAGTGTAACAAATAAATGCATGAGGTTTATATTAAAATCTATAGCAGTATGCTACTGCAATCTTGTTGGGAAAGATGATAGTTTTTGCTTCCTGCCCTAGTTTGCAGAAGCATGTGACTGTCCAACATGAGAAACAGGATATTTTGAATTAAATGGACCTTTGACCTTGATCTAGCATTGTTATTCTTACAAACATGAGTCAACTAACTTCTGGTCCCTGAGGTCCTTTTCCAAACTCCATTCTAGGTACGAGAAATATTTAAGTTTAAACTTACATGTTATTCTCAGATGATGCAAGTTGGATAAAATCTATTTCATCCTTCTGCATCCATGTGTATAATATTTAAGGAAACATCTCTGCGAAGACTTATTTGAATTTAGCTTTTTTCTCATTAGGTAAAAGCATCTGATAACTTCTATTTTCCAGAAGGCAAATCTCTGCTTAACTGTAGCATCATAACCTTGACTCTATTCCCACCATTATTTAGTTGTCTCCATAGTGATTTCTTGGGCCAAAAGTTATTGATCCCTCAGTATTATGAATTGATGGTCTTCATTATGTTATTGACAGTAACACATCATACTGATTTTTGCCCAGGTTCTAGTAATGTCATTGTTAGTTAAATAATTCAGGAAGAGTTTCTTGTTATGAATTGCATCCCAGGAATGCCAGGAATGGAATTCTTTTATTCTGTGGGGAACTAGTAACTTTAATGTTCATTCCCTTTTATTCACCAGGATTTTATTCTTTTTTTAAACAGAGAAAATGTTTAGCATATTTTCTTTTCTTTTGATCTAATCTAGTACATTCACCTTTTCAGAAACTTTTCTTTAAGTTATCCTGGGAAAAATATATGAAATATAGTGTAGGTGCCAAGTTTTGTTGTTCAAAAGATTCCTTGGAGCCTTGATCTATAAATCAATTGAACTATCTACTACCCGTTGTTTATGATGACAAATATGCCTTTTTAGATGTTGAAATATGTCTAAGACACCTGTTCTCTTACAGCAAGAGTTCCCAAACTATAGATCAGGACTCCCTGTGATGTTTTGAGAAATTTAGGGAGGCTCCAATTTTTAAAAGATTCATCAAGTTTGTGCAGGGAACACAGAAACCATATGAAAGTTATCTATAGACTTACTCCCTGCTTTGCTTATGAGGAATTAGCCTGGAAAAATGGGAGACAGAAGAAAGGAGAGAGGGAGGGAGGAGAGAGGAAGGAAGGAAGGAATGAAGGAACAAAGGAACAAAGGAAAGAAGGAAGGGTACTTATTTCTTGCCCTATCATCAACAAAATCACTTTTATTCATGAGGAGAGGGGTGTTGCACAAGTAATTTATCACTGCAGTGGGTTGCAATATCTCAAAGTTTCAGAACCCTTTTCCTAACCCACAAAATAAAGACAACTAAGTGATTATCAACAACCTAAAGGTTATCAACAACCTAGAGATTATCAACAAGATCAGGAGTCAATAATGAGTATTAATACACTAAATAACCCCTGGCCTCCATGAAGCATGTTTCTCTAATTAGTAAAAACAAACATGCAGATGGTTGGTTATCGGATAAGTTAGCTGTCCTTTGTGGGGAAAATACTTCAATTCTAGAATAATTTTTATACAGAAAAGCTCTTACAATCAATAATTGGCAATTTCAGTTTAAAAAAAATCAGGTAGTAGAAAATGAGAAACATCTCTGATGAAACCCATGGAGAGTTACTGTCAGTCTGAATAATTAGTAGTGGGATAAAGGGACAAAGTCTGAGAATCACTTTGATATATAGTTTCCAGGTTCAAGGAGCCCTTAGGTGAAATGCTTTGAGAGCTTCCTCTCCTCTCCTCTCCTCTCCTTCCTTCCTTCCTTCACTTTTTTTCCTTTTTTTAAATTGGCCTGTGTTTCTTACATTGGGAATCCATATTTATTTATTTATTTTTATTTGTCAATTGCTTACAAGATAATAGATATAAGTAAAAACATAGTTATGAATACATGGATACATATAAAAAAAATTAAAAAATATATAGAAGAAACAATAGGACAGGGATGGTAGGCATGTTAGTGTGCTTATACATGCCCCCTACAGACCTCTTAAAAAAGGGGTGAGGTCAACAGTAGACAGTTTAAGGTTAAAGTTTTGGGGTTTGGGGAAAAAACTAGAGTCAGGTAGAGTATTCCAGACATTGACCACTCTGTTGCTGAAGTCATATTTCCTGCAATCAAGTTTGGTGCGATTAACCTTGAGTTTGTATCTATTATTTGTTCTTGTGTAGGACATTGTGTAGGACAGGTAGGACATTGCAACATATGATTTTATACACCATACTTTGATCAGACCGAAGGTGGCTTAGTTCTAGGTTTTCCAGGTCTAGAATTTCAAGTCAGGTGGCATAAGGTATTCTGCAATGAGTAGAGGAGTGGAGAACTCTTCTTGTGAAATATTTCTGGGCTTTCTCAACTGTGTTAATATCAGATACGTAATGTGGGTTCCAGACTGATGAGCTAGCTGTATTCGAGTATTGGTCTTGCAAATGTTTTGTATGCTCTAGTTAGTAGTATAATATTACCAGAGAAAAAGCTACGTAAGATTAGGTTAACAACTCTTAACACATTTTTGGCTATGTAGTTACAGTGGGCTCTACCACTTAGGTCATTTGAGATGAGTACTCCAAGATCCTTGACAGAGTTTGGATCATCAATAAGGTCTTGACCATTCAGCCTGTATTTTATTTTCTGATTTTTTTTGCCAATATGTAGGACAGAGCATTTATTTGTTGAGATATGAAGTTGTTATTTGTTTGACCATTCTGATACATAGTCAAGGTCTTTTTGAAGGGTAGCAGTATTGTCTGTGGTGTTGAATAGCTCTACATCATCAGCGAAGAGAACGCAGTTGCTCTTGATATGATCACAGAGGTCATTCATGTATGAATGTGTATGAGTATGAAAAGACTTGGTCCTAGAACACTGCCTCGGGGGACATATAGTTTGATGACTCTTTTGACTTCAAGTAAAAATATGTTGCAATGAGCTTCTACAGTATTGCATCCAGAGAATAGAAATTGCCAATCAAGTGATGAGACATCATTGTTTATAAGATCATAGTTGCCTTTTTTGAAGTTATAATTGGGGATTCCATCATTTTGATGATTTTTGTGTGGACGTATGTTAAGACAAAAGTCAATCATGTTGTGGTCACTGTTGGAAAAGGGTTCTTTAATTCGTATTCCATAAATTGAATTCGAACTTTTGCAGGAGATGAGATCGAGGCAGTTGTTAAGTCTAGTGTTGTTGGTTACTAGTTGTTCTAGTCCCAGATTTGTTACTGCATTGTCGAAGGTTGCATGTGTGGGTTCAGTTGTACATTTATTAAGGGTCCAGTTAATATGAGGTAGATTGAAGTCACCAAGAAAGATAAAAGTGTGTGGACAGGATGCTGGCCATGTGAACAGTGTATTTAGCTTGTTTGCATGTCGATGTCATAATCAGGGGCTCATAGTAACATAGTAAGAACCGAAATGTGAAGTCTCATGAATAGCAAGCTCCTGGGTAACTTGGATGTTTTTTGGAAGTAGGGACTTTTTATAGAAGATAGCAACAACACCTCCTCTACGGATTTCATGATCTGATCAGTAAACATGATAGTCTTTTACTGTGGTAATGGAGTCAGGGAGAGATGCATTGAGCCATGTTTCAAAGATAAATATACTGTCAAATTTAGCCATATTTAGTAAGAGGAGAAATTCAGGTATTTTATTTACAAGACTTCTTGCATTGAGTAGTTTGCATTTAAGGCCAATTGTGGTTGGAATAGAGATAGTTTGGGGTGTGCATGTTTAGTTTTGAGTGATGGTGTGTTGTAATGAAAAGGCAGTCAAGTTGATTGATCATGAACAACTGGATCATGATGCTCTTTATTGGAGTCTAGTATTTATACACATTTTTACTTATCCTCCATCATTGGTTAACTTTGGTCACTGCTTAACTTTCGTTACTGTTTAGCACAGTAATCCATACAATTAATTATCTCTAGTTAAAGACTAACATATGTTTACTTTCCCTCTCTAATCCTCCTTTAGATTAGTGACTTTGTTTGCCTCAGTTGTATTTACTTGGAAACATTCTTTATCTGAGGTTTGCCATCCAAGATTGGAACATTCCTCCAATTACAACTCTACATGTCCTCGTTTTTAATTTTAAATGGAGGATTCAAAGATTTATGAATGTATCGCAATTGTAGAGGATTAAGAGAGGGGGAAGCAGGACGAAACAATGCGAATAAATTTGGAATACATTGAATAAAAGAACAGGTTGCAATTAGTACAATAATAGTAATGATAGCATAAAAGAAAAACTGTCTGAACCAAGACCAATCAGGGAACCAATTGATTAGCCACTCAAAAGGTGAGTAATGAGCATGGATATTATTTTGAATGTATGATTGTAAATTGGCAAGCTCATCCTCAATAGTTTATTCAAAGAATGAAAATGCACAGCACATCCACAGTGTCCAACTAACATACAGAACCCTCCCTGATGGGCTAAAAGATAGTCTATGGCAAAACATTGCTGTAAGACATCATGATTTAAGTCTTCTACTTAATGCTACAAATCACGAATAATAGCAGTGGTAGCATTGATGGATTTTTCAAATCTTCAGGTGAGACCAAGAATAGATCGTCTGTTTTTTTGAGCAATTATGCCAGGATAAGAGCCTAAAGTAAGGACTCCTGTAACAGCCCCAGCCAATGCACGGCCAAATGTAGAACCAGAAGACAATTGTGTGTCAATAATGACTTCATCATTACATGTAGGCCCCAGAGAGGAACGCTGCTGTCGAGTTGATGGAAGCATGCCTATTTGAACAGGTAGAGTAAAATAATCTATAGTTGCACATTGATAATTCTGAGGATGAACATTAGTAGTATATTTATCAAAAAAGAACCACATATTAGGATCCTTAAGCTGCCAACCAGCGCAAATCGATCCTGTATTAGATTGATCAGAGGCATTAAAAATAGGAAAATTGTCAGGATACATATCAGGAGCTATATTAATTCCATGTTAAGAAGAATTAAAGGCACCTGACAACCAATAGTAGTCAGAACAATAGCTATACTTCCCTAGCTTTTTTAATATGTGCTGAGCAGCATCATAATCAGACCAGTTATGAAGCCATGTGTGTTTAGCATGACAACAGAAACACAGACCCCTTGTAAATTGACTAACTTTCAAATAACGCTAACAGAATTCAATTGTATAAGGCAGGGGTCCCCAGCCACCGGGCCCCGGACCAGTACCAGTCCGTGTATCATTTTGTACTGGGCCGCAAAGAATGAATAATCATGATTAAAATATATATAGAAATATGTTTTTAGTAAAGAAATAGTAAAGAAGCCCTTTACTATTGGGGAAGAATTGATTTTGCCAGTCCTTGAAAAAGTGTTTCTGCATGAAACTGGTCCATGGTACAAAAAAGGTTGGAGACCACTGGCATACAGGGTTTAGAAAATAGCCAGGAGTGTGAAATAGATTGTAGTTGTGAAACAATAAATGGAGAAGACATGATCGAATTAGGGGTAAAAGAAATTTGACCAAATGCCATTGGGGGCTCATAGTATAAAGTAATATTTGTGCCATGGGTCAAAAACATGTATTGGGCATGACGAACCCACAAATTAGGGTTAAGACGAACCACAGAAGGGTCGTTCAGAGCAGAAACACCATAAACCATAAACAAGAAAATACAAAGTAAAATGGTAACAGAGTAAGCAGTAATAATAGCAAAACAGCAGTAACAAGATTTTCAGGAGTCTGAGGTAATGAGGCCTGCTGCAGTTGTTGCTGAGCTTGATATGTAGTAGATTTAACCTTGCCCCAAGTGATGGGTTGTGAGCGCGTCGACCTTGGAAGATGGACTTCCGTGTTCACATGAAGATTGAAATCCGGAATCGGGTTGTAAAGGCCCTGATACCATGCCATGATACTGATGAACACAGCGCGCTGGAACCCACACTGCTTGTTGAGTAGAAGGATCTTCCATGGCGGCGTAACCGCGACCCCAGGTGATCCATCAGTAAAGACTGTAAGAGCTTTAGAAATAGGATTTCGCACAAAAATGGAAGAAAAGGCCGGATTTAAAGTAGTAGCAACCACTATTCTAGGATCTTTAGGTAAAGAACACAAGTTTTCCGCATATTGAGAAAAGGCTATCTGATATGATTCTGAAATCATCATCAAATGCTCATGTTCAACTTCTGTACGAGTGAAAGCTATGCTAATGGGATCCTGTCCACATATCGATGCTTAAACTTATTCAATATTTCTTGAAGGCATGTTCTTTGAAGATCAGTTAATACAACTAGATCTCCTGGTGATTGTGCTCCCTTCAAAGACTGAAATAAGGGCAACATATCACCAGTTTTAATGTAGAAGAATGGGCGTGTCCCGTTAATAATGCCAAGTCATTTTTGCCATTGTACTAATGTATATGATTTCTGTACTTGTAATTCAGGAAAAATTGGAATGGAGGAATTGTGCAACATTCTATGTCCTAAGTAGGTATAAGGTTCTACCTTTTGAATTTTGTCTGAGGCTATATACAATCCCTGTTGTGCCACAATATCCGTTGACTCTTTTAACAACTTAGATTCATGAAAATCCAGGGCTGCTATCAATATATCATCCATATAATGATAGACTAAATAAGAAGGAAATTTATTCCGAAAGGGTTGAAGGGCATTATCCATGAAATATTGACAAAGTGTAGGGGAATTAAGCATTCCCTGAGGCAACACTTGCCAATGATATCATTTTGTGGGCATGCTATTATTAAAAACTGGGACAGTAAACGCAAATTTTTTTCTTTGTCTTGAGGCTGCAAAGGTATAGTAAAAAAGCAGTCCTTAAGATCAACTACCAATAATTTATAAAAATTAGGAATTAAATTAGGATTTGGTAGACCACATTGTAAAGGACCCATGGGTTGGATACATTTAAATCATGAAGGAAATGACATTTCTCATTTTTCTTTTTTATAACAAAAACAGGAGTATTCCAAGGATGAGTAGAAGGTTCTATATGACCAGCAGCCAATTGTTCTTGAACCAATTGTTGTAAAGCAGCGAGTTTTTCCCTTGATAATGGCCATTGTTCCACCCAAACTGGCGTAGAACAGAACCATTTAAGAGGAAGAGCCATCATCAAGAAGCAAATGGGCATTAAGAAGAGAAAGGATATCACGGCCCCAAATATTAGTATGAATATCTAGAATGTATGGTTGTAGGAAAAAGGACTTACCAGCAGATGTTGTAACATTAATTTCTTGAACATTCTGCCAAGCAGCTGTAGAACCTCCTGTTCCCCACAATGAAGAAACTGTCATTTTTGGCCACTGTACTGGCCACTGTAAAGAGAAGATGACAGTAACATCAGCTCCAGTATCCAATAACCCTTGAAATGGTTGTTTATTAAGGAAGAGCATTAACAAAGGATGAAAGGAGTTCAGCTGATGAAGTAAGCCTACAGATAAAGAAGTTGATCCAAATCCTGCATCCCCACAGTTACCTATACCAGGAGATGGAATTTCATTTGGAAGAAGCAATTGAGCAACAGAAGAATTACAAGGAAGAACTTGAGGAAGTTAAATCTGAATCATAAGGATACCAGTGTAATCTGAATCTATTACCCCAGGCACAACAAAACAGCCCTTTTTGTGTGCAGAAGAATGAGGCAAGATGAAGCCAACTAATCCTGAAGGAAGAGGACCTTTAAATTGAGATGGAACTATTTTAACTTCCATGGGAAATTTAAACTCAATTTCCTCTTGAGTGATTAAATAGATCCCAGCACTACCTGCTGTGGCTGGGGAGGAGTGAGAGAGACTGCTGGTGGAATCACAGTGATGGGAAAAGCACGCTTTGGATTCTGGGTCGGTGCCACACCCATTGTCTGTAACTGCCTTTTTAAACTATCTTAAGATCTGATAAGGCAGACCCTCCCATTTTGCTAAGCTGTGGTCCCTGACCAGGATGATATTGTACTGGACAAACAGGCAGTAATTCTGCAAGTTCTGTTCCTGAGACAGAGGCATCCTTTTCACAAGTCTCTACTACTTTCTGAAAAGAAGACTGAACAATAGAGTCAGGAGGCTTTTGCCCTGTATCTGCAGGAGCTGAGGGAATTGAAGACATATATTCAGGTGAAAAAGGGGGACAAATGACAGCATTAGTATAATGTGTTAGAGGTGGAGATGGAGGTGTTAAAAGAGAAAGTTCATTGTGACCAAATTTTTCAATTGCATGCCTACATAAATGCCACACCTGCAAAACTTGTATTTTTGCTCGAGGTTCAGTATGCAATGTTTTCCCAATACGTTCCCAATCAGTTAATTTTAAAGACCCCTTTTCTGGGTACCATAGGCACTGAGTTACAATCTCCTGGACCAGCCTTAAGAGATTTCTCTGTGGTACCTCAGTATTATTCTTTTTCTACAAATAGCCTAATTCATCTTCATGCTTCCATTGTTCCTCAGAAAACGAAGACCCCATACTTACAGAAACCAAAAGGCTGAAGAAACCACAAAGGGTTGAAGGTGCACCAAATCCTTGCAGGATGAAGTAAGAGGGTCCCTGTTCGGGCACCACTTGTTGTAATGACGAGGCAGTCAAGTTGACTGATCATGAACAACTGGACTATGATGCTCTTTATTGGAGTCTAGTCTTGTATTTATACACATTTTTAGCTATCCTCCATCACTGGTTAACTTTGGTCATTGCTTAACTTTTGTTACTGTTTAGCACAGTAATCCATACAATTAATTATCTCTAGTTAAAGACTAACATATGTTTACTTCCCCTCTCTAATCCTCCTTTAGATTAGTGACTTTGTTTGCCTGAGTTGTATTTACTTGGAAACATTCTTTATTTGAGGTTTGCCATCCAAGATTGGAACATTCCTGCAATTACAACTCTACAATGGTGGATTGGATGGGGTGGGGTTGGATGCGGAGTATATTCAGGTGAAGATAATAGTACAGTCTTGCACATGGATAAATATAAATGTGAATTTCTGTATCTGGGTTTTATAAACAACAATTTGGTTTGTATGTTGGCCTCAACTCTAGGATATCACTCAGGAAAGCTACTGCTGAAAAATGCTAGAGACTTTTGCTTCTTCAAAGTATCATGATGATAAAAACATATTGCAGCCAGAAGCAGCCAGAAGAATAACAACTGTAAAGGACCTTCTTAGGTCCTTCTCTTCAGTCTTTTCAACAACAACCATCTATGCAGCAAGTTGTGGCTAGTAGAATAGCAATAATTGCAACATTTTATCAACAAATTTTGAAAGCATTCTCTTAATTCTAATGTATTACACAATATAGGTTTTCTTTTTTAAAAAAGATTCCTCCTAAAACATCAGACAATCAGAAATAAGTTCTGGTCTTTGAGAATTCTTTTCTACTTAATAATGAATAATTGTGTTAGCTGTTACTATAGAATGTAAAATTAACAGAGATGGATGTAAAATCTGTACAAGAATCAAAAATTTTCCTTCAGAAACATGTAGTTATTCTTGAAATTTATGCAGCAAAGTAGAATCATTCCAAATTATTTTGAAAGAGCTATCTTGATAACAGAAAGATTGCAAGATTTAACCAGGAAATCACATCACTGTGGCAGCTGCTCCTGTGAAACACTTGAAACACTATTTTACTTAGTGATATTTCATCTCTGGACTATTTTTAAATGAATTGCTGCCAAACTGTTTTATGCAGAACTGCTGCTGAATCTTGGCTGAAATTCAATTTGGGTCAAGTTTAGAGATTCCCACATAAGGGATATATATATAGACATCTGAGGAGTCAGATGTGTTCACAACTATGTGCATATGTTTACATGTTTCAAATTATGCCAAAGCAAGGCAAGCTCTGTGTGCATGTTTCATGATGTTGCATGGACATTAGAAAGAGATGGACATTGTCCAATGATGGTACAATAGTGGCTTTATTATTTTGACAATAGTCTTGAATCTTTCAGATGTCTCAAGATGGAAAAATAATATTTCAGAATGTCTGCATAACAATAACAACTCAAATTTGATTTTATCAGATAATCCTGTCGATTGTGAAATCAAAAAGGAGTGATACCAATGAGATTTACAAATTCACACTCAGCAAAGTTATGTGGTAGCTAACAAGTATGAATAAAAGCATTTGCAATGTTATGCTGCTGACTATCCAAGTTGCTTAGCAGTTTACAATGAAAAACACACATTTAAGACAGATTTTCAAAACAGTTAAAATAGCAATTAAAATGAATAAGTTAAAAAAGTAGGTTTAATAATTGAAACTGAGGATTAAAAATAATAGTGGAAAGTTTGCACAAATAGAGGCATTCTAAGAAGCAATAAAAGCATTAACACTTAAGTGTTAAGAGAGTGAACTTCAAAGAGTGGTAGCCTCAGTGAGGGCTTGATCTTAAGTTGCCAAGGGCTTGATCTTAAGTTGCTATGAGATATGAGTTATGTTCACAGAAACTGTAGGTGAATCACCTCTTGTGACCTTGATAAATGAGGAGGATCATCCAGAAAGAAATATTCCCTCAAATGCCCTGGATTTAAGTGGTTTGAGGTTTTAAAGACAATGAACAAGTTTACATAGTCTTGCTCAAAAATGAACTGATATCCAGTGCAATCTGGTTTTCAATAAATGTGTAATATAGCTCCCTCACAACTGAAATATTTAAGACTCCCCTTCCCAGGTGGGTTCACAGTCATTCAAAAGCCATTTTGGATCATTCTTAAGTGCTCCCATTCAAAGTAAGGGAGCAGCACCACCAGAGAACCAGCTTTGGCAGCAGAATCAGCAGATTGTTGGCAGGAAAAAGGAAAATTCCTATTCTTCAGCAGCCATTTTGGGAAGGAGTTGGGTGGCATAAAAATTTAATAATTAAATAAATATGCTCGCTCAGTATTTAAATGGTTACTGTTTCACTCCCTGGTTTCTCCACGACTTGTCAATATCCTGAGGGACATGTCCGGTCCATTTTGATGAACAAGCTTCGTCAGAAGAGGTCAACAGATAACAAATCTCATTGCAAGAGCCAAAACAACTTGAATGACATCAGCTAAAATAGCCCTGAATATTCAAAACATTTTTCTTAGACCGTTTGGAATTGTATCTGAAATGAAACGATCCCATGTTGATTTGTAATCAAACAGCAAGATCATCCAGAGGTTGGGTGTAAAAAGTCAAAATCACAGTTGTGACTGTGCAAACAAAGCCTCAGTCTGTTGTATATGAGTGTGATGTTGACACATGTACAAATAAGGTGGGCCTTTGATCCTATAATCATGCTGCCATCTTGACTTTTTTGACTCCTTATCCCTTGTGGATACTCTTTTACTCTAACCAAAATATCCAAAACAATGGTGTGCTGTTTTGTACAATATGTTAACCACTTCAAGCTACTATTTTTGGCCTGAAATTGTTCATATTTGATCAATTTTGCACAACTCTAGTAGGCATTTTCATATCAACATACAGTAGTACATATGTACAAATAGGCACTTGCATAAACACAGATGCAAATGTATTTAGATTCTGAAGTGTTGGAACATTATTTTTAAAAGTGGGAAAAATAATAAATTTCAGTTTGGCTCCTTCAAGAGATCCTTCTCTTCTCAATATAAATATACCATATGGGAATGCTTGAATCAACATTTCCACATAATTGGTTTCTTATGTCATTGTCAATTCTAGTTTATGTTACTGTGCTAAGTATCCTCCCACTCTGTTATTTTCAGGGAAAGTTGCTGTGGCAGCCACAAGGATTTTGAGTGTTAAGGTTGGCTGAACTCACTCTATTTAACAGAAAAGAACTGAAATACCCACAATGAACTCACAAGTTTGTTGTTACTGAACATCAACAGTGCAGTTATCTTCTCTTCCAACAATGCTGAAGAATAGCTGGGCTGTTTAAGTCATTTTTATCCAGATAAGTGACATCAATTCTGTTCAGACTTGGCATAAGATGGATGTACTGTCAGGCTCAAAAAACTGAGAAAGACACACTGAGGTTCTTCAGAGCACTTTCCCTTATTGTTCCTCATCTATAGACAGAAATCTTGCCAAATTAAATCAAACTACTTGCATCATTAAGGATATACTCCAAGAACTTCTAGGGAAGAGCTGTCTTGACCTTCTTCTGCTCCATCAAACTGTCTAAACTTTGTTCTTCCTTACTCCTCTGGAATCCAGCCCCTTCCCCCCAGAAATCCAGACTGCATTCCACCACTAGTGCTACTTGGTTAAATCTGACTGATGGATTTGAAATATTCATTGGTTTCTGAATTCAGGGAGAATTTCTGCCATAGTTCCATTCTACTGGAGGATGTTCTCCATTTTTTTTATACAATCCTAACCTCCCTTAAAATCACACTTGGGGAATCATTGCATAATAATAGCATGCACAGAACATCATGTGGTCTTTTTCCACTAAAATAAGTTAAGAAAAAAAATTGTGGCCTCAGGGTTCCAAAACTTCTGCCTACCTTTGATAAGACAATCACCTGAAATAGAAAGGACTTAATTGCAAGAACTTAATTGAAAAAAATGAGGAATACCTGTTGTCAAATAGTAACATAAGGGCTGCATTTGGATATTACAAAGGAATACAGTTTGTGTAAAAAGCATGAATCTGTATCTCTGACACCATTAGGAAGAAAGATTGAGATATAATCACTTCCTAAAGGAGGGAGGGAGCCTAAAAGGAGGGAAGATTTCATATATTCTTGCAATTAAGAGCAATGGTGGTACAGTGGTTAGAATGTAGTACTGCAGGCTAACTCACTTCTCACTGTAGCAGTTTGATCCTGAACAGCTCAAGATTGACTTGGCCTTCCAGACCTCCAAGGTTGGTAAAAGAGGATGCAAATTTTGGGGGGCAATATGCTGACTCTGTAAACCACTTAGAGAGAGATGTAAAGTACTGCAAAGTGGTACGTAAGTAAGTCTAAGTGCTATTGCTATTTTGTGTCCTTTCAGTTTAGGTGTAGTACTGAGTCTGTTGCAATATACCGTATGCATGGAGCTTAGAGTCATCATACTTACAGTATATGAGGACTCTAAGCTCCATGCATAAGGTATATTCACCGCAGTTGTATCAGCCCTTTAATTCTACCTACCTGTCCTCTTTGCATAAAGAATCTATACTGAGATGTTGCACAGAGCTTTAAAGCCCTTTTAATCTTTGCTCCAGATGTGGGAACATGAAATTTGTGTAAAGCTGGAGCGGGTGGAGGGTAATGTCATAGTATTCTTGATTGCTTTTAAATCAGTCTAAATACAGTTAGAGAAAATGATTATTCAGGGAGGGAGGGAGGGAGGGAGGAAGGAAGGATCTCCATAAAGAGCAACATGGATAGGGATATGGGGAAAGACAATTTATATCAAGGCCTTGCAGAAATGACATTTCAGACAGAGGATGGCTAATCTGAAAAGACAAACTTAGCAAAGTGTTTTGGCGTCAGGGTGCAATAGTTCTTTCAAAAATAGATCCTCTTAATCTGAAATATTTGCATTCAATTAATATTTACATTGAATCTTCTAGAAAAGGAGACCTATGCTGTTTGTTTTCTTTTGAATGTATTATTTCTGAATTTAATAACAACCATTCATCAATACATCAACAAATATTCTTCTAAAGTTATCCTAAAAGCCCTGATAAACTTTTTCCTTGTATATGGTTATTTTAATGCCTGGTTATGAAGTGTATGCTTAGTTTGGGGTACCAAACTCAAATTAAATGTTGAGGATTCCCCCCCCCCCCACCTCCCAATATAAATAGAAATGTTTACTGCACTACACTATCCTCTGGAATGGCATAGAAAGCCACAGCTATAACAAGGAATTTCTGTCTGTGATTGGCTTGAATTGCAGTTTATGTGAAAGCACTCTTTCCCCAGGTACCTTTTGGCTACATTTTCCTGGCCTTTTCAGCTGTTTACTCATTAACACAATTAATGGAAGTGTCTATAGATGCTACTCATTGTTTTCATTAGGCATCTCTTTTTCTTATGCACTTTTGTGTAATCTGGTCACAGTAACTGCTTACTATGTTGTTACCGGAGTCAAGTCTTCCTGCTGCGGTTAGTTATCACACAATGTTTTATGAATGTATTTTCCCACCACTTAACCTCAAATCAGTTCTGTTTCCAAGTCTCCTTAGCCAGATGATTTAGCTAACCCCTCAGCACGTTATGAAATGTATCCCTGTCTGAGATAAAAATTTGCCAGTGAACAACAGTGTTCTTCAACATCACAGCGACTTGTGGTCCTCGACTTACAATCATTCATTTAGTGACCACTGGAGTTGCAAAAGTACTGAAAAATGTGACTTATGATGTTTTTCACACTTACGACTATTGTGGCATCCCTGTGGTTCACATGATCAAAATTTGTATGCTTGGAAACTGGCATGTATTTATGACAGTTGCAGCATCATCAGTGGTGTTATGCTATTGGTTCGGTCTGGTTCAGCCAAACAGGTAGCAAAAATTCCTACCTGTTCGGAAGAACCTGTTGTAAAAAAAAGCTTCCTATGATCAGCTGAGAGGAGGAAAAAAAGCCTCCAACACTCAGCTGAGAAAGAAAAGTGCAGGCTCGACCCTCCCACCTGCCCCTATGCTTTTCTCTTCTTTATCCTCTCAGCTGATTGGTGCTGCAGGCCTCAGCTGGTGTGTGAAAAGCTGCATGTGCATTAGGTGCATGTGCATGCGCAATCACCAAACTGGTAGTGGAACATGTTGGATCCCACTGCTGCCCGAGATCACCTTTTGTGACCTTCTGACAAGTGAAGTTTTAACACTAACAATAGCACTTAGAGTTAGATACTGCTTCACAGAGCTTTACAGCCCTAAGTGATTTACAGAGTCAGCATATTGCCCCCAACAATCTGGGTCCTCATTTTACCAACCTCAGAAGGATGGAAGGATGAGTCAACCTTGAGCCAGTGAGAATCGAACTGCTGGCAGTTGGCAGAATTAGCCTGCAATTCTGCATTCTAACCATTGTGCCGTCACTGGCATGTATGTATGACTTTAGCCTCTAGTTTTCAGCAAAGCCATTGAATATTAAATGTAGGGGTAGGCAAGAGAACTCTGCCAAGTAAATCTCTGCTACAAGTAAAATGTGTGATTGCACATAAACTTGAATGACCTCAGCTGAGAGATATTGCCATAAATTGCTCAATAGTATTCTCAAAGTTCTACTTATGATTACAATTTAGATGCCCCATCATACAGATGGGGTCTTCCCTGCCAGACTTGGGCAAGTGCTTGGATACATCATTCCTGTCCACCAAACTGTTTCTTTAAAGTTTCATAATAGGGGAAGGATTTTCTCATGACCTACTTTTCCATCTGTGTTCCACTACTGCTTTGAACATAAAAGATGTAAGGGTGGAATAACCAATGACTATGCTTTATGTGGCTATCCATATACTAATTACCCACAGTACTGTCTCGGTGTATGTGGAGAAAGAGGGGTGTGTGTCAGGTGCGAAGAATCAGGAACACACATTAAGTTCCAATTTAAGCCCATGTCACACTGAACCAATGGATGCAAACAGGATGTAAAACGGACAAAAAACCTTGCCATCCGTTGGTTAATGCGATGTATCCGTTCTGTACTCACTGCCTCCGTTTTCATCCTCTCTATCCGTCCAGCATCCGTTTATGGACGTTTCATCCACTCCAAAAGTTTTGGGCTGCCTAAAACTTTTGCGCAGAAAATGTATCCAGTTCATCCATTCTGCATCCGCTACGCATCCGCTACGCATCCGTTACACATCCGCTATATCCGCTAGGCATCCGCTGCGAATCCGCGCAACTCGCATCCACCCGGACGCAGGGAGGAAGCGGAACAGACGCAGAACGGATGCAGAACGGATGCAGAACGGATGCAGCATGGAAACAAACCGTTTAAAACGAAAAAATGTTTGCAGAGGGGACCTATCTTGGATATTAAGGATGTCTACAGGATTCCTAGAGGATGCCTAGTGGAAAACCTATACTGCCTATAAAAAGGGGGAGCAACTCGCCTGCATCGCACTTTCAGAACAGCAGCCCAGCGGTGCAGACCTCTGCAGCCTTCGTCTGTCTCTTCCTCTTCCACAGCATCCAGTCATGTCCACCGTGGATTGTAACAAAGTCCTTTCGGCAGCCACCATCATTCTGCAACAGTGCGAAGCCATCTGCAGGCTCTGTGAACACTACAGCGAGAAGAAAAGGAGCCACCCAAAAAGAGTCTGGATCCGAAGATGGTTCACCAGTAGAGCGGAGGACGGACTGTACAACAATCTGCTGGTGGAGCTCAGGAGCGAAGACACTCGGGCGTTCCAGAACTTCATGAGGATGCCTCCAGCCATGTTTGACGAAGTTGTGCAGCACCTGACACCCAGGTTGACCAAGGCAAACACCAGCTTCCGGCCCAGCCTGGAACCTGGGCTCAAGGTGGCACTCACTCTGCGCCACCTGGCCTCAGGGACCTCCTACAGGAGCATGCAGAACGGCTGGAGGGTGCCATCCAACACCATCAGCATTGTGGTCAGAGAAGTGGTGCAGGCCATCATCGAAGAATACAAGGAGGAGCTCCTCCAGTACCTCTCCACTGAAGAAGGATGGAAGAAAGTTGCAGAGCAGTGGTATCAGAAGTGGAACTTCCCCCACACTGTTGGAGCCATAGGTGGCAAGCACGTAGCCTGCAAATCTCCAGCCAAGTCAGGGTCCACTTATTTCAACTCCAAGGGCTTCTTCAGCATCATCCTCTTTGCCATGGTCGATGCTGACTACAAGTTCATGTACATCGATGCTTCAGGCAATGGCTCATCTTCGGATGCCCAGGTATACAACGCCAGTCACCTCAAGGAGGGGCTGGAACGCAACCTCATGGTGGGCTTCCCAGATCCAGAACCCCTGCCCAACGACACACAAGATGTGCCCTACTTCATCGTGGGGGATGACGACTTCTCCCTCACAACCTACCTCATGAAGCCCTACACCTCCAGACTCCTCACCCATGAAGAGAGGATCTTCAACTACAGGCTGTCCAGGGCAAGGCGGGTGGTGGAGAACGCCTTTGGCATCCTGGCCAACAGGTTCCAGGTACTTCTCACCACCATGCAGCATTGCCCAGAGACCGTGAGGGGGATCATGGAAGCTTGCTGCATCCTGCACAATCTCATGCGCACCCGCTACCCAGTCTTGCAGAACAGGCTCGTGGACCTCCAACAAGCCAATGGGGTCATGGAGCCTGGGGAATGGAGGCAAGGGCGAAACCTGATAGACACTGAGGATGTGCAAGGCCCCAACAGAGACTCAAATGAAGCGAAGAAGCAGCGCAACCTCCTGAGACAATGGTGCAACTCCCCAGCTGGAGCAGTGGAGTGGCAAGACAGGATGGTAGATGCTTAATGGATTCTTCCTTCAGCCTGTCTCATCACACTGTTGAGATTGGGCCATGTATGTTTGGTTGGCCTACAATGAACAGGGCGTTTAATAAAGAGTTGTGTTTATGTTGACATGTGTGGATAATTATTACATTATTATTGATAATAAAGGGCCGTAGGTGTGGCACCTGGGAGGGTGGACCATACAGTCCCACTATGCTTGCACTGGAGGTTTATCTATCCCACTGCTATGCTAACCCATCCCACAGCTATTACCCATCCCACAGGTATCCTAACCCATTCCAAAGCTATCTTTACCCATCCCACAAGCATGCAAAGGCTTAAACCATTTCTAAAAGTTTCCAGCAAGACTTTATTAAAAAAAAGAAACGAAGCAAGTATATGAATCAAAAATATACTTTATTAACAAGAAGCTATAAAACAAAAATGAGTCTCTGGCACTCCTCTGGGTCGCTCAGTCTCATGGGTGAAGGGTCCAGGTGCTGTGAAGGTGGCTGGTGCTGGAGTGCTTGTCATCAGCTCCTCCAGAAGAAGAAGCAGCAGAAGCACCAGCCCCAGAAGAGCGAGCCTGTGCTGCAGAAGCCCCAGCAGAACCAGAGTGAGGGCCAGGGGGCAGGAGGGTGGCCCTGTCCCTCTTGCCAGGGCTGGCAGCAGATGGCTGAGGCTTGCTATGCTTCCGCATGGTTGTGGGGTTGCTGGCTGGCAGGGAGGCTGGCAGGAACCAAGGCTTGCAGAAAGGCTGGCAGGGAGGCTGGCAGGAAGGCTGGCAGGGAGGCTGGCAGGGAGGCTGGCAGGGAGGCTGGCACCAAGGCTGGCAGGAAGGCTGGCAGGCAGACATGAACCAAGGCTGGCAGGAAGCCTGGCAGGCAGACATGAACCAAGGCTGGCAGGAAGGCAGGCAGCAAGGCTGGCAGCAAGGCTTTCAGGCAGGCTGGCAGCAAGGCTGGTAGCAAGGCTGGCAGCAAGGCTGGCAGGCAGGCATGCAGGCAGGGCAGGCAAGGAAGTCGATGTGTCTGGCAGCAGGTCTTTCTTCTGAATGGCGACCTGCTTCCGAGCTGCTTCCGTTATATCCGCGGGGCTGACGCAATGCATCCTCCCCGCATGCGCATTGAATGCTAGGCATCTGCTAGGCTTCCGCTGTGCATCCACTGTGCATCCGCTCTGCATCCCCTTCATCAGTTCAGCGTCCGCTCTGCATCCGCTGTTTCCGTTCCGCGTCCGCTTTGCTGAGGCCCCCCGGAAGCCCTGCAGATGTGCCACCCACTCCCATCTGCTCTCATCCGCTCTCATCCGCTCTCATCCGCTCCCATCTGCTGGGCTTCCGTTCCGCATCCGCTTTGCATCCTCCCTGTGTCCTCCCCGCGTCCGTGTTATCCGCTCCGGTTATGCAAATTTTTGCCCCTTTTGAGAGCGGATAACAACGGATGGAACATTTTGCTCGTCCGCTGTGTCCTTTTTGCATCCGTTGGCCAGTGTGACATGGGCTTAAGCTGATTTATTGTTCTTGTCTAGACACAAGAATCAAGTCAATTATAGTTAGCATTAAACTGATGTTAGGTAAGAGTTAATGGAATTGAAGAGGGGCTGGATTTCAACTGCTTGTGGGAACATAATGACTCCAGGCTGGTTCCTCTTTTGACTCCATCAGGTTTTTTCTGTCTTTGTCTTAAAGGAAGCGGGGGGGAAGGGAGGGAGAAATATGGATAGATAAAATGGATAAAAATAGATAAGATTTTACAATATCCTCTCTCTCTCTCTCTCTCTCTCTCTCTCTCTCTCTCTCTCTCTCTCTTTCTCTCTCTTTCTCTCTCCCTCCCTCTCTCTTTCTCTCCCCTCCTCCTCCTCCTCCTCCTCCTCCACCTCTTCCTCTGCTTTTGTTTGCCTTTTATCCCATTTTTGCCAGTTAATTGGTTTGCTTTTTAAATATTTCCTGATGTTTAATAAATAAACACTAAGCTACATATTTTTTTTAGCTGAACTAAGTGGCTTGTATACTTCTGATCTAGACATAGGGACTGACTGGGAATATGCTGGCCACAAACCAAACGAGAAATTACCAGTAATTTTTCAACAATGACTTTATGAGAAAGTAGTGTCTTGTTATCAAGTTAAAGTCTTGTTTTTTTTTTTTTTTGCTAAATATAGCGAAAAATGTTTCTGAAGAGGAATTTTCCTTCGTTTCGCTTTCCTCTTTTGGCCTGGAATCAGTGATTAAAAGTTCAGCTTTGGCAATTGCCAATTTTTTCCTTCACTTTTGTAAGAGATTATTGTGAGAAACCCAGAGAAAGTAAGGCACTTTAAATAAAGAATGGGTAGCTAGCCCATCACTGTTTTCTGTGTTTACCAGATTCAAGAGAATTGGCTTCATTCTTTGCCTGATGTGCAATCTGGTACTGCCAAATTTTGCACATCACTGAAATGTAAAATTAACCAAATAAAAGCTACTCAGAGTGATATATTGCTGGTCAGCAGTCAAATCCCTCAGAAAATACTTTCCAAATAGCTGATTAGAGCACAGTAATAATAATGCAAGAAATCTGCATGAAAAATGAATTAACTGAGTTATTAACAAGCCATTGTATGATTCTAAAGAGATCACTCTTGAACAGCCGTGTCACACTTCTGGATGTGTTATTGATATGGCCTTGCATTTTTCCATTTGGGCTTTGCCATAGAATAAGTCATTCTGTCACATCTCTGCATAGAATTTATTTGCATTAATGCTGATAATTATGCCCTATTAGTGAAAAGTCTGTGAAATTTCCAAGGACAGTTTACAATATTTATGAAGTATTTATGCTTTTAAAGAGATAATTTCTTCTCTACTGCTAAAAATAGTAAACAAGCTCATTCAGAACAGGATAAAAGATGCTACAACAAGCAAACTCAACATAAGGTTTAGAGAAAGTGTTTCTTGGCACTCAAAGAATATAAAGTGCAGTTCCCGAGATAGAAAAATCAACATTTGGAACCACCTTGGGCAGAAGATGGGAGAAATTTGAAAAAAGGCCTTGTGGCAAAGTTCATAGTATGCAGCAAGCAAATTCTGTAGAGAAAATTGCAAAATAGGTAATACACATCTTCAGTTTAATTTGCATGTGCCCAGATAATGATTGAATTTTTGTGCTATTTGCATCACATGATTATAAGTGTGTGTGCGTGTGTGTATGTGTGTGTGTGTGTGCACATTTGCAAACAAATATTTTTGCAGCCTAATGGGTAAAAAACTTGGGGGGGGGATTGGAATTTCTATTTTATATATATATTGACGGCAGCAAGATTACTTTATGCACAAACATGGAAGGATACTCTGATTTCCACAATGGATGAATGTCTTCAAAAGAGTTGGAATTAGGGTTAGGGTTACGGTTATCAAAAACCAAATGGCTGCTTTGATTAAAAAAAAGACCTCAATTAATTTTGTTTCTACTTGGAAACTGCTTTTGGACTTTGTGCTCGATGTGCTCGAAAAAATGAAACTTTGATTTTGGGTTTTGCTGACTAGATAGGTTTGATGTTATAGAAATACCATTAGTTATTTCTAGTTTGTATTATTATATAAAAGTAAAAAGTTGAGGTCTTAAGTTATTACCTTATTCTACTGTACCAAAAGGAGTTGAAAGTCAAGGCTTTTTTTCTTT
The DNA here is from genome assembly GCA_015471245.1 of Laticauda colubrina. Classification (NCBI taxonomy): domain Eukaryota; kingdom Metazoa; phylum Chordata; class Lepidosauria; order Squamata; family Elapidae; genus Laticauda; species Laticauda colubrina. The sequence continues at coordinate 1,699,958 of BLBF01000020.1, forward strand.
TTCCTGTCTACCCTTTACTTTCTCTTCCCCTTTTCCTTCCCTATTTTACCTTTATTTTCATTTTGCCTTGCATTTTTTATTTAATGCCTTGATAAACTAGTAAAATGTTGAAATTCAAACAAATATTTTAAGCCTTGAGGTTGAGTACATTTATTTGACTTTCCAAAACAGCTCAGACAGAAAAAAGACACATTAAAATCGCCTTACGCTCAACCACATAACCACCGTACTCCCTTTAACCAACAGAAGTTGTGTGTCTAAGTGTACATATAAAAGTACAACTCTCAACCACAGAGAGTTGTAGACCACCTTAAGTGGAAAGTCAGCACTTTCACCTGCCCCCAGAAATAGTCAAAAACTAATAGAAATAATGAAATAATACATATAACATGATGGATGGTCTCTCGTTTCTTCCCTCTATGCAGAAAGGCAGCATATAAATAAAAGTAAACGATGGATCATTCAAAGTCTCTTGATACAGGCATATATTTTGCGCTTTTTGAGGCCTGAGATGAAAAAATAGCATGACTTATTTTCCAGATTGGCAGTTGACTTCTTCCCTCAGTAGAATGAGACACCGATTTCCACCTATCAGAAGACTATGAAATCCTTTGAGGGCACAGGATTGCTCAGATAGCATCTGTATTACCATCTCCAGCCCTTCAATGTTACCTTAAGTTATTCCCTTCAGATGATGAAGTCATTTGAAAATGGTCTTAAGGTCTCAGGAATTCCAAGGCCTATTCTGAATTATAATCACATCAGCGAAAGCCAGTTTTTATAAGGTTTCAACACCTTTTTCATATAGGCTCCTAGAAAACCAAAAGTCTTTATGTAATATTTTGTAAATATTTCAATGCCTAAGAAGCTTTGGTTTGTGTAGGTTGGTAAAGTTAACTCAAAGTAAATTGAAAAGTGGGAGAAACAGCATCACAGGAAAAATCAGTGCATGTGCAAACTCCATTCTTTGACACCGGTTTGCCTTTTCCTTCAACTATGTCCTTAATTCACCCTATTCTGTTTATCAGAGGGACATCAGATTTAACAGCCTCCTATCTCCTGACTCCCTCTCTACTGTAAATATCCCTGAAATGCAATTTTGGTCTAGATTATACAACACTGCTCACATATATTTAACTTAATGAGCTCATATCCTGTCAAGGAATCAGCCACAAAACTGAATCCAGACAGGAGGTTGGATAGCCAAGGTAAGGAATGAGTAAAGAGAAAAGGAAGCAAACAAAAAAATCAATGAACAAATAATACACATGAGCAAGTCTAATTTAAATGTCCCAAATCATGCATGATGATAATGTATGTTTCTTTTTTTAGCTCTGCAGAAAGCTTTGATGAAGGCAAAGAAAGAAGGGGAAAACACTTGTGAAATGAAAAATCTCTCTTTCAGGAAAGAATTAAATCTGTAATTGAAAGGTAGATTTCCATGTCAGGAAGGATACTTTAAAGGGGGTTAACCCATGCCCTACCATCATATTTTTTCTCTGTGTAGTTACTTTTCTTCAACTGCCTTCAATTCAAACCAAAAGAATTCTGAATGAACATTTATCAATGCTGCCAATAAAATTCCCTGAAGATTTCAGTACGAGCCAATTGGTACACTCTTGCTGAAACATGCTGGACATATGTCCTTGATGCTGTGAATGGAACTGTCTTGTAGCTATATTTCTCCAATAATTCGAAATGCACACATGAAAGAATATGAAAAGAAAGATTAAAACAAAAACCTAATGTAAAAATGTACATTCAGGGAAGTTGCATATAATGTCTATGGAATGGGAGAAGGACTGACCAATAAGAACAATTTTCACCAGTTGAAATTTAAAAATGATCCCTGCTATGAAGGGGCAGGGAAGGGGAAGGGGAAGGAAAAGGGGAGGAAAGGAGAGGAGAGAAAGGAAAGGAAAGGAAAGGAAAGGAAAGGAAAGGAAAGGAAAGGAAATTTAAGTCTAATATTATTACAAACCTGATTTAGACTGATACAACCATCATTTCATCTCTCAGGCAAAAAAGATTGAAGGAGGAAGTCACAGATGAAAGACTGTAATAACATTTTTCCTGGTTCAATCAAAGGCCTTTTGTCCTGTTATTTTGTTTCATACCACAATTCTAAATATGGTTAGTACTTTGCTTAAAGTTGCACTTCTTTCTCTACTACTGTGTTGAAATTCATTTGGAGTTTCAGGCTTGTAGACACCCAGCCTATAAAAAAATGTCACATTTCATCCTCAAACTTTGGATAGAGGGGAAGCCTTGAGAACAGGCTGGATTTCAGTTTTGTTCTGAACTGCATTTCCCAGATCCAATCCTGGAATCCATTCAAACTAAAATGGTCCAGAAATGCATATTTTAAGAAGATAGGTTAAGTGCATTTTTTTTTGAATAAAATAAGGCTCTGCTTGGAGAGAAAATATGTAAATTTAAAGAAGACTTAAATTTCAGTTAATTTGGTAACACTGTGGAACAGACTTCTAAATGCATATGAATGAATCTGACATAGTAGGTATAAACTGGCCATTTAACCTTAACAGGAACAAGAACCAAAAGAAGCTATAATACTTCAAAGTTTGGATAAAATAATAAGATCCTCACCCAATTAGTTTTCTCGTCAGATTGTTCTGTTTGAAGCCTCTCTTATCCAGTGCCTCTTACTTCTCATTTCATACATTTCTCTTTGGAGAAATTATTGGCAACTATAGCTCTTAAAATGTACACTAAATTTGCTCTGCCACTTTCTCATTCTGCCAAATAGATGGTGGGATGTTTTTAATTTTTCCACAGCTACATGCAAACCTGTAAAATGTCATATTACTTGTTGACTGTTTCACTTAGACCACAACCAACTGTCTGTTTGAAGCTATTTTTAGGGAACCACAGAAATGTTTCCATTAATATGGCACTTGGTGAGGGGAAGGAATATAGCAGATATGGAAGAAAATTCTTTAGCAATTGGAATGCCACATAGAAACCAATTTAATAACATGAAGATCAGGCCAAAACCAACAATAACAACAAAGCTTTGTGGTATCATCTGCACCCTGCTCAAAACATGCATTCTAGGTTTCAGCTATTTGTAACAACATCCAGAGCTGAAATTCTTAATAGATTCAAATAAAAAAGAATATTGCAGAGTTGGGTTCTTTAGGGATATCTTGGAATGAGTGAATGGCAGCCTCAATTTCTTGGTGATTCAAAATGCCTGGTTTATAGTCGTGACATCTCATTAATTTGTTATATTAAAAGGATGGAGTGGATTATGGAGAAACCTGATTTTATTTAGGGAATTTTATATTTGGGTCTGTTTCTTGATTTTTCCTAGTTTATTATCTCCCAGCAGTGATAACCTTAGTCTTCTGGACTGTTCTACTATGACAATCCATTTTTATGTTAGGAATTGGTTTATTGAAACTTGATAGAAAAATTTGGCAGTAATCTATCTGTTATATCTGTATATATTTATGAAGCATTTTTAAAAATCAATGCAGCTGTTATAATTTAAATCTCTTGCTTACTGGATTTATTCCACCTAAATTTACTTCTCTTTCCATTATATTTGCCCTAATTTTCTTTTTTCTTAGTTCATCTTTTGATAACCATTGGAGGTAAAGTGTGTGTGTGTGTGTATGTGTGTGTGTGTGTGTGTGTTCAATTTTTAGTTCAATTTTTGTAGAACTAAACAAATGTATGAAAAATTTCTTGTGGCCAAAGTACTGAAGAAATATGGTTCCACTGTCAAAAAGTACAGCTACATTCCAAATGGCTGAACACAATCTTGTGTTGTGATGTCATAATATATCATGTATCCCCACCTCTTCCCTCTACCAGCAGCCAGTGAGATTGAGCAAGAATAATTTTTGCTAAATACAACAGAGAATGGAATGAAGCTCCAATTTGCTTGGCAGTCCCATGAGTGCCTCTTAATATGTAATGCGACTCTTAATAGCAAGCTGTGGTTCTGACAGAAATGGCAAAATTGATTCCTTTAATGAAATATTTTTTAAAATTGACTATTTACTTTTGTATCTGCTTTTTGTTAACTGAAAGACAGGGTTTTTAAAAATATATAATAATTGTACTTGTATTGAACACAATTGGGAATAACTTTTCATAACATTTCATGAGTGTGTCACTTTTTAAACTTTCTCTATTGTCCCCTTTCCCTATTTTTCCTTTTATCTAATTTTAAATTTTACTTTTTTATTTTTGAAAACTAATAAAAAGTTATTAAATAACAAGCAGGGAGTTTAATTGCATAGAAGTAAGAAGGATACAAAGGCAACATGTTATTATCAAAGAGATATGTTTTCATGATGTGACCTCTCTAGAACTTACAACTTCATCTCTGAATTTTCTGTTAATCAAGCTTCCATTTCAAAAAGTATTTATATGGTGGAGATCTTTTTGGTTGGAAACCTTTAAAGATTCATCTTTGGACACTGTAGCTGTAATCCAACCAACATCAGTTTCTTCACTGAAGTTTGCTACAGACCTCTAATAAGTTCGAAAGAGTGAAATGGTTATTCATTAACACTTTTGAAATATTTCTTACAAGATGTACAACATGTAACATTTCCAGAATAATCATTTAAAGCATGTTACAGTATAATTTAATGCATTTTGCAGTTATTTATCAATACACTTATCTGTTTTAGAAGTAAAATATAAGTAACTTTATCCTTATTGGCATTAACATTTTGGGAATCAAAGTTAATTTTGTCACAAACTTTTCTTTTTTATATTTAAAAGTTTAAATTATCTAAATTATCAGAGTTTTAATAATCTATAGGCAACACTGTGTATTCAAATAACATAATGCATTATTTGTATTTTATAATTTTAGCAGTTGAGCATCTTAAAGTTGCCAGTCTGAAAAACATTACAAAAAAACAATCTTTTAAAAATAAAGAAAAGACAGTTTTATAAATAATATTTCAAAAACCAGTCTGTCAGATACAACAATTATCTTAGCTTTTCAGGCAACTAGAGAAAGTCTTAGCTCAGATAAGGCACATATAACAAATTACTTCTGTCTCTGTCTTTTGAGAATGAGTGGCTGATCTTGGCATCTTCCAGCCTCTCATACTTATCATACAGTTCTGTTTATGAGACATTACATTCATTTTGAAAGCATGCTCCCATGGCAATTTGACTGGTAAGTAAAACTGAAGATAATGTTTAAAAACCTTCATTTACTTTCCTTCTAAAACTGATTTCCAGGAGACTATATTTCTGTTCTATTATTTATTGGAAACACAAATCTCTTTTATCTTCTCTTTACTCTGTCAAACGTCAATCTACCAGATTTTGACAGTGCCCAGATTTTGTCTTGTCAAAATGATCTGTTGAGTCATCTGTTGCATAAGGTTTGATTCTTCTTAATTCATTAACAAGATAATAGATGCATCTTATTTATTTCTTTAGTTTTGAAAAATCATCAAATAATCTTATAACATCTTAAAATCATGGGTTTTTTTTTTAAAGAAATAAGCTACCACCAATATACTACCAATAAGCTAGTGTCTTTAGAATTCTCAAATAACATAAATGAAATTAATTGTCCTTATATGTAAAAAAAAAACAAAAAACACCTCATACTCTTTATTCTTTGGCTATTTTGTTTTCTTATTGAAAAATTTACTGAAATTCCAAATTGCATCTGATAAAATTTGATTGGAGCCACTACTATTCCAATATTAAATGAAAAAATATTTTGTTTCAGTAGTGAGACACAAAAGAATGAAGTGACTGGGACTTATCTAGATTCCTTGCAACATTATTTTTCCTGTGTAAGAATAAATACAATCGATACCATGTATGGATGAAGGAGGAAATAGTGTAAGAGCTAAATAATGTTCCTCCTAAACCCATCCTCTGTTCCTTTTTATTACATCATAGCATGAAAGGATTTTTTAAGCGTCAGGCTGAGAAACGGTTTTTATGTAATATAGAAAATAATACTGTGCTGTGCTTAAAGCCATCAGTCTTAAGTTAAATTTATATTTAATAAATACTAGTCTGATTATATTTTTCATCAATCTTTTTTTTTTTTTTTGCTTTTACAAAGGCTGCTAAAGTAGCAGTGAGTCAACAAGGTCACACTTTCAAATGCACAATCCCTCCAAGGACAGACCCAGTGGAAAGTTTTCTCTTTGCAAGTCTTGTTAAACTGAACTGACAGCTACAGACAAGCTCAGTAGGACTAATGTACCCTTTGTACCCATTTAGATGAAGGTTATTGTGGGACATTTCCCAACAGATTGTGTCCCAGAGTGATTCTTAGTCACTCACTCTAATGTTTATGGTCATCACACATGAAGGAAAAACAAAACCATTCATAAGCCATAGGAAAAAAATAAATCTCAGATTCATACTCAGGCAAAGCCTGTATTAGCCCAGCTGAAGATTCACAAAATTGTCTCCAAGTGTTCAAGTATCCAAGACAATTGAATTCCAAGACTGGTTAAAAAAATGTAAACGAAAATGGAAGGGCGGGTAGAAAAAGGGGGCCAGTGAAAACCATTAGTGCTCTCATGTTAATTGCAAAGAAGACTCTTCCCAAAGCTCTTAAAGTCAAAAATGTTTCCATCTATATTCCATGTAATCCCAAATTGTGATATATGTATATAGATCTTGTCGTGGACAGAAAATAGAAGAGAGATTAATTCAGCACACAACTCAAAAGAATGTAAGCTTTCGTGCTGTGACTCAGTGACCTATAAACTGTATAATGGAGGATACTGTGACAGAACATTGCAAAGTTGATATGCTTTTCTGTTAATTGTTTAACCACTTTAAGGAAAGCTTATTTTCACAACATTTTAATTTTGCTTTTGGAAAGCACCCGTGCATACATACCCATGCAGAGAGGCTTAGCATTCACAGCCATTTGTCATTATAATGCCCAATTGCACAAATATATACAAGCATATATTTATTTAGTCCATTCACAGCCACCTAGCTCATATACATGATATATGTTTTAAAAAGGCATATTTCAGTTTGGGACACTTAACAATTAGAGATGTCATTATACCACCATTCAAAAGAATAGATGACTTCGGCACCATTGTTGATAATGCATATTCGCTTTCTGAAAGCTGAATTAAAACCAAGAGATTTCTCAGCTGTATTTTCAAATTATAATTCTTTCTAAGGAGATAGAAACTTCTAAGGCAGAAGTGGCATGAGACAGATTGCATAGGCAGCTGTGATATGAAGGATGAAATTCAATTTGTCAAAGTATAAGCTGCAGCTTATACATCTCAACTTTAATGCTCCTAAAAGAGCAGAAGATTGAGCTGTGATTATATTTGTGTGTGTTCACGCACACATATATTTGTCCTTCATCAGCTCGAACTGACCTACATTGTAGATTTGATTGCATTCATTTAAAATTGGATTTATTTGGCCATAATGGTTGCAGGTTTGACTCTACACCAACAAAAGCTGCTTTTGTACGTGGCAATTGCATTCAAAAACAAGCAACATAGTAGAAATAGTATATTAGGGATACCGGTTATTATTGCAACAGATTGCTCTAAAAGACAGTGGCTCAGTTTCCGTGATGATTGTTTTCATTATCCACCTTACCTTTCTATAACCTGAGCTCTTTTGCAGAAAATACAGTTAGTCCTCAACTTATAACCATTCATTTAGTGATGGATCAAAGTTACAACAGCACTGAAAAAAGTGTATTATGATTGCTTTTCACACTGATTATTTTCAGCATCTCCATGATCATATGATCAAAATTCTGGCATTTGGCAACTGGCATGTATTTCTCACTGTTGAACTGTTGTCCCAGAGTCATGTGATCAACATTGGTAACCTTCCCAGCTGATTTCTGACAAGCAAAGTCAATGAGGAAAACCAGATTTGCTTAAGGGCTGCATGCTTCGCTTAACAGCTGCAGTGATTTACCCAACAATTGTGAGGGGGAGGAGATGGTAAAATGAGGCACAATTCACTTTAACGACTGCCTTTCCTAGCAGCACAAATTTTGGATCCTCATCAGTGCAGGACAACCTGTGTATGCTTGGACATCTTGATGTTCTGAGGGAAACATATCACAGTTGGAGCTTCAAGTTTCAGCTTCTATAAATTACTCCCCTAAGGAATGGAATGCTCCATTAGAAATCTTGTTCTGTGGTAAAAATACAAGGAAAGAGAGATTTCAGTAGAAGAGAGGAAAACATTCCTTTACATGAATTATGCTGCAGGGCTAGCCACATTTTTCTTTCATTTCATGGGGAATGCCAGACTTCCCTCTTTTTTCCTCTGGATTGAAAGGACTCCAGGGAACACAGCCATTGCTGTTAGAACAACTGTTAAGTCTATTGATTTCAAAATGTTACATCCATTTTGAGGAGGAAATTATAACAATTCATTTACCAGTAAATAAACTGGAAAGTGCTCTTTCTTTTAACTATAAATATCTTACTATCTTATCCCAAAGGTAGATTGTTTCTAGGTGGCAATGCAGAATCCAAATGTAATGAAAAGCATAGTAAATATCAACATTTAAGTTATCTGTTAATGTAGAATTGCAATAGAATTTGCTTTCCACAGCTAAATAGTTGTAAAGTTATAAAGTACATCTTTATATTCAGAAAGTAAAGAATATCAATAAAATTAGGCTGCTGCTTGAATTAAATGAAGCCTCACAAATCACATAATTTTTTTAAAAAAATACAGTGTACTGTAGGTAGATTCCAGTTAGTTTCATTTTTGACCAAAATACTGTGTATATTGTTAGATAATATTTGAATTATTACCAGATTGTTTTAATTAGAATAACTTAAATTAAATAATTATTTTTTAAAAAATTAGAACAAACCACCTACAACTTTCTAGGTGTTTTGAACTTCAACTAACCATCTTGCATGATCAGTGGCAAGGATTATGAGTCCTGTAACCTATAATATCACCAACAATGTCTAACCTTGTGAAAGTCACAGATATAAGAGTAGGAAGCTATGTATCTTTTGTTATTTTAACAAAAGATTTTGCCTCATTTCCAACCTGTGAAGAAAAACTAGTATGAAGATAATTCTGGAGCAGAGATTAGACTTTACTTTAAAACTACAAACAATTTGCACTGATTGAAACTGCATCACATTCAAAGATCATATGTGATTTACACTGCAGAATTCACAAGTGAACACAAATGTATTTCCTGGTGTTACAAATTGCCAAACTTCATCAGTAATTGAAAATAATTTTCATTTGTTAGCAGATACAAAACCCAATTCCTTTGTAGTGCATTAATTGCATACTTTGGAATATTATATTTTTTCTCCCAGGAGAGAGAATTCCGGTGTATTTTATCTAACCAGAATGAATTAAAAAAAACATCTTGGAAAGGAAGGGAGAGATCATTCCACAGGAGTGGAACATAGATGATTTCCTGTGCTGAAGGTTAAACAGCTAATTCAAAGACAAATGTATTATGGAAACAAATATCTGATTTATGGCATTTCCTCCTTCAAATAAATGTGGGAAATCTAGTTTAGTGAAAGAGTGGGAAATTCCTCTGTTAAAGATTCTTATCTGTTTTCTTAGACCACGATAGTTGATTGGATTCCCACATCAAGACAAGACTGATGGGCCTTGGTTTTGTTTGTTTACTGTTTAGAATTAATCAATCACTTTTTAAAATTTACCTTCTTAGGTCATTGATAATTATTCTCTTTCTCTCCATCTCTAGCCCTTATTTAAAAAAGCATCCAGGCCTAAGAGACTGTGGGTGACCCATCATATCCCAGAGGCACTTGATTCTGTTTAAAGTTTATTTTCTCACTCCATGTAAATAGGAGGCCCCTTACAATGCCCTTCAGTTGATATAAAGTTCACCTGGAGAGGATAATAAATTGGTTATTCATACCCCCTCCTGTTACTGTTGGGAGAAAAATTATTTCTCAGCTTCTTTCCTTTGTCCAAAAACTCATCACCTTCATTTTTTAAAGAATGGAAGTAAAAGTTGAAAATACTTCATCCTGAAACAGTATTCTCCAATTGCTTTTAGGCTGGATACATTGATATAGTCTTGTGACAAAAAGACACCAAAATATAAATCTTGATGCCTAAACCTAGTTTTTATGAAAGGAACATTTTCTCCTCCTCCTCTTCCTCCTCCTTCTTCACAGAGCTCTCCCTTTGAAAATAAGAATGGAATAGTGTAATCTATTTAGAAGTAATCAATAACATCAACTATTTTTATCATTTTAAAATGATTTTCTCCAGAAGCATTTTAATACAGTGACCATATTTCATTGCTTCCTGACCCATTTTTTGGGGGGAGGGGATTTCTGTCAACTTGTTTTAACACTTTCCTTTAGTTCAGATACAGCCTGGAATTTTTTTTTCAGACATAAAGAACCAATGCTCTTTAGGTTTCTTTAAACTATAATTTCTGAAAGGCTCCTTAAATGATACATAGGAGAAAGGGCAAAGACATAGAATGCTTAAATGATATTTGATGTAGAAACTCAGTAAAATGTTTAAGGTATTTGTTTTTTTGTTTAAGTAACCTTCCTGACATGCATTTTCACTCGGTGCCTTTAATATTCTTTGTAAAAGAAAATGAGAACAGAGGTATGAATGTTAATCCTGGAATCAAACTCACATTTACTTCATCAGACTACATTGGGTTAGATTAGGGGAAGTAAAAGCATTTTGATATCTGTTTGAACACTAAAGGAAAAGAATAAAGAAATAAGATGGCCAATCTTCTGACTAGAAATATAACTCAGCCTAAAATATAAAGTCACCCTCTAGTTGAGCTTGACTCCTTGTGACTTAATAGATAGATACATACAAAAGAGAGCTTTGCCACTGCCTTCTTCTGATATATTTTTAAACACACTGGTATTCCCTAGAGGTCTGCCAGACCCCCACTAAGCTGGTCTGATCCTGCTTAGTTTCTAAGATCAGACAAGATAGGCCAAATGCTACCATCTGGTGAATCTAATTTGGGTGAAGATAGTGCAAAATAACCCCAATAACTTCGTTCAATTTCATCAAACAATCCTAAAAAAAAAAAAAAATAGACGGGACATTACTATGTGCTTCTGCTTTTGCAAATTTTGCCATCTGATTTTGCTTTGCTCGCTCAGTTCTCTGGTGTGCACAGCTAGGTAGCTACTAACATTATCTGGATGTGCAAAGCACATTTATTTGCACAGGGATGGATACACAGCAAAATGCCAGTTAGAATATTTTCCTCAGGAACTCACTGGAGCTTGGCTTACAAGGTCTGAAAATGAAATCAAGCAAAACAGGTCAAACCTGGAACGATATATCCTCATGAATCTTTTTGTCCTCTTTCGTCTCAGAGCACATAATTTTGTTCAAACTTTAAAATCCATTTCTGTTTAGCGGCTTTGGCCAAACTAATATAATCTTTGAAAATACTTTCAGGTGCAACTTCAATCATTTGTAGCAACTCTCATATCTGAAGAGGTCATTTTTAGCTATGGATAAGGATTTCATTCTGTTGGGAGAATTTTGGCAAAACATTGACCCAGATGCTCAAATTTCTTCATCAAAAGGAAATTCAGGGCAAATTTGAATTAGAGATAAAGCAAACAGATGCACTCATCTGGACAAGGGCTTTGAATATCAGCTTTTGCAAGACTGAATTTGGATCCATATATAAATAACTATTCTCACCCTTATTTTCTGATAGATTCCTCACCATTTATAATTATATGGCAGGCAGGTACCACATGGTTCTCTATCTTGGATCTACTATCCAACTAAGGAGGCAAACTCCTAATTGACATGCAGAAAGGAATAAGAACATGAGAAATCATGAATGGGAAAGGAGAAGTTGCCTACTATGCTCTTGAAATGTGATAAGCAAGCTTGGCTTTCTCTCAAGGAAGCTTTATCATTTGTATTGTGTGATGTTATTGCTCTATTAATTGCTCTATTAAATTGCATTTTTAAAAAATCCTTTGGGTCATTGTTTATTCCTGGCAACTGCCTGAACTACTCCCTGCCATTTTCTTCAGATATCAGAAGCAGGTTGCCATTGCTTCCTTCCTAGGGCTAAGAGATAGTGAATGTTCAAGGTCATTCTGCTAGATTTGTGCCTAAGGTGGGTGTTGAGCTCCTGGATAGTTCTATTATTGAGATATAGTTCCCACCCCTTGGACACCTAATTCCCACACCTATTTTTTTTTTATTACTCTGTTGTTTTGCTTCTGCACTGGAGACAAATTCCTTGTGTATTTAATTATGCTGAGTCAAATAAAGTTTTCTAATATCCTTTATCTATTCTATGCTCACCACACTTTAAAAAAGATGTGGAGACTCTGGAACAGGGGTTGCCAAACTTTTGGGCCCCAAGGACCGCCAAACTCATAATCCCAGGGACCACTAATATGAATTGCAAGAGAGAGAGAGAGAGAGAGAGAGAGAGAGAGAGAGAGAGAGAGAGAGAGAGAGAAAGAAAGAAAGAAAGAAAGAAAGAAAGAAAGAAAGAAAGAAAGAAAGAAAGAAAGAGAAAGCTCACAATACACCATGAATATAAATACTGATATTTTTTTATAAAAAAAGAGCAACTTTTACCCAAAATCAGGCAAAGCAGGCAGGCTGATTGAGTTGCTCACAGAATCATAGATTTGCTTAGAGATCTATGATTTTGCCATCAGTTACCTGCACTGAATAATAGAAGCTTCAGTCCTAAAGAAGATCTAAAGATTAGCTAGAAAGCAAGAAATCCAATGATTTCCTGCTTTCTAAGTAATCTAAATCTCCCGGCACAGCAGAACAGGTGATAGTTGGGGGAAAAAAAAGGAAAAATAGCAACTTAGCAGGCGAGTTTGCCAGGTAAGGGGTGAATGGGCGGGGAGGGTTCCGATGGGCCATGTAGGTGGCACAGCCTTGTGTTCCCATGCAGCCTGGATTAATTGCTTTGGGGTGTGCTTTGGGAGTGACATTTCTTACGGACCACCAGTGGGCCGTGGTCCATCGGTGGGCGACCACTGGGCTAGATGACCTACAAGGTCCCTTCCAACTGTTATTCTATTCTATTCTGTTTTTTTTTCCAAGAATAAAAAGGGAAGAAAATTCTGGTGGAAATGGTGCCTTCCTTTCCCCCAGTTTTTGGTAACTGGATACAGAAAGTCCACTTACCCTTTGAATCAGTTATGCATGTTTATTGCAGGAAGTATACTAGGAATATAATTATGCCCCTGGACAAATAAATGCACTCTTGGAGACTGAAAGAAGCAGCAGTGCAGAAGCATGTGGAAAAAGAAATACTTGTATGAACAAAAAATGTTAAAAATCTAGAAAAAAATTTTCTAGTGTATATTTTCCAGATTTATATTCCGTGTATATTTTCCAGATTATGGGTTTTTAAAATTTATTTTATTGTTTTTCAATAAAGAAAGATGATAATGATGGATAATATTCTATATATTATCACAATGGGAAAAAAGAACATATACATGTGCTTTAACAAAATGGAAAAGAAATGGGGAAAAATAGCATAATATGTCATTATAACAGTGAACAGTTACAGTTGTGTTTATGGTTATCAGTGGAAATGTTTTTCAGGTACATATATATTTCTAATAAATTTATGGCTATTAAAATACGACTATTTTAAAATATGACTATTTGACTATTAAATGTAAAGTGTGCATTACATGGGTGCAGCCATTGAGAAATAAGTGCCACTGAATTGAACTCATTGCAAGGTATTTTTGCACCATGGATGTAAGGAGATACTTTTGTACTACACTGCTCACAAGAATAAAGGGAACACTTAAACAATGTACTCCAAGTCAATCACACTTCTGTGAAATCAAACTGTCCACTTAGGTAGCAACACTGACAATCAATTTCACATGCTGTTGTGGAAATGGAATAGACAACAGGTGGAAAGCATAGGCAGTTAGCAAGACATCCCCAATAAAGGAGTGGTTCTGCAGGTGGTGACCACAGACCACTTCTCAGTTCCTATGCTTTCTGGCTGATGGTTTGGTCACTTTTGAATGCTAGTGGTACTTTCACTGTACTGGTCGCATGAGACAGAGTCTACAACCCACACAAGTGGCTCAGGTAGTACAGCTCACCCAGGATGACACAACAATGCAAGCTGTGGCAAGAAGGTTTGCTATGTCTGTCAGTGTAGTGTCCAGAGCATGGAGGCACTGCCAGGAGACAGGCCAGTACATCAAGAGACATGGAGAAGGCCATAGGAGGGCAAGAACCCAGCATCAGGACTGCTATCTCCGCCTTTGTGCAAGGAGGGACAGGAGGAGCACTGCCAGAGCCCTGCAAAAAACCTCCAGCGGGCCACAAATGTGCATGTGGCTGCTCAAATGGTCAGAAACAGACTCCATGAGGGTAGTATGAAGGCCCGATGTCCACAGGTGGGGGTTGTGCTTCCAGCCCAACACCGTGCAGGACGTCTGGCATTTGTCAGAAAACACCAAGATTGGCAAATTCACCACTGGAGCCCTGTGCTTTTCACAGATGAAAGCAAGTTCACACTGAGCACATGTGACAGATGTGACAGGGTCTGGAGATGCCATGGAGAACATTCTGCTACCTGCAACATCCTCCAGCATGACCGGTTTGGCAATGGGTCAGTAATGGTATGGGGTAGCATTTCTTTAGGGGGTTGCACAGCTCTCCATGTGCTCGCCAGAGGTAGACTGTCTGCCATTAGGTACCGAGATGAGATTCTCAGAACCCTTGTGAGACCATAAGCTGGTGCGGTTGGCCCTGGGTTCCTCCTAATGCAAGACAATACTAGACCTCATGTGGCTGGAGTGTGTCAGTAGTTCCTGCAAAATGAAGGCATTGATGCTATGGACTGGCCCGCCCATTCCTCAGACTTGAATCCAATTGAGCACATCTGGGACACCATGCCTCGTTCCATCCACCAATGCCACATTGCACCACAGACTGTCCAGGAGTCCAGATGTGGGAGGAGATCCCGCAGGAGACCATCCGCCAGCTCATCAAGAGCTGGGCATTGTATTATAATTGCCCAGGCATTATAAGGAGATCATACAGGCACGTGGAGGTCACACACACCACTGAGCCTCATTTTGATTTGTTTTAAGGACATTACATCAAAGTTGGATCAGCCTTTAGTGTTTTTTTCCACTTTAATTTTGAGTGTAACTCCAAATTCAGACCTCCATGGGTTGCTAAATTTGATTTGCACTGATAAGTTTTGTGTGATTTTGTTGTCAGTACATTCCACTTTGGAATGAACAAAGTATTTAATGAGAATATTTCCTTCATTCAGATCTAGGAAGTCTTGTTTTTGTGTTCCCTTTATCCAACTTGTTGGATCTGGTGGCCTATAAATTCAAACAAAGAAATAACAGTGGCTCATACTTTAAACTCTCATTTTATCTTTGGAATGCAAAGCTAAGGATAGTCTCATACTGAAAGATAGAGAATTATTCATGGCTGAACCGTAATGTCCTCTGTCTTGATCCAGCATTCTAAAGCCATAATTGGTGAAACAAGGACCTAATGAATGGATAGCAAAATATTGTGCACGCATATTACAGGAGTTTAATGTTAACTATCACTTGACATGACACAGTGAGCCTGATTTGGTTTGCAAGTTCCTTCTCTTCTGCCAATGACCCAGCAGGGTTTTCTTTGGCTGATAGTAACCCTCCATGGTCTAAAGCAGAGACAGCCTTTCTCATTAACTGCTACATAATCCTTTTAAGAAGAGTTATTAGGGATGAAATGTTGGGCATTATTGTATCTAATATATGCCTGTCAAGAAAACTTTTCAATTAGAAATGTAAGGATCACTAGCTGAGAATCCCTTCCTAATGTAAATGTAAACCTCTGCAAATGCAACTAGCTTTTTCACTGCTGTGACCTTCAGCTGCATTGTTTTCTAAACCTGCTGTCCTCCAGACTTACTGGGGCGAAAACTCACAAAATTTGGTGAGAAATACCTTGCTTTCTGAATATCTGTACGACACCAAGTCGAAGAAGGCAGCAATATATCCTACTTTTTTTTTTTTTTTTTAAGGGATCATGAGGGCTCAGGACAAAAAGTAAGAAAAGATGCTGAGTGTGAAGTAAGATTTTTGTCAACTAAAGCCCATGTCACACTGCACCAACAGATGCAAAGAGGATGTAAAATGGACAAAAAAGCTTGCCATCTGTTGGAAAACGCGATGCATCCGTTGTGTACTCACTGCGTACATCTTTCATATGCTCTATCCGTCAAACATCCATCTACTGCTATTTCAGCCACTCAAAAAAAAGTTTTGAGCTGCACAAGAGGTTTTTGAGCATATGAACTTTCCACCGCATGCGATCTACATCCACAAGACATACGGGCAACAAACCTTCTACGTCCGTTGTCATCCTTACACATCCGATGTATCCTCTCGGCATCCTCTGGCCATCCGCGCAACTCGCATCTGCTCCAGCAGAAAGCGGAAAGAGGGAGGAAGCGAAAGGTACGCGGAGCGTCCACACAGCGTTAGTAGCACAGACATAGAAAGAATGAAAGCGGATGCAGCTCGGATATAAAGCATTAAAACGAACAAAATGTTTGTATATGGAACGTATCTCGGATATTTAGGATGTCTGGAGGATGCCTGGAGTATGTGGAAGGACACCTAGCGGAAAAACGATATTTCCTATAAAAAGGGGGAGAAATCAGTCCAGCAGCCCTGGTGTGCAGACCTCTTCACCCTTGGTCTAGGTCTTCGACATCCATCGATGTCCATCATGGATCATCGCACACTCCTTTTGGTAGCCACCATCATTCAACACCAGAACCAAGCCCTCTTCACACTGTTTCACTTTTTCTACGCAAGGAGAAGGAGATGTTCAAGAGCTGTCTGAGTCCGAAGATGGATTGGGAGAAGAGCGGAGTTTGGACTCTATGACAAGCTGATGGTGGAGCTGAGGAATGAAGACCCTCGTGCATTCCAGCACTTCATGAGGATGCCACCAGCCATGTTTGATGAAGTTGTGGAGCATCTGAGACCCACGTTGACCAAGCCAAGCACCAACATCCATCCCAGCCTGGACCCTGGACTGAAGGTGGCACTGACTCTGCGCCACCTGGCCTCTGGAACCACGTACAGAAACATGCAGTATGCCTGGAGGGTGCCAGACAACACCATCAGCATTGTGGTCAGAGAAGTGGTGTAGGCCATCATTGAAGAATACATGGAGGAGCTCCTCCAGTGTCCCACCACTGAAGAAGGCTGGAGGAAAGTTGCAGAGCGGTGGTATCAGAGGTGGAACTTTCCCCACACCGTTGGAGCCATAGATGGGAAGCACGTGGCCTGCAAAGCTCCACCCAACTCAGGGTCCAATTATTTCAACTACAAGGGCTTCTTCAGCATCATCCTCTTTGCCATGGTTGATGCTGACTACAAATTCATGTAAATCGATGCTTCAGGCAATGGGTCAGCTTCAGATGCCCAGGTATACAATGCCAGTCACCTCAAGGATGGGCTGGAACGCAACCTCATCATGGGTTTCCCAGATCCAGACCCCCTACCCAACGACACACAAGATGTGCCCTACTTCATCATGGGTGATGACGCCTTCTCCCTCAGAACCTACCTCATGAAGCCCTACACTTCCAGATACCTCACCCGTGAAGAGAGGATCTTCAACTACAGACTGTCCAGGGCAAGACTGGTGGTGGAGAACACCTTTGGCATCCTGGCCAACAGGTTCCAGGTACTTCTCACCACCATGCAGCATCGCCCACAGTCTGTGAGGAGCATCGTGGAAGCTTGCTGCATCCTGCACAATCTCATGTGCACCCACTACCCAGTGTTGCAGAACAGGCTTTTGGACCGTCAACAAGGGAATGGGGACATGGAGCCTGGTGAATGGAGGCAAGGACAAAACCTGATAGACACTGTGGATGTGCAAGGCCCCAACAGAGCTTCACATGAAGGGAAGAAGCAGCGCAACCTCCTGAAACACTGGTGCAACTCCCCAGCTGGAGCAGTGGAGTGGCAAGACAGGATGGTAGATGCTTAATGGATGCTTCCTTCAGCCTGTCTCATCACACTGATGAGATTGTGCCATGTATGTTGAGTGGCCCTACAATGAATAGGGTATTGATAAAGAGTTTTGTTTATGTTGAAATGTGTTGATCAATGATGAAATTGTTATTGATAATAAAGGGCCATATGTGTGGCAGCTGGGAGGGTGGACCATACAGTCCCACTTTGCTTGCCCTGGAGGTTTATCTATCCCACAACTAACCCGACCCATCCCACAACTATCCTTATCCCACAGCTATCCTTACCAATCCCACAAGCATGCAAAGGCTTAATCCTTTTTTCAAAGTTTTCCCCAACACTTTATTAAGTAAAAAAGATGAACCAAGTGTGTGAAGCAAAGATAACCTTTATTAATAACAAACTGTATGACTTTATTAAAAAGCAAAATGACCCAAGTAAAGTATCTTAAGCAAAGATAAAGTGGACAGGTAACAACTCAGTCTCTGGCACTCTTCTCAGTCACTCTGAGGCGTGCCCATGGTCTCAGATGTAAAGGGGCCAGGGACTGTGGAGATGGATGTTGCTAGAGTGCTGGTCTGAGGCGCCATTGGGGTGCCTGGCCCTGAGAGTACAACAGGAGATGGTGTGTGCAGGAAGCTCTCAGAGAACTGACTCAGTCCCGTGAGGTTGAGAGGTTCTTCATCAAGTACCTGGGATGTGAGGCCCAAGACTGATAACAGATGTTCTGAGGAAGGGCTTGGCTGTGGTGTGGAGGAAGGAGGAGTGTAGTGGGGCTGTCTGGTCTGCAGCTGGGTCAGGTGAGGCATCTGTGGTGTCTTTGGCATCCGAGAAACCTGGGTCTGAACTGGGAAGGGCTGCCTCTACTGTGGGAAGTCCTGGTAGTGGTAGGCTTGGTAGGTGAGGGGCTCTTGAAATCCGTGGAAGGGCTGTGACATCGCCTGGGGTGGAGGAGCAGACCTGGAGTGGGTAGGAGCAGGTTCAGCTGGGCCTGGAGGGTGGTGCAGAAGAGCTGTGATCCTCTCCTTCATCACCTGGTACTGGGCCTCGGGCATGTCCATGAGGGTCTGGCTCACGTAGGTGATGAAGGACGTGCGGTTAGAGGATGGTATGTCGAAGTGGACCAGCTGGGAGAGGAGATCTGTGCTGGCTTTGATTGTGTCCCTGATCTCCAAGAGAACAGTGTGGCTCTGTCCCTCCGGTCTGCCTCTCTGCTTGCTTTCTGTGGAGGTGGAGGTGGGTGTGGGTGTGGGTTGGTCTCTGGTGGCTGCTTCTTCTTGCTCCATCTGAGACAGGGGATCCTCCACATCCTCCAGCATGGGGAGTGCAGCTGTCAGGGGGGTCTCTGTCGTGGGGCCCTCCAAAGACACCTGCCTGGACACTGTAGCTGTCTCCTGGCTGGAAGAGGAGTGCCTCTCTGTGGGCTGTCTGAGAGAGAGGGTTGTCAGAGGGGCTGCTCCTTGGTGGCAGATCTCACCCTCCAGGAAGCTGCACCTGGCCATGACATCGGTCTCCCGGTCAGTGAGCTTGACAGCGGCCTGGCCGGATTTCTTCAGGTGCAGCTTGCCATACCAGGTGTGCATGTGCCTCCAACATCCAAGGAGTACGTTTGAAGTGTAGCCCAGGCTCTCCGCCTTCTCTCTCCACGCTGCCTGCTTCTGTTTGGTGTTGCGATAGAGCCTGTGGCCCTTCCTCCACAGGTACTTGTTCTCCCTCAGCCATTCCAGCACCTCCTCCTAATGGTTTTCGGAAATGGAGTAACTGTTTCCTCTCTCCCTTCTCCTTGCCTTGCCTCTTCCTCCCTCTGGCAGGGGCTTCAGGGCCTTTAGCAGCAGGGATTTGAGGGCCTTGGGCCTGGTCCATCACAGCAGCAGCAGAAGCAGCAGCAGCAGCAGGAGAAGCACCAGCAGCATCAGGAGAAGCACCACCACCAGCAGGAGAAGCACCAGCAGCACCAGCAGGAGAAGCACCAGCAGCACCAGCAGGAGAAGCACCACCAGCAGCAGCAGCAGCAGCAGCAGGAGAAGCACCAGCAGCACCAGCAGCACCAGCAGGAGAAGCACCAGCAGCACCAGCAGGAGAAGCACCAGCAGCTTCAGAGTCAGCGCCAGGGGGTGGGATGGTGGTTCTGTCCTTCTTGCCAGGGCTGGCAGGAGTAGGCACAGGCTTCCTCTTCTTCCCCATGGTGTTCTCTCAAGATGTCTCTGGCAGCAGGTCTTTCCTCTGAATGGTGACCTGCTTGGGAGCTGCCTCCTTTTATATCTGCAGAGCTTACGCAATTCATCCTCCCCGCATGCGCAGTGAACGCTTTGCATCCGCTACACATCCGCTATGCATCCACTCCTTCCGCTACACATCCGCTTCGCTGTTCTCCCACGGAAGCCCTGTGGATGTGTCATCCGCTTCCATCCGCTTCCATCCGCTTGGCTTGCTACGAACATCTGCTTTACATCCCCGCTACATCCTCCCCACGTCCGTTCCTTTCCATTGTTGTCCACTCTGTTTATGCAAATTTGGGGCACTTTTGAGAGCGGATAACAACGGATGGAAATTTTGCTTCTCCACTGTGTCCTTTTTGCATATGTTTTGCATCCATCGGCCAGTGTGACCTAGTCTTAAGAGTGGCATGGATAGAGCAGAATATTTGTAGCTCAAAACTGAACTGTGGTGTTCTTTCACTCTTTCTGAGCTTGGTAGTTTCGTCTCCAAATTAGGCAACATCATCAATGCTAATAGAGAGTGGGGTTTGCTGTAATTTGATACACTCATTTTATATACCGTGTTGGAGGTTTGGGCTGTTTACTATTCCTGAGCAACCTCATTCATGTTAGGAAGATGATAATAATTCTTTCCTATTAGACTAATGCAATCAATTGCCAATAACTAGAAAAGGAATTTTCTTTTACATACTTCAGAGATGAGAAATATACCAAGTATTCAGTTTTCCCACAAAGTAGACATTTGAATGGAATGTTGCTATATTACCTAACTAGAACAACTGATGAGAATTATCATTTCAAGGATAGGGCAAACATTGTTAACAACAGTATCAGAACTCTGAACCATTCAGACTGATCATTTGATTCTACCCCGAGTACCATGAAACCATCTCAGAATTAGACAAGCAATAAATGGCATGCCACACTGAATTGCTAGCCAAACATCTGGTTAATTCCATCCCTTTGAATAATTTTACCCAAGACCTGATTTCATCTTTATCATTGAAAGCCTATTTACCCGTCTGGAACACATTATGATTTATTAAAGTCAATCCATATTAATCTAGAGTTCAGATTTGGATAGAAATGTGCAGCATATACAAGAAGGCATTTATGTCGCCTCCAGGCTGTGATTGTGATGAATTTATTATGTACTCTAAAAGGGATGCATTGATCTACATTCAGAAGAAAGTACCATTTTGTGTATTGCTTGCCATGAATCACGACCAAGGCTTCAGAAATTTATTAAAAGAACCATGGATGAGATAAAGGCAAAGAGAGAAAATACTGATGGGAGAAGTAAGATGGCAATGTCAGCAAAGCCTTATTTGAAGCAGAGAAGCAGGTCACAAGGCAGAGCTCAACCCTCCTACTTAGCAGAAGAGAGAGTTGGTTGCCCCTAAGTACAGAATTTGAAACTGTATGAAGTTGGCAAAAAAGGGGCTACATGAAATTAGGGCCTCCTGGCTCCCAAGCAGCTTCTTCAACCCAAGATCTTGCTGGTCCATTTCTGAGGCTTTGCCAGACTCTCTCCTTTCTCCCCCAAATGCTAGCACAACCACAGCTCTTCCTCGCTGCATTTCTATTGTTGCATTTATCTTTTCTTTCTTTTTTCTCTTCCTCTCTTCTATCAGATATTAATTCAGGGACATCCACAGATTGTTCAGATGGAGCCAGGCCAATGAAAGAGTCCTACTACCAAATGTATTTCTCACGCTGCCCTTTGTGCTGGCCTTCTGCAGCCAAGACAGAATTAATATGGGAAACAGCCAGCACTCTAAGAGCCAAAGGTCTATTGTGTTATTGTGATTTTCGGTGTGAAGATGCGGTTTCATGGAAGCTGTCACAATGAAACCTTCCCCCAATCCACTTCTGGGATTACATTTCCCATATCTTAGACAGTTTCTTCATGATTAAATGAGAAATCATGAAATGGCTTCTTGTTCTATTACACTGAACTGAAGATTAAGGGCCCTGAGACAATGATATGATGTGTGTGAATCCTTTCTGAGTGCCACAATAGACATTTACTAAAACAAAATAGGCAGTTGTATTTTCAGCCTGCTGGGTGACTTTAAGCCTGACACTTTCTGTCTCAGCTCCACCTACATTACAGGGTTGTTGTTCTGGATAAAATAGAAGGAGGAAGGTCTATTGGTCATGTTTGACTTTAAGTTGACTTTAAGTTATTTGTAAAAAAACAAAAAACAAACCCGAGATATGAATAAATACATTTTTAAAAATAAATAAAATATGTCATTTTGGCCTTAACTCACTGCAGTCTGTACTGACTTAACAATATAATTCTGCTTGTGATTTTAATAATGCTGACTTGGTAGATAAGGTGAGTGTTGGATTATGGATAAGGAGAGATAATTGGGAAGGAGGTAGGAGGTAGGATGACGTGATTGTCCTGATAAATAATCTCTAGAAAAAGGAGACACTGAGACAGCATAAAAATCCAGCAGAGTTAATGGAAGAGTTATGAAAGGACAGCAATTTGTTATTATGTGAGGAGAAGAAAATCAAAAGTATTATTTAATATAAATCACCATGAATTAGAAGAATTCTAATTCATAAGCTAAGGCTGACTGAAATTTTCTTAGTGCATAGAAGTATAAAATGGAGTTCAGGAAAAGGTCTGTCTGAATAAGAGATCTAACTTGGACCAAAAAATGCAAACTTACACTTGTCTGTCTAGCATAACTTCCAGTGTGTGTGTGTGTGTGTATGTGTGTGTGTGTGTGTGTGAAAAGCCTCTTTGGTGCTTGACAGGTGGCTGTTCTGCCTGTTTGCATTCTTTACATTTAAAAAAACAAACAAAATGAAGCATAAAATAGAAACTTGACATACTACAAAGAGAACTGCCAATCTGCAGCCTCATCTTCATTTTTCAAGAAGGTTTTTGGGCTCCAAATGGGCCCCATATCAAGTTTCTTAGATTTCTTTTTTATAGAAAATAATTTTAAGAATCCATCAAGCTTTTAAAAATAAGTTTAGCTTTAGTTTAGCTGTTATACTTTTGCATTGTAAAAGCAGGGTCATAGCATAAGAAACAGCCAGAAGATTCCAAGAAGTGTACAAATAGACTTGCTTCCTTATAAAACATTTTGTATCACTTTTTCATTTCCTGGAAGGAAATATGAAAATTGTATTATTTTCTATCTGATCTATTTTTTTAAAAAAATTAACTTTTAAGGAGGGGGAGATTATAATTGTGACAGCAAATGTAATGCAAGTAATTTCTTTGAATCACTGCTTTAAGTATATGTATATATGTATGTATGTGTATATGTATGTATGTATGTATGTATGAATATGTATGTATTTTCTTAAGTTTTTGCAGGTATTTATATGTATGGCATTCAGCTTTGTTCGAGTATTTTCCCACGTCATTATAGTTGTGCTTTCAAAGTTGTAACTAAAAAAACATTTCGGCAGAATCTTTAAAAGCACAATTATAAAGACATGGGAAAATACCTGAACAAAGCTGAATATCATACAAATGTACGTGTGTGTGTGTGTGTGTGTGTGTGTGTGTGTGTGTGTGTGTGTGTATTGGTGTATATATACACCAATATATATATTGGTGAACTGGTTGTTGGAAGAAATCATTAGGGCAGGGAACTGGTTGTTAAATTATTTGAATCCCACCACTGTGAATATGTACATGTAGATGTAAATGTAACTGCCTAAACAGGGGTTTGGATTAGAAGACCTCCAAGATCCCTTCCAACTATCCTATCCTATCCTATCCTATCCTATCCTATCCTATCCTATCCTACTCTACTCTACTCTACTCTACTCTACTCTACTCTACTCTACTCTATTCTATTCTATTCTATTCTATTCTTAATATAACATGAATATTACTGGAAAATAGTCTGGAGAAGATTTTTACCATTTTTTTCAAATTGAATTCTAGATATTGTATGAGACTGCTCTAATTCAATGATACAGTTACAAGTAGTCCTCAACTTACAACTGTTCATTCAGTGACCATTCAAAATTGAAAAAAGTGACACCTGACCATTTTTCACACTTATGATCGTTGCAACTTCACTGTGGTCATGTCATCAGAATTCAGATGCTTGGCAACAGACTTGTATTTATGACGGTTCCAGGGCCATGAGATCATCTTTTGCATTCTTCTGGCAAGCAAAGTCAATGGGGAAACCAGGTTCACTTGACAACTATGGGTCTAATTTAAGAACTGCAGTGATTCACTTAACCAATGTGGCAAAAAAGGTCGTAAAATGGGACAAAATTGTCTTTCTTAGAAACAGAAATTTTGGGCTCAACTACCTCTATATAGACCTCAACATGGTGTACATTGCATTCCTCAACCTAGGGTGGAAAGGAGAGGATGACTGATCTGACAGCAACTAACAGTGAAAGGACTGCCTACTCTAATTGAGGTATGACTCCATCTGGGTCAAAGTGCTATTTTCCCACTTCTTTTGCCAACTGTGGATGGCAGAATTACCAATGAGAGAGGAAGATGGAAAGCAGGGTTTTTTGATGCCAACTCTCTACTTCCCATCCTTACCTTTGAAGGTCTGCTTGGTCAGCAGAGCTGCTTTTCCTACCATACAGCTTATGCCTGCCTCTTAGGGAATGCAGCTTTTACTGAGGGTTGGGAGCTTTTTAATTCATTTTCCAGTAGGCTATCAGCAGAAATCTGTCAAGAATAATCTATTCCTATGGAGATCACAGTAGCAGATCCACTTTTCCTATAAATAACTTTCACCTGGGAAGAGAGAGAAAAATCTACTGGCCCTCCTTCTCTCACCCACTGTAACTGCCACCCCTGGCAAGAGAAATGTGGGGGGAGAAGGGGAGAAACTAGTAACTTTACTCCCCTGATGTATTTTACTGTGGTTAACAGGAGAAACAAGGAAGAGTGATTGGGGGGGAGAGGGAGAAGCATTGGAGAACCACTGGCTTCTTTTCATGTGGTATCAGAAAACTGAGAACAGAAGACCTCCCACCCCTTCCTTACATGTTTTTCCTACATTCTCTTCTCCCACTGATTGAATAGTGAGTCTAATGTATCATGAGAGATAAAATTTTAACAAAGCATCATTCATTTGGAATTTTATGTAGAGGAAAAAAATAGTTTCCCTTGAGGTCAAATTGTCTTCAGAGATGTAGCCTGAGGAGATACATTAGCGTTCACACCCACAGAAAAGGAATTTTCTCATTAATCATGATTATACTTTTGAAGTACTACCAATGATATCCAGTAAAATGGCTCAGATTTCACTTAAAAGAAGCATCATCATCTACAAAAAATATAAGATAAATAGATGATAGATAGATAGATGGATTCCCGGTTGGGATGCACCAAGGTTCTGCACCGTCACCACTTCTGTTTCTATTACTTATCATGCATGACCTGCAGCAGAATCAGTGATGGGATTCAAAAAAAATTATTACCGGTTCTGTGGGCGTGGCTTGGTGGGTGTGGCATAGTTTTGTGAGTATGGTAGGGGAAGGATACTGCAAAATCTCCATTCCCACCCCACTCCTGGGGGAAGGTTACTACCAGTTCTCCAAACTACTCAAAATTTCCGCTACCAGTTCTCCAGAACTGGTCAGAACCTGATGAATACCACCTCTGACCAGAAGGCACCCTGGACTATGCTGTATCTGGATGATGTTGTACTTGTTTTTACCATCAGAGGTGAACTACACCAGTAAAGGCCCAGTCCCACTGCACTTACGGGTGCAAAGAGGATGTAAAACGTTAAAAAAAGCTTGCCATCCGTTGGAAAACGCTATGCATCCATTGTGTACTCATTGCATATGTGTTTCATACACTGTACCCATCAAGCATCTGTCCACTGTGATTTCATCCGCACAAGAAGTCTTGAGCTGCACAAAACTTTGTAAACAGATGAACTTTCCGCTGTGTACGATGTAAATCCATGACATACGAGCAACAAACATTCTATGTCCGTTATCATCCGTTAAACGTCTGCTGTATCCTCTCTGCATCCTCTGGGCATCTTCGCAACTCACATCCGCTGCAGCTGAAAATGGAAAGAGGGAGGAAAGAAAAGGTACATGGAACGTCTATACATCGTTAGTTGCACGGAAATAGAAAGGATGCGCAGTGAACGGTTTGCATCCAATATACATCTGCGCGGCATCCCCTTTCTTTCCTTTAGGCATATGTGATGCATCCGCTTCATCCGCTATGCGTCTGCTTCGCAATTATCCCCCATAACCCCTTTGGAGGTGTCATCCGCTTCCATCCGCTTTTATCCGCTAGGCTTCCGATGAACATCCGTTTAACATCCCTGCTACATACTACCCATGTCCGTTCTTTTCCGTTCTGTTTATGCAAATTTTCACCACTTTTTGGAGCAGATGACAACAGATGGAGCCACCCCTGAAATTTTGCTTGTTCGCTGTGTCCTTTATGCATACGTTTTGCATCTGTTAGCCAGTGGGACCGGGCCTTAAGTTCAAATATGAAATGATCACCTCAACCATTTCAGACTCCACCTCAACATCAAGAAAACTGAGTACTTAGAGACTGTTATCACCCCTGGAATGCTTCAAATCAATGGAGAAAGCATAAAGAAGGTGGACATTTTTTGGTATCTGGGTTCTCACCTCCAGGGCAATGACAACATCTATGGTGAGGTATGAGCAAAGATGAATGCAGCCTGGATGTGTTGGCAAGAACTCACCAGTGTGTTATGTGACAGACTAATCGCAACCTGTCTTAAATCTAAGATTTACAAGACAACCATCCACCCTGTTGCACTATATGAAACTAAATTCTGGGCAGTGACAACAGGGACCAAAAGCTATCTTCCATGCCATGGAAACGCACATGCTCCATTGGATATCAGGCATTTCCCTTCCTGACCACATCACAAATGACATCATTCAACAACATTTTGGTGTGGCACCAATTATAGAGAAGATGAAAGCAGGCCGACTCTGGACATGTCCAGAGAGCAGCACCTTCTACTGTGTCCAAGACTGCCTATCAACTAGAAGTCAATGGCCGGCAACCTTGAAAGGCATCCAAAACAGAGATGGCAAGACACCATCAACAAAGATATGCAAGCCACTGGCTGGCACCATTAAGACGCAGCTGACTGTGTAAAGTGGTGTTGAATGATCTGAAAAGCAGATCCTGCAACTGCAGGAATACTCTAGGAAGAAGAGATAAATAGATAGATAGATAGATAGATAGATAGATAGATAGATAGATAGATAGATAGATAACTTTCCTCCTGAGTAAAAATCAGTTGTCAATATTTGAAAACATCCCTAAAATTTTAAACTGTCATACCTTGATCACTCTCAAGCAGTCTCCTTAAATGTGGCTTACTAATGAAAGTATCCCCAACTTCACAAATTTCACATTTCACAAACCTAAAATAAATTGAATTTTATAAAAGTTTGGTAGAATGCTAAAAACCCATTCCTTACAAAGCAGATATGCTGCCATGAGTTTATCATTAATTGTAACAAATATTAAAATGATCACTTTCTCCTTTGGAAGATGCCTTTATCAATCTATCCCAATAATATAAATGTAAGAATTGAACTGAACCCACACAAATTTCAGGATTCAAACCTGACATTATTGTCGGCTGATCTCAAATAGATCTAAGCTAAAGTGAACAACGTAGTTTCTGAGGGGTCATACATCCAATAAATCCCCTATTTCGCATTCTCCAAAGGCCTCTGATTATAGCAACCAAATTTAAAGGCAAAATACTGAAATAAATTTAAATAAATAAACAACTGGAATGAATATATGAATGAATGAATAAAAGAATGAATGAATGAATGAATGAATGAATGAATGAATGAATGAATGAATGAATAGTAATGATATCTCATTGGATTTGGCCAAAAGCATACAAACAAAAATGTTTTATTAGCTACATAAACCATTTAATGTACCACAAAAGGAAAAGCAATAACAAAAAAAAAGCCCTTCAAAATTTGTAGATAAATCTCAATCTTATTCATTGATATAAAATCATTGTATAGTTCCCTATCCTCTCCAGTCTATCAAATTTTAGAAATATGGGTCACAGCAGTCAATATTTTACATACCTTCTCTTCTATACAACCTTCCTCTTGTATTAATTATGTAGACATGCTTTACATCTTCCTTCCTTCCTCTTTCCCCCCCTCCCTCCTTTCATTCCCTGCCTCCCTCCTTAATGAAAATTGAACATGAATGTTGTCTCCACAAACAAAAAACTGTCTTTGGGAAAAAATTAAATTAAGGTTGTCTCTCTTTTTTGGGTTGAGAAGACATTTAGCAGCTGTGTTTATATTGGCAGACACTTTGGCTATTAGGTGGCTGGGGGAAGAACTAAAGATGTACAGTACTGTTCCGAGACTGTGCACTTACAGCCCATTTCCTTGGAAACGTGTTATTTTATATTTCCCTTGGTGCTGTTAATCACATTTCATAATGTTTCACTTTTTCAAAGTTCTTTTTGGTTTCTCAGTTCCATTTATATCTTTCCTCTTGAGTGGTTATTGAATAGTGTGTGAACACAAGAATAATCTTCTCTTGGAGATGGTTTATTTTGCTTGAAGCAAAACAAAGCAGGTAAAGTATGGCTATGAGTAAGTTTGAGTCATTTCTCTTATTCCAAAAATCTGCAGCATATCAAAATAGCTGCTAGAGTTGAATAAGAGGGCACTGGTAGAAGCTCTGGTTTTAAATGGACTATTATACAAAAAGCAACACTATGTAGGATTCCTCCCAAGAGACAGTAAAAGATTGACAGACAAAAATCTGGAAAACCTAAGCCTCTCGTTTGTTTGATATCATTGTATCATGACCTCAGCCACCCAGTCATGGACTGCTCAAGCCTTCACTAAAATATCCTGACCCACTGAGGCAATAGTCAGTAAGACAGACAGCTTGGCTTGGTGGTTTAAGGCACCATGATAGAAACCAGGAGCCTGTGAGTTTAAGACCTCCCTCAGGCAAGAGGCCAGGGGGGCTTAGTTTAGACTATGGTTTCTCAACCCAACCCAGGTGGGAAGATTGTCATCATGGGAAAGTAGCAAGCAGGAGCATTATGTGCACCACCTTCTGTTGTATCAAAGGAAGGTAGGCTATAAATCAAACAGTACTATTCAGGATCTAAAGAACGTGGGAAGCCTGTGTCAAAAAATTTTATTGATAAAAATGGTTAACACATGTCAGAAGATTTTCTCTTTTAGAGTTCATTTACTTTCATTTTCAAAGTTATTAAACAGCTAAAGTATAAGCAGATGAGAATAATATAGTTCTTATAAATAATCTAACCTGAGCCAGGCATGGAAACATCCAAATGTGATCCTGAAGTTCCATTCCTCAAAATCACTTAAAAGCATTAAAAAAAATTATGTACTTGGCTGAGGTAGATAAAATGGCTGCTTAAGGTGAATTGGAAGGTGAAATTAAGCTAGAATGATAAACTATCATAACAGATAGATAGATGAAGAATGGAATGTGAAACCACTGTAAATGAGAATACAAAATCCTTATATGATCTGGGTAACAAAAATGCATTGTTTATGTGAGAAGGTGGTCAAGTGGGAGGACAGGTATATGTGTGTATGTATGTATATATGTGTGTGTGTATACATACATACATACATATACGTGTATGTGTGTGTGTGCATGTGTGTGTGGGTGTAAAATAAAAACAAACAGAAGCAAATAGGTGAATGTGGAAAAATACCACCAGTTATTACAGATTCACATCATCTAATACAGTTGTTTTATTCTGTCACAGCAATCTGGGAAATTTTCAACATTTTGGGGTGCTAAGAGCTAACTGCTAATGAGTGTAGAGCAATCTGCCAAATCATTCACTAAACAGAATGGAGGGGAAAAAAAACCCCGATCCATTTCATAATTTCTCTACAAAAAATATAGAACCTTTTTGCCATTTCTCTACATGGAATACAGAAAGACCCATGGAAAAAACTTTTAAAATGTAAAGCAGCTTCCAGTGATTTAGACTTTAGGCTTCTTGTTTACTATTAAAAAGGAGAGTGTGTGATAATATACTGTAAAAAATGGGAACATATTTGGATGTTTCCCAAATTAACTGATATTGGGTGGCTTCTCCAAATGACCTCTGCATATTTGCCGTTCCCTAACTATAGTATCTTTTACATAAAACTACAACTGATTCTGTAGTTGTACTGCAGTTGCATTAAAATAAAATATATGGTGGATTTGCAAGTTTAGATCATAGATCATAAGATTAGGTAACCATCTCAGTTTGTCTCAGTCTGATCCAGAACTGCTCCAGTAGATTAGGACCCAAAACTGAATCTCAGGTCAGATAATTTTATCTTTCATTGACTTACAAGTGGAAATCAATGTATACATAGAGATGGATATACATATGTTTCTCCTGAAAGTATGGATTAAATTTTCAAGACAAGTCAACCTTTTGGAGAATGAATAATGTCCCTGGGAGGTCTTATGAAAACAGCAGCCATTGCTTGTCTTGGTTGATAATGATGCTAATTGCTTGTCACATTAGAAGGCATTAACATAGGAAATTCAGCTTTACAATATGTATTTATAAAGTGCATTCTGAGAAATAACCTTTGGCTGATACTCACTATAATAACAATGCAAGCATGCTGAGAAACCATTGAAAAAACTGCTTCAAAGTACTAACTATGCTCTTGTGAGATCCTCAGTACAGAATTCTCTGCTTCTGTCCACTGATTTCTCTGAGAAAGCTGGAGGTGGACAGCTTCCATTATTTTCTGATTTTCCTCATTTCTGACCTCAAATTCTTGTGTTTGTTAAAAGGAACTGTGCCTTTTAGGGTGGGGAAAAAACATACAGGGATAGGCTGATACAACTCTGCTCCATTTTCTCTGACACAAGATACACCATCTTATAGTGGATCACTACTGTAGAAAGTTAGCACCCACCCCTCTCCTAGAAGAATAAAATATTCTAGGAAATATTTAAAAGGCATAATATTTCTCCTAAAAGAGAAATAGAAATCTTAAGGGACACAGAAACTCGGCACCAGCAGATATTTTGGTGCCACCTTATCTACAGGACAAAAGGCTTATCTACAACACAAAGACCCTCACTCTCAGGACATGATAGGATTAGCCCTCACTCAGATCCATACCAGGACAAAGCCATTAAGCCATAATAGGAATTGCCCAAAGCCCGCCACCAAGCAAGATTTAGCCAAACCTGGGATTCAAGACAACCTACAAAGTTACCCCTGCATGGCCTCATGGGAATTTCACAACCACCAGGATACATTTCTTGCCACAGGAACAGGAAGCAAGTTCAAAGCCCAACAGAAGGTATAAATCTCTCTCTTTCTCACACATGTGCTCAATTTTGCCCAGGACCCCAAACCATGTGGTCCTACCATGTGGTCCATGTGATCTACTGTCCACCATTAAACCATCCTTCCAAGCAGTCTCCATGTTTCTTCCCACTTGGAACTGAACCCAGATGAACATTTCTTCCAACACTATGTTGTGCTCAGAAATCTAACACTATTAGATTGAAACAAAATTAAACAATTCAAATAATATTGAAAAAAATATGCATGTGTAGAGAGGTCTCGTGTTGTGGTCAAAATGCATTTCTGGCTGCAAAAAGGTGGATACTATTTATTATTTAATTAAGATGACTGAGCCAAAGAGAAAATATTCAAGGAAGATCCAAGATATATTCTGTAAAAGGCAAAAGACTAATTCTTTTTTCTGTAGCCAAACTGACTGTGGGAAGTCTCCAATTCAGTAAATAAATTGAGTCATTATAAGTAGCTAGGAAAGAACTAACCACCACATTAACAAATTGTTTTTGGAAGGCATCAGTTCTAACCAGTTCATTTTCTATGATTTGCTTGACAAAAACTCTAAATTTCAATGGTTTTTTTAATATATATATAGTTCAGTGCATAGTACAGAGGAGAAAACCAATTCTGTTTACAGTGTATGCCTGAGCCACACCTAGAGAGATCTGTTTTATTTTTGACATTTTTATGGCCCTACCAGGCTGCTTTTCATGTCTGTGATAGTTACAGACTACTTTGAAAAATGTGGCCTTGAGTTCTGTCAGCAGGAGCAAGACAGCTTCTAGGAGAGACAGTGACTCACACTGTGCAAATTGAGATTTTTTAAAAATGTTTACTTGGGCAAGAATTTACAGAACTGCTCAGAGCAAGAACAGATATATTCTATGATCTTTTTGTTGCTATTTTTCTAAACATTTGCCAAAAAAAACCTTTTGGCTTAAATTCTACTTACCTTTATCACAGAACACATCCTATTGCATTCAATGTGATTGATTAGATTTTAAACATGAATAAGATTAGTCTAAAAGGTTTGATTTGGATAATGACAATTGTAACAAGCATATTTTTTTAATACATAGGGTATTAATTAGTGGTACTACTTGAGGCTGGGTTGATTTATTGCCTTTTCTTTCCTTTGAAAAATTCTTATTCAGTTTAATGAAAAATGAAATGCTTTCAAAAATTGTTTGCTGTAGAGAAGAGAATTTCAAAAGAATTCTGAGGAGAGTTGTGTATGCCATTTTTCCATTTATTTTTGTTATGAAGTGATTGAACGGTAGTGTGAATGCCCAATCTTCTATTTTTGGCAACTTTCCTATATTTCCATTTTTTCCCCTTCCCCGCATTTCTCTACAAGTGCAGAATCAGCTTTTTTTCCAAGTCAGCCCGGTGTTGATCTATTGGTCATGACAGAAATTGATTGCTTGTCCTCTAGCATGATGTCATGTGTTAAGAGAGAGAGAGAGTAACCAGCCCAAAGCCACCTAGCCAGCTTTCAAAGTTACAGCAGGACTAGAACTCGCAGTCTCCTGGTTTCTAGCCTGGTGCCTTAACTGAACATCAGTTTTTCTTTATTTCTATGGTTCAATTAAATCACAAGGTTACAATTTTATTTGGAATGCTTCCTACTAGAATATCTATATCTATATCTATATCTATATCTATATCTATATCTATATCTATATCTATATCTATATCTATATCTATATCTATATCTATATCTATATCTATATCTATATCTATATCATCTATATCTATATCTATCTATCTATCTATCTATCTATCTATCTATCTATCTATCTAT
>BLBF01000020.1:1733343-1769551 GCA_015471245.1 Laticauda colubrina
TATCTATCTATCTATCTATCTATCTATCTATCTATCTATCTATCTATCTATCTATCTATCTATCAATGGATATGTGTGTCTATGTTCCAGCATAACTCTGTTACATCTCGAGCAATTTCAACCAAACTTGGTACACAGATGACTTACCCTCTGGAAACAAATACTGTGAGGGTAAGACATGCCTTAAAATTGATTCTACCGTACAGCATAGTGAATGGGGGCTCCCTCTTGTGAAGGTATAGAAGAACTGTGACATTGCATGTGAGACAGTACAACAGTGTGAGTCCCGACCACAGGATTTTCCTGTCAATACTGGATTGGAATAAATAAATACCCGTGCAATGCCAGGTTATCAGCTACTTTTTAATTAAAAAAAAGTAGAGGGATTGCAGAACAAGAGGGAAAGATATACTAACATTGGGAAAGGGGACAATACATCTTGCTACAAGAAAGTATACTTAAAAGTATTTTACTGCAACATTTCTGTCTTTCCTGATTAGTAACTGCTCATTTATCAACAGCAATTTTATGATGTATATGTGTGAAGAAAGTCCAGATTTATTCCAAGTACTTCTGTATGTATACTTTCTTTCTTATAGCATATTCTACAATGCTATAAGTGCAAAATATTGTTGAAGAACATAACGAAATAAGTAAAGTATTATCCAAAAATATTTGTTTTAACTGACAAAGGGAAAATCATCAATGAGTTAAAATAACAAAAGTGTACCTCATAGAAACATTTCTTCATTTCTAGAATTTATTATCCTCCCAGAGACTTGCTAACTTTGGACATACCTGGGTGATAACAATTTAAGAACTTTCAATTTTCTTCAATCTTACACCTTCTTTAAAATTATATGAGTAATCCTCAACTTATAACCAGAATTTCCATTGGCAAGCCAGGTGGTAGTTAAGTGAGTCAAGCCTGGTTTTATGAACTTTTTGGCCACGTTCGTTAAGCAAATCATTGCAGTTGTGAAGAGGATCAAGAGGTTGTTAATCAAATCTGGCTTTCCCCATTGACTTTTTATTATCAGAAGTCAGTGGGGAAAATCAAAGATGGTGATCTCATGGTTCCTGGATACTGCAATCATTGTAAATAAATGCTGGCTGTGCCAAGCACCTGAGTTTTGATCACGTGACTATAGCAGTCATAAGTGTGATGACTGGACATAAGTCACTTTTTTCAGTGATATAAAGCCCATGTCACACTGGCCAATGGATGCAAAAAGGACACAGCGGATGAGCAAAATGTTCCATCCGTTGTTATCCGCTCTTAAAAGGGGCAAAAATTTGCATAACCGGAGCGGATAACACGGACGCGGGGAGGACGCAGGGAGGATGCAAAGCGAATGCGGAACGGAAGCCCAGCGGAAGGAAGCAGATGGGAGTGGATGGCGCAACTGCAGGGCTTCCGGGGGGCCTCAGAAAAGCGGACGCGGAATGGATACAGTGGATGCAGAACGAACGACGAACGGATGAAGCGGATGCACAGCGGATGCACAGCGGATGCACAGCGGATGCACAGCGGATAAAGCGGATGCACAGCAGAAGCCTAGCGGATGCACAGCGGAAGCAGAATGGATGCCGAGCGTTAATTGCACATGCGGGGGGGAAGCATTGCGTAAGCCCCCCGGATATAAAGGGAAGCAGCTCGCACGTGGCCAGCATTCCGAGGAAAGACCTGCTGCTGGACACTTCGAGTTCCTTGCCTGCCCTGCCTGCATGCCTGCCTGCCAGGCTTCCTGCCAGGCTTCCTGCCAGCCTACCTGCCAGCCTACCTGCCAGGCTTCCTGCCAGCCTTCATGCCTGCCTGCCAGCCTTGGTGCCTGCCAGCCTCCCTGCCAGCCAGCAACCCCACAACCATGGGGAGGAAGCGAAAGCCTCAGCAGCCTGCCGCCATCCCTGGCAAGAGAGACAGGGCCAACCTCCCGCCCCCTGCCCCTGACTCTGCTTCTGCTGGGGCTTCTGCTGAAGCTGCTCCTGGCGGTGGTGCTTTTGCTGGTGCTTACTCTGTTGAAGCTGCTCCTGGTCCTGCTCGTCCTGCTCGTGCTCCTGAACTTGCTCGTCCTGCTCATGCTCCTGGTCTTGCTCGTCCTGCTCGTCCTGCTCGTGTTCCTGGTCCTGCTCGTGCTCCTGGACTTGCTGGCCCTGCTGGTGCTTACTCTACTGCTGCTGATCCTGGTCCTGCTGCTGCTGATCCTCCTGCCGCTGCTGCAGCTGCTGCTGATGATGATGATTATGATCCTGCTTGTGAGGATGATGATGATGATTATGATGATGATGATGATTCTGCTGGTGCTGGTGCTGCTGCTGGTGGTGTGGAGGAGCAGCCCCTACTACCTGGGAGCCCCTCTGATGAGGGCCCATCTGGTCCTGCCAAAGGGAGGAAGAGGCGTATGCGACAACGGGAGAGAAGGCAATACTATATTGAGGAGGCGCACGAGGATGAGGTGCTGGAGTGGCTGAGAGAGAACGACTATCTGTGGTGGAAGGGACACCGGCTGTACAGGGACACCAAGCGGAAGCAGGCTGCTTGGAGAGAGAGGGCAGAGAGTATGGGTTAAACTTCGGAGGTGCTCCTCGGCTGGTGCAAACATATGCACACCTGGTACGGGAAGTTGCACCTCAAGAAATCTGGCCAGGCCACTGTGAAGCTGACAGACAGAGAGACCTACGTCATGGCCAGGTGCAGCTTCCTGGAGGGTGAGGTCCGTCACCGAGGAGCACCAGCAGCCCCTCTCACAACCCTCTCTCTCCGGCAACCTGCTGAGAGCCAGTCCTCTTCCGGCTGAGAGTCAGTCCCTGTCTCCAGGCAGGTTTCTGTGGAGCGTGCCACGGCGGAGAACCCGCGGACAGGTGTGGAAAGCGTGGTGGAGTGCGTAGAGGACTCCCTGGTGCGGTGGGAGAAAGGAGACATCGAGTCCACCACAGTCCTAGCTGCATCCACCACCTCCAGCTCCGCCTCCACAAAAAGGCAGAGAGCCGGACAGCAGGAGGGGTAGACCACACTGTCCTGCTGGAGATCAGGGACACCATCTGCACCAGCATAGATCTCCTCTCTCAGCTGGTCCACACCGACTCTGACTGCTCCAACCGCAAGCCCTTCCTCACCTATGTCAACCAGACCCTCAAGGAAATGGCGGATCCACAGTACCAGCTGGTGAAGGACCGGATTACCGAGCTGCTTCACAACCCTCCAGATCCAGAGGAACCTGCTCCCACCCAGTCCAAGTCTGCTCCTCCACCCCAGGTGATGTCCCCCCCATTCCAAGGCTTCCCACAGGCCCTCACCTAGCAGGGCTACGGCTACCAGGAGGTTCAGCAGCACAGGCAGCAGCTCTTCCCAGGCCAGGCACAGAGTCATCGGGCGACACCGTTGCCACCGGTTCCACTGATGCCGCTGATGAAACCCACGACAATGTTGCCAACGACAACAGCGATGCCACCTACACCAATGATGCCACCTATGACAGTCCTCATCCAGCTGCAGAGCAGACAGCCCCACTACACTGCTCCTTCCTCCACCCCACAGCCAAGCCCGGCCTCAGTACATCTGTCATCAGTACTGAGGCTGACACCCCATGGCATGGAGGAAGGACCTCTCAGCATCACGGGGCTGAGCCAGCTGTCCGACACCTTCCTCAACACACCGTCCCCTGTTGTCTCTCGGGGCCAGGCACTCCAGCACCACCCACCACCACAGCACCTGGACCCTTCACCCCTGAGACTGGGCACACCTCCGAGTGACCGAGAAGAGTGCCAGAGACTGGGTCGCTGGCTACCTGTGGACTTTATTTGGACAGCTTTTTTTTTACAGCTTGTTCAATAAAGTTTATCTTTGATTCACACACTTGCTTCATTTCTTTTTTTTAATAAAAAAGGAATAAAAAAAAAAATCTTGGTGGAAACTTTTAGAATTGGCTTAAGCCTTTGCATGCTTGTGGGATGGGTTAAGATAGCAGTGGGGTGGGCAGGGATACCTGTAGAATGAGCAGGGATACCTTTGGGATGGCTAATAGCTGTGGGATAGATAAACCTCCAATGCAAGCATAGTGGGACTGTATGGTCTACCCTCCCAGGTGCCACATCTATGGCCCTTTATTATCAATAATAATCTAATCATTCATCCACACATGTCAACACAAGCACAACTCTTTATTAAACTCCCTGTTTATTGTAGGCCCACCCAACATACATGGCCCAATCTCATCCGTGTGATGAGACAGACTGAAGGAAGCATCCATTAAGCATCTACCATCCTGTCTTGCCACTCCACCGCTCCAGCTGGAGAGTTGCACCAGTGTTTCAGGAGGTTGCGCTGCTTCTTCCCTTCCCGTGAGGCTCTGTTGTGGCCTTGCACATACTGAGTGTCGATCAGGTTTCACCCTTGCCTCCATCCCCCAGGCTCCATGTCCCCATTGCCTTGTTGACAGTCCATGAGCCTGTTCTGCAAGACTGGGTAGCGGGTGCGCATGAGATTGTGCAGGATACAGCAAGCTTCCACGATCCTTCTCACGGTCTCTGGCGATGCTGTATGGTGGTGAGAAGTACCTGGAACCTGTTGGCCAGGATGCCAAAAGCATTCTCCACCACCCGCCTTGCCCTGGACAGCCTGTAGTTGAAGATCTTCTCTTCACGGGTCAGGAGTCTGGAAGTGTATGGCTTCATGAGGTAGGTTCTGAGGGAGAAGGCGTCATCCCCCACGATGAAGTAGGGCACATTTTGCGTGTCGTTGGGCAGGGGGTCTGGATCTGGGAAGCCCACAATGAGGTTGCCTTCCAGCCCCTCCTTGAGGTGACTGGCATTGTATACCCGGGCATCTGAAGATGAGCCGTAGCCTGAAGCATCGATGTACATGAATTTGTAGTCAGCATCGACCATGGTGAAGAGGACAATGCTGAAGAAGCCCTTGTAGTTGTAATAAGTGGACCCTGAGATGGCTGGAGCTTTGCAGGCCACGTGCTTCCCATCTATGGCTCCAGCAGTGTGGGGAAAGTGGCTGGAGGCATCCTCATGAAGTTCTGGAACGCCCGAGTGTCTTCGTTCCTGAGCTCCACCATCAGCTTGTTGTACAGTCGGTACTCTGCTCTTTTCCCGATCCATTTTCATACCTAGACGCTTCTTGGCCGCCTCTTTTTCTTCCCGTAGTCGAGTTCACAGAGCCTGTAGATGGCTTTGTACTGTTGCAGAAGGATGGTGGCTGCCAAAAGGACTGTGTTATGATCCACGGTGGACATGACTGGATGCTGTGGAAGAGGAAGAGTCAGATGAAGGCTGCAGAGGTCTGCACAGGTGGGCTGCTGGTCTGAAAGTGAGATCTATGTGAGTTGCTCCCCCTTTTTATAGGCAGTATAGGTGTCCCTTTGCATCCTCTAGGCATCCTTTAGGCATCCTCTAGACATCCTTAATATCCGAGATGGGTCCCCTCTGCGAAAGTTTTTTCCGTTTTAAAACGCTTTGTTTCCGTGCTGAATCCGTTCTGCATCCGTTCTGCATCTGTTCCGTGTCCGTTCTGCTTCCTCCTTGCGTCTGGGCAGATGCGCATTGCGCGGATGCGCAGCGGATTCCTTGCGGATATAGCGGATGCGTAACGGATGCGTAGCGGATGCGTAGCAGATGCGTAGTGGATGCAGAATGGACGAACTGGATACATTTTCCGCGCAAAAGTTTTGGGCAGCCTAAAACTTTTGGAGCGGATGAAACGTCAATAAACGGATGCTGGATGGATAGAGAGGAAGCAAAATTGAGGCAGTGAGTACATCGCGTTTTCGAACGGATGGCAAGGTTTTTTGTCCGTTTTACATCCTCTTTGCATCCGTTGGCTCAGTGTGACATGGGCTTAACTTTGACTGATTGATTAATGGATGGTTGTAAATGGAGGACTAGCTGTGTTAAAATATTCATGAACTGGCAGAGACATGGTAACAAAGGTCAGCCAATGAATAGCATGCAACAGATCAGCCAATGGGAGCTGAATTAGAAACTGAAACTTAAAGGAGTCTGGGCATGGCTTAGTTCTGCGCTCAGCTCTGAAATAAAACTTGTCTGGATTTGCTTGTCTGTTGAAACTGAGGCTGTTTTCTCCTCTGCTTGTTGTTGTACATTTACTTATGTGTAAAGAAGTTAATGAATCCTGCTAAATCAGTTATCTATGTGTCCTTTCTGGAAGTGATTTCTGCAAACTCTAACAAGCTGTATGTCTTTTCATTCCCAATGTGTTTTCTATATATAATCTTCTATGTCGGAAAGAAAAAAATCAACCTTAAACTGATCTAGCAATGACCAGTTCCCAAAAATGGCAATAAAATGAGATGAGTATGTATGTATGTATGTATGTATGTATGTATGTATGTATGTATCCTATCTTTTCTTCCAGAGTCCAATGAAGCATGAATACCTTACACTCCTTCAATGGGCTGACAGAGTGTCTGATCCAAAATCACTCAGAATGTCCCCAAGGCTGAGGACAGGACTTGAACCTGGGTCTCATCAATGCACTAAACTAGACTTAAAGATATACTACTCTAGATCTTTCGCCAAATATACATTTCTGCATATGTTTTCCTTGGCTTGCAGACTGTATTACAACATTAGCAAAAGCACAGATTTCAGTGTCTACTTGCATTCCACTTTAGAACAGATTGGAAGTCTAAACTGAATAACTTGGCATTGAAATGTGGATCATGCAATCTTTTCTCTTCTCTTTGCGTGTGAGCAATGAAAGGAGCAGTGAGAAGGAACAGTAACTTCTGAACATTTTGACCTTGAGTAGTAAATGGTGTCGAATAGATTATTCTCAGAAGGAGAAACAAGCAAATGGGGAGAAAAACAAAAACCTGATGCAATTGGGGAAGTTAAGAAGGACCCATTGAGAACATGTTATCTATCTCCATCACTCTTAAAAAGGATATTAATTAGACTAGGCCTATGTTAGTGTGATATAGTGCACTAAAGTAATCCAAAAGGCCTCTGGCAATGGGCTAACATCTGAGGCAGGTGGAGGATGCATCTGGATAGCCTCAAGCAATTGGCTTTGAACTTGATCTAAATTTAACATCATTCCAGTTTAGTCATGGAGGTTTCTATCTCACACACACACACACTCATTCTCCCTCTCCCCCTCTTCCTCCTCCCTCCCCCCTCTCTCCTTCTGTCCTTCTGCCTCCCCTCTCTCTCTCACACACAGGGAGAGTGAGTGAGCAAAGTTCCAAGAAAAAATAATGGATTTAAATAAGGAGGCTACAATATCAAGAGAAGAGGGCAAACAGAAAGAGGATTTTTATTTATTTGTAT
The DNA here is from genome assembly GCA_015471245.1 of Laticauda colubrina. NCBI lineage: Eukaryota > Metazoa > Chordata > Lepidosauria > Squamata > Elapidae > Laticauda > Laticauda colubrina. The sequence goes on from BLBF01000020.1 coordinate 1,740,643, forward strand.
GGTCTGCCTAATACAATGAGGGAGGATCCATAGGGAGGAGAGGAAATCTTATTAAAAAAAAAACCCAACAAAAAACAACCTTCAGAATTTCATTTTTTAAAAAATGATAACCAAGAACCTCTTATGGATTTTTTGCATAAAAATGAGAAAAATTAATTATGGTTTATGGTTTTGATGATCAGATAGGCTAGGTAATTGAAAGAAGACAATCACAGTATAACTTTAAAGAAAGATGTCAATTTAAAATTGCACTTACAACTGCCCTAAAGAATCTTGGAAGCCACATCTTTATATCTTTTTTGTATCTTTTATATCTTGATTTCTTTTTCTTGGTTTTCTATTTTTCTGCTATGCTTTTATTTTTTGCACCTTTAGGGTTTTTTCTTTTCTTTTTTCTTTCTCTTTTAGTTTGGATGAATCTTTTTGTGTTTAAGCTTTTAATAAAATATATATAATTTCATTTGCTTATTTGAATCAATGCTTCAAATTGTTAACATTCATCCCCATTTTATTTCTCTATTTTAAATATTTCAAGGATATCTCATCTGACAACTACCAAAGTAGCTGTCTTCTCAGTTTTGACATATACTTAGAAGTATTTTTTCAATTTTTTTTTCAGCTGTCGGATAGAGAGGAACTAATTATAATTGTCTATATCTTGTGTAATCCTTATTTTGAACACATGGGAATTTGTATTATTCAGTTTGCCAATTTTCTATAACCCTCTTAACAACCATTTTATGTACTGATATTTTCAAGAAAGCACTCATCACTGCCTGAATGTGCTGTATTTGATTTCCCTTCAATTTATAGGTAGGATGGGCAGGTAGATTATTTTTCACACTGACAGCCATTGCAGCATCCCCATAATCATATAATCGAAATTGTCAACTGACTCATTTATTTATGATGATTGCCATGTCTCAGGGTTAGGCGATCAGCTTTTGCAACCTTCTGACAAGCAAAGTCAACGGGGAAGCCAGATTCACTGAACAAAAATGTTAAGGCCCGGTCCCACTGGCCGACGGATGCAAACCATATGCATAAAGGACACAGCAGACGAGCAAAATTCCGGGGATGGCTCCATCCATTGTCATCCGCTCCAAAAAGTGGTGAAAATTTGCATAAACAGAACGGAAAAGAACGGACATGGGTAGTATGTAGTGGGGATGTTAAACGGATGTTCATAGGTAGCCTAGCAGATGAAAGCGGATGGAAGCAGATGACACCTCCAAAGGGGTTCTGGGGGAGAATTTTGAAGCAGACGCATAGCAGAAGGGGCGGATGCATAGCAGATGAAGCGGATGCATCATGGATGCCTATAGGAAACAAAGGGGATGCCGCGCGGATGTATATCGGATGCAAAGCATTCACTGCGCATGCGGGGAGTATGAATTGTGTCAGCTCCATGGATAGAAAAGGATGCAGCACACACGCAGTCAGCATACAGGGGAAAGACGTGCTGCCAGATACATCTTGCAGGAACACCATGGTTCATCAGTCAGGCAAGAAGAGGAAGCCCGTGCCTACCTGTTCAAGCCTTGGCAAGGTGAAGAAGGGCAGAACCAGCATCCCACCGCCTGGCACTGACTCTGAAGCTGATGCTGCTGCTGTGGTGGACCAGCCCCAAGGCCCTCAAAGCCCTGCTGCTGAAGGCCCTGCTGCTCAAGCCCCTGAAGGCCCTGCTGCTCAAGCCCCTCAAAGCCCTGCTGCTGAAGGCCCTGCTGCTCAAGCCCCTGAAGGCCCTGCTGCTCAAGCCCCTGAAGGCCCTGCTCAAGCCCTTGCCAGAGGAAGGAAGAGGCAAGGGAAGGAGAAGGGAGAGAGGAAACAGTACACCAAATTTGAGGAGCATGAGGATGAGGTGCTGGAATGGCTGACGGAGAACGAGTACCTGTGGAGAAAGGGCCACATACTGTATCAGGACACCAAGAAGAAGCAGGCAGCTTGCAGAGACAAAACAGAGATCCTGGGGTACACTGCAGAAGTACTCCTGGGATGGTGGAAGCACATGCACACCTGGTATGGCAAGCTACACCTCAAGAAATCCGGGCAGGCCGCTGTCAAGCTCATTGACCGGGAGATGTACATCATGGCCAAGTGCAGTTTCATGGAGGGTGAGATCCGCCACCGAGGAGCAGCCCCTTTCACACCCCTCTCCCTCAGACAGCCCACAGAGAGCCACTCCTCTTCCAGCCAGGAGCCAGCTGCCCTGTCCAGGCAGGTGTCTTCAGAGGGCCGCACGGCAGAGACCCCCCCGACAGCTGCACTCCCCATGCCGGCAGACTTGGAGGATCCTGAGGGGGATGACGCCCTGCTGTCACAAATGGAGGAAGAAGCAGCAGCCACGGAGGCCAACCCACCCCCACCCCCAGCTCCACAGGATGCAGGCAGAGAGGCAGACTGGAGGGCCAGAACCACAGTGTCCTGTTGGAGATCAGGGACACAATGCAGACCAGCACAGAACTTCTCTCTCAGCTGGTGACAGCTTGGACAGAGCATCCTCGGGCTGGAACACCTTCATCATCGATGTGAGCCAGACCCTGAGGGACCTGCCCGAGGCCCAGTACCAGGTGATGAAGCAGAAGATCACAGCACTTCTGCACAACCTTCAAGGCCCAGCTGAAGCTGCTCCTACCCAGTCCAGGTCTGCTCCTCCACCCCAGGCGATGTCACAGCCCTTCCATGGCTTTCAACAGCCCCTCACCTACCAAGGCTATGACTACCAGGACTTCCCACAGCAGAAGCAGAACTTCCCAGTCCAGGCCCAGGTTCATCGGATGCCATAGATGCCAGTCCTCACCCAGCTGCAGACCAGACAGCCCCACTACACTCCTCCTTCCTCCATCCCACAGCCAAGCTCTTCAATGGACAATCTGTCATCAGTATTGGGGCTGACACCTCAAGTCCTTGATGAAGGGCCTCTCAACCTCACGGGACTGAGACAGCTCTCGGATAGCTTCCTGAACACACCACCACCTCTTGTACCCTCAGGGACAAGCACCCCAATGGTGCCTCAGACCAGCACTCAAGCCACAGCCACCTCCACAGTCCCTGCCCGCTTAACAGCTGAGACCATGGACATGACTCAGAGTGACTGAGAATAGTGTCAGAGACTGAGTTGTTTACTTGTTAAGTTTATCTTTGCTTAAGACACTTTACTTGGTTCATTTTGCTTCTTTAATACAGTCATAAAGTTTACCTAAGAAAGTTTATCTTTGCTTAAGACACTTAATACAGTTTAATTGGTTCATTTTGCTTATTTAATAAGGTCATAAAGTTTACCTAAGAAAGTTAATAAAGGTTATCTTTGCTTAAGACACTTAGTTTACTAGGTTCATTTTTTTACTTAATAAAGTGTTGGTGAAAACTTTGAAAAAATGGTTAAGCCTTTGCATGTTTGTGGGATAGATAAGGATAATTGTGGGATAGATAAACCTCCAGTACAAGCCTAGTGGGACTGTATGGTCCCCCGTCCCAGTTGCCACACATATGGACCTTTATTATCAATAACAATTTATTCATTGATCAACACATTTTAAAATAAACAAAGCTCTTTATTAATGCCCTGTTCATTGTAGGACCACTCAACATATATGGGACAATCTCATCAGTGTTATGAGACAGGCTGAAGGAAGCATCCATTAAACATCTATTATCCTGTCTTGCCACTCCACTGCTCCATCTGGGGAGTTGCCCCAGTGTCTCAGGAGGTTACGCTGCTTCTTCCCTTCACGTGAAGCTCTGTTGGGGCCTTGTACATCCACAGTGTCTATCAGGTTACGTCTTTGCCTCCATTCACCAGGCTCCATGTCCCCATTCCCTTGTTGACGGTCGACAAGCCTGTTCTGCAACACTGGGTAGCGGGTGCACATGAGATTGTGCAGGATGCAGCAAGCTTCCATGATGCTCCTCACAATCTGTGGGTGATGCTGCATGGTGGTGAAATGTATCTGGAACCTGTTGGCCAGGATGTCAAAGGCATTCTCCACCACCCGCCTTGCCATGGACAGCCTGTAGTTGAAGATCCTCTCTTGACGGGTGAGGTATCTTGAAGTGTACGGCTTCATGAGGTAGGTTCTGAGGGAGAACGCATCATCACCAACGATGAAGTAGGGCACATCTTGTGTGTCATTGGGTAGGGGGTCTGGACCTGGAAAACCCATGATGAGGTTGCTTTCCAGCCCCTGCTTGAGGTCACTGGCGTTGTATACCTGGGCATCTGAAACTGACCCATTGCCTGAACCATCGATGTAGATGAACTTGCAGTCAGCATCATCCATAGCAAAGAGGATGATACTGAAGAAGCCCTTGTAGTTGTAATAAGTGGACCCTGAGTTGGCTGGAGCTTTGCAGGCCACGTGCTTCCCATCTATGGCTCCAGCAGTGTGGGGAAAGTTCCACCTCTGATACCACTCTTCTGCAAGTTTTCTTCAGCCTTGTTCAGTGGTGGGGCACCTGAGGAGCTCCTCCACATATTCTTCAATGATCGCCTGTACCACTTCTCTGACCACTTTGCTGATGGTGTTGTGTGGTTCCCTCCAGGCATGCTGCATGTTTCTGTATATGGTTCCAGAGGCCAGGTCCCGCAGTGTCAGTGCCACCTTCAGTCCAGGGTCCAGGTTGGGATGGAAGTTGGTGCTAGGCTTGGTCAACCTGATCTCAGACGCTTTACAAGTTCGTCAAACATGGCTGGCGGCATCCTCATGAAGTGCTGGAATGCACGAGGGTCTTCATTCCTCAGCTCCACCATCAACTGGTCATACAGTCCAAACTCCATTCTTCTCACGATCCATCCTTGGACCCACACAACTCTTGGACGTCTCCTTCTTCTCCTTTTGTGTAAAACTTGATACAGTCTGAACAGTTTTTGGTTCTGGTGATGAATGAGCGCAGCTATCATACGGACTGTATCATCATCCATGGTGGAGAACAATTGATGATGTTGAAGACCAAAACCAAGGGTGATGGGTCTGTACATCACGGCTTCTTGACTCAATCTGAGATTCAGATGATTTTTTCCCCCTTTTTATAGAAAATATTGGTTGTCACTAGGTGTCCTTGTACATACTCTAGACATACACCAGACATCCTAAATATCCGAGATACATCAAGATACAAACGTTTTGTCCATTTTGAATACTTTATATATGAGATGCATATGCTTACATCCTTTCTATTTCCGTGCTACTAACGCTGTGTAGACGTTGCGTGTACCTTTTGTTTCCTCCCTCTTTCCATTTTCAGCTGCAGCGGATGTGAGTTGTGAGGATGCCCAGAGGTTGCAGAGAGGATACAGCGGACTTTTAACGGATGATAACGCACATAGAAGGTTTGTTGCCTGTATATGTTGCGGATGTACATCGTACGTGGCAGAAAGTTCATCCGTTCACAAAGTTTTGTGCAGCTCAAAACTTCTTGCATGGATGAAATTGCAGTGGGTGGATGCTCGACGGGTCAAGCGTACGAAACACGTATGCAGTGAGTACACAACGGATGCATAGCATTTTCCAATGGATGGCAAGCTTTTTTTAACATTTTACATCCTCTTTGCATCCGTAAGTGCAGTGGGACCAGGCCTTTACTTATTTAATACGTGCAAGTGATTCACTTAACAATTGTGGCAAGAAAGGTCATAAAATGGGACAATAGTCACTCAAAATAGGGCATTGATTCATTTAACAAATGTCTTGCTTAGCAACAGAAATTTTGGGTTCAGTTGTGGTCGTACATCAAGGACTACTTGTACTAATCTCTCCTCTGTATCCATGTTCCATATATCTGAGCATACATATACAGCACACACATTTCTCTGTATATCAGAATAATAATCCATATATTTGAGGACATGGACTGTAACTGTGATGACCCAGGGTGGGATACAAAATAAACACAGTCACACACACACACACACACACACACACACACAAAAAAAAAAAAAAAACCAGGTAAATCCCCGTTTATTCCTTCACTTAGCTTACAAGCTCCAAATATTTGACTTAAGACAAAAAACTCGCACATGAGTAGTTACAAGAAAGAGGAAATGCTGTTTAAATTATAAAGAATAAAAAAACAGCAAAAACCAGGCAAGATAAGGGCTGTAAGACATCCACAGATATCAGAACACACATTGGGAAGGACACCAAACTCAGAGAGGAACCATAAACTTTGTTTCCAGCACTTTGTTTCCAATCTTTGTTTCCAGCACTTGCCCGTACACGTGTCCATCCTCTTATCCAGTTGTCACAGCTGCAGCACATGAAGAGGATCAAGGCTCTCTCAATTTTAGTGTAATCTTAGGTTGCACAGCGAAGAAAAGCATACCAACTGCTCCCATTTCTGATTTCATGACACACGTCAATCCAATTCCTGTCACACTGCACCAACGGATGGAAAGAGGATGTAAAATGGAGAGAAACACTTGCCATCCATTGATTAACGTGATGCATCCGTTCTGTACTCACTGCATATGTTTTGCTTCCTCTCTATCTGTCCAGCATCCGTTTATTGACGTTTCATCCACTCAGAAAGTTTTGAGCTGCTCAAAACTTTTGAGCAGAAAATGTATCGAATTAGTCCATTCTGCATCCGCTATGCATCCTCTAGGCATCTGTTCTGCATCCGTTACGCATCCGCTATATCCGATAGACATCCGCTGCGCATCCGCGAAACTCGATCTGTTCCAGCGGTAAACGGGCGCAGGGAGGAAGCAGAACGGATGTGGAAGGGATGCAGAACAGATGCCTAGCAGATGCAGAATGGAAACAAAGCATGTAAAACGGAAAAAACGTTCACAGAGGGGACCTATCTCGGATATTAAGGATGTCTAGAGGATGCCTAGAGGATGCCTAGAGGATGCAAAGGGACACCTATACTGCCTATAAAAAGGGGGAGCAACTCATCTGGATCTCACTTTCAGAACAGCAGCCCTGCGGTGCGCACCTCTGCAGCCTTCATCTGCCTCTTCCTCTTCCACAGCATCCAGTCATGTCCACCGTGGATCATAACAAAGTCATTTTGGCAGCCACCATCCTTCTGCAACAGTGCAAAGCCATCTACAGGCTCTGTGAACTCTACTATGGGAAGAAAAAGAGGCGGCCAAGAAGCGTCTGGGTACGAAGATGGTTCGCCAGAAGAGCAGAGGATGGAATGTACAACAAGCTGATGGTGGAGCTCAGGAATGAAGATACTCGGGCATTCCAGAACTTCATGAGGATACCTCCAGCCATGTTTCATGAAGTTATGCAGCGGCTGACACCCAGGTTGACCAAGGCAAACAACAACTTCCCACCCAGCCTGGAACCTGGACTCAAGGTGGCACTCACTCTGCGCCACCTGGCCTCAGGGACCACCTACAAAAGCATGCAGTACGGCTGGAGGGTGCCACCCAACACCATCAGCATTGTGGTCAGAGAAGTGGTGCAGGCCATCATCGAAGAATACAAGGAGGAGCTCCTCCTGTGCCCCTCCACTGAAGAAGGATGGAAGAAAGTTGCAGAGCAGTGGTATCAGAAGTGGAACTTCCCCCACACCGTTGGAGCCATCGATGGCAAGCATGTGGCCTGCAAAGCGCCAGCCAAGTCGGGGTCCACTTATTTCAACTACAAGGGCTTCTTCAGCATCATCCTCTTTGCCATGGTCGATGCTGACTACAAGTCGATGCTGACATACATCGATGCTTCAGGCAACGGGTCATCTTCAGATACCCAGGTATACTACGTAAGAGACCTCAAGGGTAGGCTGGAACGCAATCTCATTGTGGGCTTCCCAGATCCAGAACCCCTGCCCAACGACACACAAGATGTGCCCTACTTCATCATGGGGGATGATGCCTTCTCCCTCACAACCTACCTCATGAAGCCCTGCACCTCCAAATACCTCACCCGTGAAGAGAGAATCTTCAACTACAGGCTGTCCAGGGCAAGGCGAGTGGTGGAGAACGCCTTTGGCATCCTGGCCAACAGGTTCCACGTACTTCTCACCAACATGCAGCATCGCCCAGAGACCTTGAGGAGGATCATGGAAGCTTGCTGCATCCTGCACAATCTCATGCGCACCCGCTACCCAGTCTTGCAGAACAGGCTCATGGACCTCCAGCAAGGCAATGGGGACATGGAGCCTGGGGCATGGAGGCAAGGGCGAAACCTGATAGACACTCAGGATGTGCAAGGCCCCAACAGAGCCTCACGTGAAGGGAAGAAGCAGCCCAACCTCCTGAAACATTGGTGCAACTCCCCAGCTGGAGCAGTGGAGTGGCAAGACAGGATGATAGATGATTAATGGATGCTTCCTTCAGCCTGTCTCATCACAGGCTGAGATTGGGCCATATATGTTGGGTGGGTCTACAATGAACAGGGCATTTAATAAAGAGTTGTGTTTATGTTGACATGTGTGGATGATTGATTACATTGTTATTGATAATAAAGGTCCATATGTGTGGCAACCGGGAGGGTGGACCATACAGTCCCACTATGCTTGCACTGGAGGTTTATCTATCCCAGAACTATTACCCATCCCAAAGGTATACCTGCCCATCCCACAGGTATCCCTGCCCACCCCACTGCTATCTTAACCCATCCCACAAGCATGCAAAGGCTTAAACCATTTCTAAAAGTTTCCAGCAAGACTTTATTAAAAAAAAGAAATGAAGCAAGTGTGTGAATCAAAAATAGACTTTATTAACAACAAGCTATAAAACAAAAATGGAACATTTTTCTCGTCCATTGTGTCCGTTTTGCATCCATTGGGCAGTGTGACAAGGCCTTAAGGGAAGCAGCTCGGAAGCAGGTCACCATTTAGAGGAAAGACCTGCTGCCGGACGGATTGACAGACTTGCCTGCCCTGCCTGCATTCCTGCCTGCAAGCCTTGCTGTCAGCCTTGCTGCCAGCCTCCCTGCCAGCCTTACTGTCTGCCTGCCTGCCAGGCTTGCTGCCAGCCAGTCTGCCTGCCAGCCTTGCTGCCTGCCTTCCTGCCAGCCTTCCTGCCAGCCTGCTTGCCAGTCTTGGTGCATGCCTGCCTGCCAGCCTGCCTGCAAGCCTTGGTGCCTGCCTGCCTACAAACCTTGGTGCCTGTCTGCCTGCCAGCCTTCCTGCCAGCCTTGGTCCCTGCCTCCCTGCAAGCCTTCCTGGAAGCCTTGGTGCCTGCCTCCCTGCCAGGCTCCCTGCCATCCTTCCTGCCAGCCTTAGTTCCTGCCAGCCTCCCTGCCAGCCAGCAACCCCACAACCATGCGGAAGCACAGCAAGCCTCAGCCATCTGCTGCCAGCCCTTGCAAGAGGGATAGGACTACCATCCCGCCCCCTGGCCCTCACTCTGGTTCTGCTGGGGCTTCTGCAGCACGGGCTCGCTCTTCTGGGGCTGGGGCTTCTGCTGCTTCTGCTTTTGGAGGAGTTGATGACAAGCACTCCAGCACCAGCCACCTCCACAGCACCTGGACCCTTCACCCCTGAGACTGAGCGACCAAGAGGAGTGCCAGAGACTCATTTTTGTTTTATAGCTTCTTGTTAGTAAAGTCTATTTTTGATTCATACACTTGCTGCCACACCTTTGGCCCTTTATTATCAATAACAATGTAATCATTGATCCACACATTTGAACATAATTCATTGTAGGCCCACCCAACATACATGGCCCAATCTCATCCGTGTGATGAGACAGGCTGAAGGAAGCATCCATTAATCATCTATCATCCTGTCTTGCCACTCCACTGCTCCAGCTGGGGAGTTGCACCAATGTTTCAGGAGGTTGCACTGCTTCTTCCCTTCACGTGAGGCTCTGTTGGGGCCTTGCACATCCTGAGTGTCTATCAGGTTTCGCCCTTGCCTCCATGCCCCAGGCCCCATGTCCCCATTGCCTTGTTGGAGGTCCACGAGCCTGTTCTGCAAGACTGGGTAGTGGGTGCGCATGAGATTGTGCAGGATGCAGCAAGCTTCCATGATCTTCCTCAAGGTCTCTGGGCGATGCTGCATGTTGGTGAGAAGTACGTGGAACCTGTTGGCCAGGATGCCAAAGGTGTTCTCCACCACTCGCCTTGCCCTGGACAGCCTGTAGTTGAAGATTCTCTCTTCACGGGTGAGGTATTTGGAGGTGCAGGGCTTCATGAGGTAGGTTGTGAGGGAGAAGGCATCATCCCCCATGATGAAGTAGGGCACATCTTGTGTGTCGTTGGGCAGGGGTTCTGGATCTGGGAAGCCCACAATGAGGTTGCGTTCCAGCTCCTCCTTGAGGTGACTGGAGTTGTATACCTGGGCATCTGAAGGTGACCCGTTGCCTGAAGCATCGATGTACATGAACTTGTAGTCAGCATCGACCATGGCGAAGAGGATGATGCTGAAGAAGCCCTTGTAATTGAAATAAGTGGACCCCAACTTAGCTGAAGCTTTGCAGGCCACGTGCTTGCTATCCATGGCTCCAACCGTGTGGAGGAAGTTCCATTTCTGATACCACTGCTCTGCAACTTTCTTCCATCCTTCTTCAGTGGAGGGACACTGGAGGAGCTCCTCCTTGTATTCTTCGATGATGGCCTGCACCACTTCTCTGACCACAATGCTGATGGTGTTGGGTGGCACCCTCCAGCCGTACTGCATGCTCCTGTAGGTGGTCCCTGAGGCCAGGTGGCGCAGAGTGAGTGCCACCTTGAGCCCAGGTTCCAGGCTGGGCCGGACGTTGTTGTTTGCCTTGCTCCACCTGGGTGTCAGCCGCTGCACAACTTCGTCAAACATGGCTGGAGGCATCCTCATGAAGTTCTGGAATGCCCAAGTGTCTTCGTTCCTGAGCTCCACCATCAGCTTGTTGTACAGTCCGTCCTCTGCTCTTCTGGCGAACCATCTTCGTACCCAGATGCTTCTTGGCCACCCCTTTTTCTTCCCGTAGTAGAGTTCACAGATCCTGTAGATGGCTTCGAACTGTTGTAGAAGGATGGTGGCTGCCAAAAGGACTGTGTTACGATCCACGGTGGACATGACTGGATGCTGTGGAAGAGCAAGAGTCAGAGGTCTGCAGCAGGGCTGCTGGTCTGAAAGTGAGATCCAGATGCAGTATAGGTGTCCCTTGGCATCCTCTAGGCATCCTCTAGACATCCTTAATATCCGAGATAGGTCCCCTCTGCGAACATTTTTTTCGTTTTACGTGCTTTGTTTCCGTGCTGCATCCGCTAGGCATCCGTTCTGCATCTGTTCTGAGTCCGTTCCGCTTCCTCTCTGCGTCCGAGCGGATGCGAGTTTCGCGGATGCGCAGCGGATGTCTATCGGATATAGCGGATGCAGAACGGATGCAGAACGGATGCGTAGCGGATGTGTAGCGGGTGCAGAATGGACGAATTGGATACATTTTCCGCGCAAAAGTTTTGAGCAGCTCAAAACTTTCTGAGCGGATGAAACGTCAATAAACGGATGCTGGACGGATAGAGAGGAAGCAAAACGGAGGCAGTGAGTACATCGCGTTAACCAATGGATGGCAAGCTTTTTTGTCTGTTTTACATCCTCTTTGCATCCGTTGGTGCAGTGTGACAGGGGCTTTATATACGTGGGGCTGACGCAATGCATCCTCCCCACATGCGCAATTAACGCTAGGCATCCGTTAGGCTTCCGCTGTGTATCCGCTAGACTTCCGCTCTGCATCTGCTTCATCCGCTCGGCGTCCGCTCTGCATCCGCTGTATCCGTTCTGCGTCCGCTTTGCTGAAGCCTTGCGGATGTACCATCCACTCTCATCCGCTTCCATCTGCTGGGCTTGCATTCCGCATCTGCTTTCCATCCGCTCTGTGTCCTCCCCGCGTCCGTTCCTTTCCGCATTATCCGCTCCGGTTATTCAAATTTTCGCCCCTTCTGAGAGCGGATAACAACGGATGGAACATTTTTCTCATCCGTTGTGTCCTTTTTACTGACGTTTTGCATCCGTTGGGCAGTGTGACAGGGCCTTTAGCCTGACTTTCAGATCTCATCAGAAAATTTAGTTGGTTTTGTGAATGCTTCAATGAGATTGTGGACTCCAGTTGGTTATGCATTATCTTCCTAAACCAGTTCATTTGGACATAACTGAATTCATTGGAGCAGTGGTGGGATTCAAATATTTTTTACTACTGGTTCTGTGGGTGTGGCTTATTTGGTGGGTGTAGCTTGGTGATCATGTGACTAGGTGGTGTGGCATGGTGGTCATGTGGCTGGGTGGTGTGCTGGGTGGTTATGTGACTGGGTGGGCATGGCTTGATGGTCATGTGGTTGTGTGGGTGTGCTGGGTGGTCATGTGATTGGATGGGAGTGGTCAGCTTGACATTAGTCACGTCAAGAAGTGCCTTGCCTGGCCTCTCCTCACCTCAGAGATACAATTTCCCTCTCTATTTATTTACTGAACATCCAAAATACACAATTTAATCTTATGTATATATGCCATATGTATACATACATATTACATGGTATAGTGTGTGTATAGGCACAGAAAAAGATACACTATCTACTATATATACTGTGTGTATATGTACACATGCCCACACACACACACATATCCAACCACACACAGAGCTCTTCTAAAACTATATCAGCCTCACTGTGTTTGGATAAACACACCCATAGTCCACTTTCTGATACACATTTAACAATAACTTCTGTATATTAGAACATTGCACACGCTTTTAAATTTACTTCCCTAACCTGCATATGACTGTTAGACCCAGGAGATGTCATGGATTGAGTAAAATATGGTGAAATTCACTTAACAATGCTCTTGCTTAGCAACCAAAATTTTGGGCTTAATTGTGGTCATAAGTGAAGGACTATCTCTGCCTTCCTCTGCATGGCAGCCTTGTCCTAATAAACGCCTCTGCCAATTTTTTTCTCTGTTAGAGGCTCTGTAAGGTCTGGTAGTATGCTTACAAAGAATTCAATGGAGGCTTGAAAACCAAAGAATGCAGACTTTTATTCTTTGATCAAAATTAAAGATCTAGGAAGAAGTTCCTAGCACATCACAAGAGACATGGGAGGAAAATTCTACAAAATACAGAAAAATGCCATGGACCTTTACGATTCTTAAAAGTGGAGTAATTGCACTGTAAAACTTTCTAACTTAGATTTACATCTTTCCTGCAAAAGACAAATCTCTCCCTATCTCTACTCCTATTGTCTATCTAATTGCTCACAACTAACAATTTAAGGAGGCTATTAACAGCATACTTTAAAGGTGTGGAATGGAGGTTTTTACATTCACAGAGAAGTACGTTTCATTCCCATGAGATGATGGTGGGGTGAAATGTATCAATCCAGGAAAACAGATGGATTCTGTTGATTTAGATGGGACAATCATGTGTCTAAATATGACATAAATATGAAAACAACAATTCATTGCAAGCAGAAGAAAAATATGTCAATTCTCCATACCTCACCCCTTCATGGTTATATAATAAAAATTGGCAAATCATACATGTTGTGTATAGAACTTGGTAGACTCCAAATATCTTAAACTGATTGGCCGAATAGGCCGTTCTCGGATAGGTCAGTTCAGTGCCATTCCAATTGGCCCGCCTAAGGGCGGGAACACTTGAACAACTGTCATTGACCACAAGCTGCGAGCAAGCCGCTATAAGAAGGGCTGCTGTGGCTTGGGTAAATGTTCCGTTACAAGTCACTATACTGTTTTAATAAGGAACTGTTTGTTGGAACCCAGTCTCGCGCACCTTATTTCCAAACAGAACACTGGCGACGAAGGTGGGATCATCCTAGAAGAGCGAGACCAAAGTACGCGGCAACCAGAACCGAGCTACTGAGATGGCCAGTAGCAATGTGCCGCCCACACCGTTCAACCCAGCCGAAGAAGATTGGGAGTCATACATTGACCGCTTTCTGATGTTCTCAGAAAGCAACGAGCTACAGGAGATAACTGACCAGAGGAAGAGAGCTGTATTCCTCACGCACTGTGGGCCAACCATTTTCAAAATGGCCAAGGCGCTAGCTAAACCGAGAGATGTTAAGCAGATGGCATGGCCTGAACTGAACAGAATGCTATGAGCCCATTACACGCTTGTGGTCTCCAAACTGATCAAAAGGCACGAATTTTATAAACAAGACCAATGGGAAGACGAGAGCATCGGGGACTTTGTAGCAGCCCTAAGACACATTGGAGGATCCTGCGAGTTCCAGAACATGGATGAGGCCATGCAAGACCACACGGTCCTCGGATTGAAGGACGCTACACTCTAAAGCAAGCTGCTAAACAGATCGAATATCACAGTGGCCGAGGCCATCGCAGAAGCCACCGCCATTGAAGCAGCCAAGAAATCCGCAGCCACTATGCGCCAGATGAACTCCATTCCAGATCCGCCAAATCAACCCAGAGAAAAGAGGGAGGAAGGAAGCAATTGTGACTGCCCACCATGAAGATCTCGACTCCCCAAGCGACACTGATGATGACAATGAAGACATACATAGGCTTCAGTCAGAAAGAAAATGGCGGGAAAAAGGAAGAAGCAGGTGAGAGTTCCAGTGTGCTGGATGTGGAAGAAATCACCTGCATTCAGAATGCACGTTCTTAGATGCCATTTGCAGATGTTGTGAAAAATGGGGGCACATTGCAAGGGTCTTCCGGAACAAAAAGAGCTATAGTCCAAAAAGACACAGCGGCACACACACACCCCCCAGAAATGAAGAGAGACAAGCCGGAAGCAGATGGAGCTGAGAGAGCAGAAACCACCGAACGAACGACAGAGAAGAAACACACCAAACAATTACCATCAGAAATGCCAGGGCAGCAAACGCAAAAAAGTTCTGGATAAATGTGAAAATTGAAGGAAAGCCCTGTGAGATGGAAGTAGACTCCGGATCATACCTGTCAATGGTATCTTGGAACACTATCAGAAACCTGATACCAGACATCAATCAAAGAGAACTGGAACAGCAAAAATTGATATTAAAAGACTACCAGGGAAATTGAATCCCAGTAGTGGGCCTTGGACATTTCCTAGTAGAATTTAAAAACCACGCTGAAGTGCTGCCTCTGACAATCATCGACCGTGATCACCCTAGCCTGCGGGGAATCGAATGGTTTGTGCCTCTGGGAATCGGAGTGACCGGGATCAACAGCATCGTTGTGGCCAACTGGGAAGAGAGCCTGCTGGAAGAGTTCCGGGATGTATTCGACGGGATCCTAGGCAAGTACAAGGGGACCCCAATATCATTCAGCCTAGATCCAAAGATAGCTCCCATCAGGCTCAAAGCCAGACGCATTCCCTTTGCCTTAAAGCCAAAAATAGACGAGCAGCTTAACAAACTCATCGCACAAGGGGTGTTAGAGTCAATTGACCATGCCAGGTGGGAAACACCCATCGTGACTCCTGTCAAACCAGATGGGTCAGTGCGCATCTATGGAGACTCTAAATCATGCACTCCAGCAAAACGCGTACCCAGTAACAGTAGTGCAACACCTATTGCACTCATTAGGGGGAGGAAAATTTTTTGCGAAACTTGATCTTGTGCAAGCATATCAACAGCTACCAGTTGACCCCAAGACTGCAGCGGCACAGACTATAGTCATGCACAGAGGGGCATTCAAGTGCAACCGACTTCAATTTGGCATTAGCGTTGCCCCGGGTGTCTTCCAAAGCCTCATGGAGTGCCTTTTAAACGGAATCAAAGGAGTCATCCCTATTTTGATGATGTATTAGTATCAGCAAAAAATGCACAACAATTAGAAAATAGACTAAAAGAAGTTTTGCGAAGATTCAGAGAAGCAGGGCTTAAAGTCAAAAGAGAAAAATGTAAACTAGCCACCGATCAGGTTGAATTTTTAGGCTACCTTATAGATGAGCAAGGGATACACCCCACTGGAAAGAAGATAAAGGCAATCAAAGATGCACCCAGACCTAGGAACAAAACTGACTTACAAGCATTCTAAGGTCTCATTAATTTCTACAATGTCTTCCTGCCCAAAAAAGAAACCGTAGCAGAACCTTCACATCGACTGTTAGATAAAAAAAACTGTCTGGAAATGGGGCCACCGGGAACAAGCAGGATTCCAGAACATTAAGGACTTATTAACTTCTAACACCGTGTTGATTCAGTACAGCAATACTTTGCCATTGATGGTCACTTGTGATGCATCGCCTTTTGGAATTGGTGCCATCCTGGGTTACAAGCTACCATATGGCAGAGAGGCACCAATTGCCTTCTAGTCCAAAACACTGTCAAAATCTGAAAGGAACTACAGCCAACTCGACTGAGAAACCCTCGCAATCATTGCAGGCATCAAAAGATTCCATGAATACCTATATGGTAGGCCATTTACAATTATCACTGACCACAAACCCCTGCTACGGATCCTAGCAGGAAACAAACCAATCCCGAACATTCTGTCACCAAGAATGACGTGGTGGTCAGAATTCCTCCCTGCATACAAGTACACACTCAACCCTGCTGCCCAATATAGAAGGTGACCCAGCTCCCACCATCACCACTCTTCAAATCGAGTCATGGCCGAATCTGCCACTAACCGCAGCAGACGTCGCTAAAGCTACCGCGAAAGACCCACTGACAGCTTGAATCCTGCATTGGATAGGTAAGGGCTGGTCGGATGATGATAGAGGCGAGACTTTTAAACCTTTTTGCAACTGACAGACTGATCTGTCTATTGAAAAAGGCTGTATACTGTGGGGAGACAGGGTGGTAATCCCAAAAAAGTTACAGGAAGAAGTGTTGTGCATGTTGCACAAGGGACACCCAAGAGTAGTCAAAATGAAAGCCCTGGCCAGGAGTTACGTCTGGTGGCCAGGGCTGGACAAAGATATTGAACGATGGGTGGCAACATGCCATGACTGCCAACAATCAAGCCCTACCCCCGCACTGGCACCAGTCATGGAATGGGAAACTCCCAGAGGCCCATGGTCGAGACTGCATTTTGACTTTGCTGGGCCAACGAAAGGGAACACCTATTTTGTAATCGTTGATGCCTACTCGAACTGGTTAGAGGTTCTCCTTATGGCATCTTTACTACAGAAGCAGTCATAAAACAGTTAAACAAACTTTTGCCACACATGGACTGCCAGATGTAGTAGTCTCGGATAATGGGACCCAGTTTACCACTTTAGCTTTTGAGCAATACTTGGCTGCACAGGGCATCCAACATGCCCTGACAGTGCCGGCTCATCTGGCTTCTAATGGACAGGCCAAACGCATGGTTCGTTATACTAAAGAGGCCCTAGAAAAAATGGACACGGGGGACGTCCAAGATAAACTTAACAAACTATGAACTATTCAACATATCACCCCTCATACAACCACTAACAGGAGCCTAGCAGAACTCCTCATGGGTAGAAAATTGCGTTCCTACCTTGATAGACTGCACCCCAAATATACCTGTGACAAATTCCCTGACTCCTCCAGTAAATATTGCTCCTCTGATAGCGGCGATTTAGTCTACGCTAAGAATCTTACCGGGGACCCATTATGCTTCCAGCCACAATTACCCAAATCACAGGGCCCCGGTCGTACCGACTTGCACGGCAGAACATGGAAGCGGCACATCGACCAGCTTCACTCTCGAACATTGGAACGCAACACTACACCATCGCCGCAGATACCAATAAACAAGCCAAAAACAACCGAGGAGGGGGGGGGGACACAAAATAATAAAAAAGGGAGAGACAAACCTCCAATAACATGGCAACAATCACTATACAAACCCGAACTAGAATCCCAAATGAAACAAAAAGAATGCTTATCCATAGATGACCTCCAGAGAAGAAGTCCGGGAGCAGGAGAGTGAGGCAAGGCCTTCCTGGAAGGAGACAGCCAGGCCAGCTCGACCAGCCCAGACAAACCAGGAGGGAGTGATGGAGCCACCTCAACCAGCCTGAGAAACTCAGGCGGGAGCAGCAAGGCTGACTCACCCTTCCAGGAGGTTCCATGGAGAAGACACAGAGAGAAAGCGATCATGTCCGAACCGTTTGAGGACCACGCTGAGACTGAGCTGCGCAGGTCAACTAGGACCCACAAAAGCCCTACCTACCTGTGTGACTACGTTACGCACATTGGACAAAACCAAAGGGGGAGGGGTGTTGTGTATAGAACTTGATAGACTCCAGATATCTTAAACTGATTGGCCGAATAGGCCGTTCTCGGATTGGTCAGTTAAATGCCATTCTGATTGGCCTGCCTGATGGCAGGAACACTTGAACAACTATCATTGGCCACAAGCCGCGAGCAAGCCACTATAAGAAGGGCTGCTGCGGCTTGGGTAAATGTTCCATTATAAGTCACTATACTGTTTTAATAAAGAGCTGTTTGTTGGAACCCGGTGTCGCGCACCTTATTTCCAAACGGAACAATACAAATGAAACATGAAGGTTTGTAAACAGAGATTAATTTCTAACTTCACCAAAATATAAAAAGGCAATAATCAAAGGTGACACACTGTGACATTTTGGATGACACACCCATTCCCAAGAATTTTTGCAAAAGCACACCCTGTTCTTGTACAAAAGAACTGTAGTGATGCAATGGTTAGAATAAAGAATGTTAACCTGTGGGCAGGCTAACTCTGCCCACAGCCAGGAGTTCAATTATCATTGCTTCACATTTGACACAGCCTTCCATGGTTCCAAGATTGAGGACCCAGAATTTTTTTTGGGGGGGGGATATACTGACATTTGTAAAGCATTCGGAAGTGCTCTAAAGCACTATGGAATGGTATATAAATCTAAGTACTATTGCTATTGCTAATTTTCAGAAGCTGCACAGACTGAATGAGAATGAGGTGTGGTCTTGCATGGCCTCTGAACCTTCTGGAAGTTGCAGGAGAGGGCCATATTCTCACATGATATTGTGAACCCTCTGAAAATTGTGCAAGTACGGGGCTAGTTAGTTTCCAAAGGCTTCAGGAGCTGTGGAAGAGCAACTTGGCAGATTGAATCCCACCAGGCTCAAGGTTGACTCAGCCTTCCATACTTCTGAGGTGGGTAAAATGAGGACCCAAATTGATGGGGGCAATAGGCTGACCCTCTGTAAACTGCTTTGAGGGGGCTGTAAAGCACTATAAAGTGGTATATAAGTCTAAGTGCTATTGCTATTATTCAGAACTACTTCAATAATGAAGGCCCCGCGTGACCCAGAGAAGACTTGGGTAGGCCTCAGAACAGTGGTGTGATTCAAAAATGTTTACTACCGATTCTGTGGGTATGGCTTGGTGGGCATGGCAGGGGAAGGATACTGTAAAATCTCCAGTCAGAGGTGGTATTTGCCGGTTCTCTAAACTACTCAAAATTTCCGCTACTGGTTCTCCAGAACTGGTCAGAACCTGCTGAATACTATCTCTGCCTCAGGAGCTTATCAACAGAAAGAGAAGGTAAGCAATGTGAAGTAGATCCTGGGGAGTGCTGGACCATCAGGCTGATCATGCCATTCCTCAAGGCTTGTGCACCTTGGGAAGCATTGCAAGGTGGCTTTTTTGAGTGACAGTGGTGGTAGTAAAAATATTTGAATCCCACCACTGCTCCAATGAATTAAATTATGTCCAAATGAACTGGTTTAGGAAGGAAATGCATAACCAGCTTGAGCCCACAATCCCATTGAAGCATTCACAAAAACCAACTAAATTTTCTGATGAGATCTGAAAGTCAGGCCTACACATATTGAGCTCAAGGCCCAGGCCTCTACGTGGAACCCAGCCTTGGTGCTGCCACTGAGTGCTGCTGGTTATGGTGGCCTACATGTTGGGAAATGCAAAGGATAGAGACTTGTTTCTCTTTAGTTTGGGGGGTGGGTGGGTGAAGTGACACACCAGCAAAGTTAAGATAGGTGTTTTCTGAATGTTTAACATGCTGAGCCCAAAAGGTTTGCCATCACTGTTAATTATCACAGAGTTTTTAGCAGAGTAGTGTGTTTCAATAGCATTAAGAAGCAGATCCATGCATTCTGAGCCTGAATTGCTAATTTCTTTATGCAGTAGCTTAGATGTGCTTCCTTTTACTAAAGAGCAGTGAATTCCAGTGTTTTTCATACTCTTTCAATATATCAAGCACTTCCGTAGAAAAAAAAGCTCCAAGATCCAGGTGAAGAACTAGAGGATGCTTCTTTTCCTCCCAATTCCTGATGTAGACATAGGTGGGATTGAACCTTATATTGGTACTGACATCAGAGAAAAGAATCTGCTGCTTTATTGAACATCAATATCATTTAGAAAATAGAAGAGAAATTGGGTAGCACTACTCTAAGTGGTTGAAAAATATGGGAACAAGTAAATTTGATTAGTCTAAATTTATCTACAGTTATAAACTTCTTATCAGATATAGTGATAACAAGTATTGTAGCTTAATCTGTAATATGCAAAAGCCTCTATGTGAATAGTGAAAGCAACTGGATCCATTTGACACTGCACATGTGTTTGCAAATGCAAATATTCTCAATGAGATTTTCAACAGGCAAAAATGCAAAAGAAGCATATTTTACCGTGTTAAAACTGTGTTAAAACTATCATACATACTGGATCTGTATCACTCTTTCCAGAAGGCAGCAGATTTACAGACACAAGGGCTATCAAGTGCAATCAAAATCAAATTCTTGTTCTAATTATTGCACTAATAAAACTATTACAGTCATCACAGGACTAGTGGAGTGATGCTTTTATGGAAGTCATTTGCAATTGGCATCCTGTTGTCATGAACTCATTAGTCATTGTCCCTATTCACCTGCACTAATATGTCATTTTATCAAGTGTAACATCAATGCCCTAATTTGAAGAGGCACATTTTGCTATCATTAGGGTTAAGTATATATTAAATGGTTGAATAAGAATTTGACTTAGCCTCTTTGGAATTACGGCTTTACAAAATGTTAATTGCTAACATTTAATTGTTAATCTAATTTAATATACAACAATGATTTGGCTCAATTTCAAATTAGACTTGGAAGCTTATTTCTTCCAGAAATCAGTATCAGTAAAATTAAAGATGCTCTTAAATTCCAGAAGCACATTGAATGTATTTGTGGATTCCTGGAAAGCATCTGATCCTTCTCTGATCTATTAAGACTATAAATCACTGAATTCCCATCAGGAATTGGAGGAGACCAGGCTGGAATGCAAGACAAGCATACACAATTTTGTCCTAGGAGACAATTTCAAAAAATTATCAAGCTGCAATTAAGCTTGTTTAATGAAATCTGAATATATGCCATATATTTCTCCAAAACATTTTCCTAATATTGGCAAATTCACATTGGATATCAGCCTTGATTCAATTTAAACAGGATAATTGAAATTCAAAGAGTGGATAATAACACTTTAGGCTTATGAGTCAAGAATTGAGACTTGAAAATTCAAGATTTGATTTAAAAAACATAGTCTATAATGCAAAAAGTTCCAAATGCTTGAAGCTACTTCATTTTTTTATCAGAACAGGAGGAAAATTTCAAGGATGGTAGAATATGTCAGAAAAAGTTAACAGTAAATAAACACATTAATGAATGAACCATATACTGGTACATTAATGTATAAAGTCAATCAGTATATTTTCATCCCTATATTACACACATGTACTTTTATTTCATGTACTTATGGGAATGGACATATCTGAAATGTTTTTCTAGTTTTTCTAGTTAAACCAAGACAAGTTACTCCACATGGACAATTTAAGGCACGTGGAAAAAGAGACTGGTGATCATAAACTAGAATAGAATAGAATTCTTTATTGGCCAAGTGTGATTGGACACACAAGGAATTTGTCTTGGTGCATATGCTCTCTGTGAACATAGAAGAAAAAATACATTCATCAAGAGTCAAGAATCATAAGGTACAACACTTAATAATAGTCATAGGGTAACAATAAGCAATCAAATCATACTAGGAAACAGTCAATATAAATTATAAGGATACAAATGACAAAGTTACAGTCATACAATCACAAGTGGGATAAGTTATAAGTACTACATTTGGAATTGGCAATCTGCCTGGTTCCAATTGATTTGGCAGGTCTATTATGGGATTGCCATCTTTCCTTCAATTGCTGGACTCTCCACTTCTCCTGCAGCCATTTAGATTTTTTTTTTAACATATAAATTGATCAATGGTTTTAAGAATGCTCATTGCCTTGTGCAGTCCAAAACATAGCCAATGCTATGGATGGAGACCTTTTGTAACAATGAGTACTTTATCTGTATTTACAATTCCTATGTTTACAAGAGATGCCAGAATCTGGCCTTACTGGTTGACTTATCCACCTATACCTACACAGGGAAACTCCTTCATAGTCCGGCTCTTATCCAAATAACCACAAGATGGCAGCCAAGTGGTACATTAATTCTGAATCTCTGCTGCTATCAGTGGTCAATAAGTAGACCATTCAATCAATGGGTTAATCATTATGAACCATGGTGGCACAGTGGTTAGAATGCAGTACTACAGGCTACTCCTGCTGATTGCAGACTGCCAGTAGTTTGGCAGTTTGGATCTCAACGTTGACTCACCTTCCATCCTTCTGAGGTTGGTAAAATGAAGACTCAGATCTTAGGGACAATAGGCTGATTCTGTAAACCACTTAGAGAGGGTGGTGAAGGAATGTGAAGTGGTATATAAGTCTAAGAACTATTGCTATTGTTATTATTTTGCAAAAATTACATGAAAGTACTTCAAAACACACCACGATTTAACATAACTCCCTCACACACACAAACCTCAAGAACACTTATTCAGTAGTAGCAGAAATCAGGGAACCATTACAAAGCAGTCAAGAAAGATAAACTGCTTACCACCATCTAGTGGTTGTTGTACAGATAGGATGACATTCCTTTGGGGAAGGGGAAATTGAGCAAAATCAATTAGGTGAATTTTCCAGTTCATTCCAGCACCAATCTGCACACTTTTTATATATTTGCTTTTTCAGCAGTTAAATGACATTTGAATCTCAGCCAGGGGAAAGCACCAATTACTTCTCTTTATGCAATGTGTGCATTTTGGATCCAGGGTAAGGGCAAGCTATGGCAATAATATTTAAGATGAAGGAATTCCTCCTGACTTTAGGGCAGGTAGAAAACACAGGCAAAGCAGCTCAATAGATGAGCCAGATTTTCTGGATAAATGAAATGAACAACTAGTAGTACTGAAGATGGTTTTTGGCTTTCAGCATGGTACAAACTGTAACCTTGCCAAGTGCCAACTGGATTTTCTTCAAGGGATTAAATACACAAAACGCCCAGGTATCTCTTTTAGGATAGAAATAGTACAAATGAGGAAAGGAGAACAGCCTTCATGTTGTACAATGAAGACTACACAGAGAAATTGGCTGAAATCAGTACAAAAAGTGCCCTACTCAAATCTGTACAAATACATTTTTTTCCCACAAGATGTATTTTTAAAAAAATCTTACCCTTCCAGCTGGTTTTATGTCAGCTTTGTTTGTCTCTGATCACTTGGGGTTTTGAGGGGCTGGGAAAGTTGGCAAAATTGTTGGCAGGTTGGTTAATCCTGGAAAGTTTGTCATAGGCCTGGATGAGTAGGACCCACAGGCTAATCTGTATCTGCACCTACCTATCCATGAAAGAAATTGGAAAAATAGTTTCTGACTTAGCCTTGCAGAGTGTAAAGTTTTGCTGTCTCTGATTCATGGTTTTTCATGAATGCCCAAAGTTTGGCATAGGTGGTTGGCTAGTTTAGTCCTGCCTGAAAAAGATCTCTTAATTATAAACAGGGATTAGTTGTGTCTAATTTGTGTCAGGATGGCCAAGTTCTCTGTTTGTTTACTTGTGGGGCATCAAAAGCAAGATCACGCCAAGAAATAACAGTGCAAGCCTTGGTGAAAAGGGATGGCATTTTTTTTTTAAAAAAAGGGGGGGTATCTTTGCTCTTCTGCCCTTATTTGCAGAGCAGCAAAACTTTGGGCTCATGCCTATGTTAACCTGGTATCCAATCCCTCATGATCAAGATCCTGGCCCAGTCTTGTGTAAGGCCAGACATGAACTCGTATTCAGAGTGCGGAAAGTGAAATGAACTCCTAGTTAGGTTACCAAGATTAACACAAAAATGAGATGTAAGAGAAAACAAAAAGGAAAGGAAAGCTACAGCTAATGGCTGACCATATTGCTGTAAGATATACTTTTTAAAATATTATTGTTAACAGGTAGTCCTCAATTTACAATAGCTCCTTTAGTGACCCTTTGAAATTACAATGGCACTGAAAAAAAAAAAGCTATGACCAGTTTTCACACTTAGGATAACAGATAACAGATAATCAGAATTGGAAGGGACCTTGTAGGTCATCTAGTCCAACCCCCCCACCCAAGCGGGAGACCCTACACCATTTCTGACAAATGGCAGTCCAATCTCTTCTTGAAAGACTCAAGTGATGGCACTCCCACAACTTCCGAGAGCAAGCTGTTCCATTGGTTGATTGTTCTCACTGTCAGTAAGTTTCTCCTTATTTTCAGGTTAAATCTCTCCTTGTTCAGTTTCCATCACGCCTGGCAATTGACTCATATTTATGACAGCTGCAATGCCCCAGAGTTACATGATCCCCTTTTGTGACCTTTGGGTAAGAAAATCAATGGGGATGCTAGATTTGCTTAACAACCATGTTACTACACTTAACAACTGTCTCACTTAGCAACAGAAATTTTGGGCTTAATTGTTCAGGACTACCTATATACATATATTTAAAACATATACCTGTCGCTGATATATTGACATCTATCTTTGCACATCCCCCAATATATGTTCTTTTTGAAAGCATCTTTCCAAGTTATATGCGGATATAATGGGAAATATTGGACATGAGCAGACTCTGCTCATCCATGCAACAAAGGCCCATTATGGCAGACTGCACTATTCATTCCCTATTGAAATTATGGCAGATTGCTATTACATCTCCAGTTAAAATAGCTTTTAAAAAAAATCAAGGTCTTCATGCCTTGTGCACACTAGTGAGATCATCAGCACAGTCCAGGACTGATAAGACAAATATATTTCTTAAAATGAATGAATGAAAGAATAATCAAACAAATCCAAACAGTTACCAAACCCCAACCAATAATACACCCATCCACTGTCAACAAGGACATTTGAACATAAATCCTTGAGAACCTGAGTGCCAAGGATGAGGTTGCAATGGTTCAGAAAGCTTCATAACGCTAAATGATTTTGAAGGTAGCCTAAATGATTCGTGTCATACATTATATCCTTTGGCTTTTTTTTTTAACCAATGTGCAGTGTATATAATTATTTATTTAGAGTTCTCATACACCAGTGGAGATCTTCAGAGAATATATGATTTGGTTTTGAAATCCCTTTTGCTCTTTTGTTACCTAGAAATGTTTTTATTTTTTGAAAACATGTACCAATGTTTCATTCCTCCATTCTGAAATGCTGCTTTGTAAAACACAGGTGCAATGAATTAATGGATGGCTTAATTCCTTTCTCACAACCAAGTTAAAATGGGCAATAAGTTTTGCTTCAAAGATACCCATGTTTCCCTGAAAATAAGACCAGGCCTTATTTTCTTTTGGGGCCCAAAATATGTACCAGGGTTTATTTTTGGGAGGGTGTCTTATTTTTTTTCCATTACGGGAGGCCCACTTCTGCTTGGTTGCAGGAGGCTGCATGGTGTGCCAATGCCACCGCCATGAGATGTGAAGGGCTGAAGCTGCCCCATGCACTCCACAACGGCTTACCTCAGGGCCCCTGCAGCTAGACTCTGACACCTGCCTTGCTTCGTGGCTGCAGCATCAACACATTGCTCAACCTCCTGCTCTTTTGCAGCTGCAAGCAAGCAGAAGAAGTGAGCTGGTGGCCACGTGGGCTCCTGCTGCACATGGTTGCTGGTGCTGCCATCATGAGGCCGGTGTCAGGGTGTGGATGACCTGGCTGCGGGGGCCCTGAGTTAATCCAGTGCAGGGCACATGGGGCAGCTCTACTCCCCCTGCCTTGCCTCGTGGCTATGGCCCCATGAGCAACCAGATGGAATGGGAGTGTGACTAGCTCCGCAGGCTCTTACGTAGGGCTTATTTGGGGGTGGGGCTTACATTTGGCGCATGCATGAAAACCACTCTAGGGCTTATTTTTGGGATAAGTCTTTTTTTTTTTAGGGAAACAGGTTATTAAGTGGGGTTGTCAAGTCACTGATAGGACTTTTCTTAAAAATGATTTATTTTTTTTACTTCAACTGTCTGTTATACACATAATCCCAATTTCATGATATTTCAAAATACTTACCCCATCGGCATTTAAAAATAAAAATAAAAAAATCTGCCATCAAAGATTCTTCATTAATCTTACTGAAACTGATCTTTAATTATGTGAAATTTTTCACATGTTATTTGTTGATTAAATTCAGCAGAATCTTTGCAGTGTACATTATTTAGAGAGCCTCGAAAATGCAAAACTTAAATTGTCAGCAAACCTTTCTCTTGCACAAATGTTTTCTGTAATCTCCTTATTTGACCTTGTCCAAGACTTTGAATAGCTGAGATCAGAGGAAACACAAATATTCATTTGCAAATGAATCACTCAGGCAATTCAGAATGGATAAAATATAGATTCTAGTTAAGTAACAGTAAGAACATTGCAACAGTGTTCATTATAGGATTGCACATGCTGGTTTGGCAACACTGCATTGTAATTTCTTGTTATCAGAGCCTTTTCTTATTCTGCCCCCTATCTGTATATGTATGTCTTGTTGTTACATTCAATTTGAAAGTTCAAAAGGACAGGAAATATTTAACAATGGGCTTAGATTAGTTTAGAATATTTTTAAAACATCCCTGGAAAATAAAGCTACCCAAATGGATCTACTAACATCACAATTAAAGGCTTTAGGAATATATTGTTCCCTCTAATTCTGATGTTTAGTTGGTGAATGCTGTTGCTTATGTAACCAGAATGGCACCACCTACACACAAAATGATGGTAGAAGCAGACTTGAGGGAACCGCAAGGTTGCAGAAATACCAAAACAAAGAAAGACTCTTGTTCTGAAATGTTCCAATGCGGGCCAAGCACATATAATAGCTTTAAAGTATTGGGTTAAAAAAGCAGAAGCCTTTTAGTTTAGCAGTTTAGTTTATGCAGAGAAGAAATGGAGAATGAAATGAGATAAATGCAGTTATGATCCGCAGTATCCCAGAAGATCCAATTACTGTTAAAAGCAACCTGCATTCTTTTTACAGAGGACAATAAATCAGAGATAAGCTCACTGATAGTCTGAAGGATGTGCTTTTTTGTTTTGGGTGGCATGCCAAGATTAAAAAAAAATCTAAACAGAATAAACTTTTTGCAAATGTCCCAAATTCTGTTTTAAAACTTGGGCATTTTCAATAATTTATACTTTGTAAATCATGTTAAAATCTCATAAAATTATTCTGCAGCGAAGGAGATTTCAGAGATTGATTGAAATAATTTAGAGAGCTATTGATTTCATGTCCTGTTGTAAATACACCAGTAATACACTATTTAGAGCAGTGGCCCCCAACCTTTTGGGCACCAGGGATCAGTTCTGTGGAGAGAGATTTTTCCGTGAGCTGGAGGGTCCCACAAAAGTGGCTTTGCTTCTTTGCACAGCCCGGTTTCTAGCATGCCATGATCCAGTGCCAGTCCAGAGACCAGGAGTTGGGGACCCTGTTTTAGTGTGCTTGTTGCCTAACTTATCTAAGCAAGTTATATCAATCGTTCAGAGGATCTTATTTAACATTGTGCAAACTTTCCCCCCCACACACACTATCATGACATCATCACCCTTCATTAAGATTTCTCAGGAACCTTCTGAAATTTTATCTTATACTTTTGTTTCTGACTACACATAAAAGTCAGTGGATACATAACATCTCTGCTTTGTAAGCCGTACTGGTTTCCAGCTTTTGGATGTAAGTCAATGTGCTGGTCACAGTCTATAAAGCCTCACACGGCATAGGACTTGGTTAACAAGAGACTGTCTGTCTTCCATTGTACCTCCAATAAAAGAGAATATATGGCGTTCAAGGCTGGACTGTGTTGGCCTTGTGATATCTGAGTTTATTCTTTGCTAACAGATGTTTCGTTACTCAACTATGTAATAGCATCAGGGTGAGGGAGTATGAAATTTGTTTCCATTGGATTTGTGTAGCAGATCCAGTCCTGCAGAGTTGGCACACTCTGGGTTTCTTCAATAAAACAATGCCATATATTGGGACCCAGGAAGCGTTCCACCTCTGTAGTGGCACTTGCCCTCTGGAATGAGGTTCTCCCTGAAATCATTCTGGCATTTGAAGGTCCTTGAAGACTCAGCTGTTCTCCAGACCTTCGGCAGGTGTCAGTGAAGACCCCTTTAGGTTATGACTCCAGAAGCTGTGGGTGCTCCAACATTGCAGGTTTTTAAGAAGAAATTGGATAACCATTTGTTTGAAATGGTAAAGAGTCACCTGCTTGAGCAGAGGGTTGGACTAGAAGATCTCTAAGGTCACGCCATTCTTTTATGTAGAACCATTTTTTTGTTCAGGTCAAAATATAAAAGAGGACAGAGAGAAAGATCTCCCAGAAATGATGACTGTTATTGATGGGTGCTCTAGAGATTCGACAGAAAGAGATAGATGTGGAGGCAAGTGGAATAGATAGATTAAATATGAGTGATGTAAGAGAATACAAGAGCCCAAGGAAGGCGCATTGACTTTGTTAAAAAGTTAATAAGAATTGAAATACTAAAAAGAACAAGAGATGATGGATAGCTACATAATACATAATATGGGAATTTCCTTAGTAGGGGTTAGAAAAAAGAGGTAGAAAGTAGAAATTAGGAAAATATTATTATGTATACTGTGACATAAAATAATACATTACAATTACAATGTATACGTAAATGTTGGAAGTTGAAAGATTATTATCATGTATTCCAAGATAACATTAACATTGTTATTAGTATTGTGTTTGAAGTAAATGGATTCAGACAATAGACTATTCACTAAGCACTTATGTATGTTAAAGAT
>BLBF01000020.1:1786486-1799423 GCA_015471245.1 Laticauda colubrina
GAGAGAGAGAGAGGCACATTGGGATGAAAATACTGTAGGTTTGGGCTTGTAGAGACTATGATGGAAGCAGGCAGCCAAATAAATTCAGTTGCTCCAGACTCATCAATGAGTCATCGAGTCTTATCTCAGTACCTTCATAGTAGTTCTAGTCCTTCTTTCTTAATTCCCCATTGAGAAGTCAGGACCAAGATGTGTTATGTGCTTCTGTAAAATCTGCTGCTTTACTCCAACCCACCAGCCTAAACCAATAACTGTGGTGATGTCTCTGTTTCCATACTTGTCCAGGCAGGAAAATATAAAAGGCAACTTCACCATAGCAAGAGGCTGATCAACTTTAAATTAAATCTCTTCTGCATTCAGTATAACCACTTCTTACTGGTTATCACTGGTTACACTGATTTGAAAGAGTATTAATTTTCTATTATTTTCAGTGCTGGAGGCTGGTTAGAGTTGAAAAGTTCAATTCTAGCAACTCAAGATGCAGCAAGGATGCTTTTTCAAATATACATTTCAATTGCTCTGATCATATAAATATCAATGTGTTAACTAACATCACCAAAGAGAATTAATATTCAGGATTCCATTATGTCAGGCCATTATCACCAATAGGGATGCTCAGCATTCTACTCCAAAACGTCTATACAAGAGTACAAAATGATTGTGATTAATTTCTCCAAAAGATCTGTACCAGTGATGGGATTCAAATTTTTTTACTACCGGTTCTGTGAACATGGTTTGGTGGTTGTGGCAGGGGAAGGATACTGTAAATCTCCAGTCAGAAGTAGTATTTGCTGGTTCTTCTAACTACTCAAAATGTCTGCCACCAGTTCTCCAGAACTGGTCGGAACTTGCTGAATACCACCTCTGATCTGTATCCTCCAATTTTGTTTTTCTCTGCTCTCCCCTTCCTTTTCTGTTTCTAACTTTTTTATTTGTTCTTTGTATGTTATATTCTTTTGAAATTTAATAAAATTTTGTGGGGGGAGCGAGTGCAAGTAGGTAACCCACACCCAAATTTCAGAGCTATTGTGTTGAACTTTGTATTCATTTAAACAACCATCTCAAGGATATGTCAAGCCCCTGTCGGAGTCTGAATCTGAGGAGGAAGATGAACAGCTGACAGGGAGCGAGGGTGTGGCTCTGTTGGCTGAGGAGGAAACTGGGGAAGGGCAAAGTCTGGCTGGACAGAGCAGGGAAGAGATAGAACAAGGGAGAGGGAGTTCAGAGGAAGACCCAGGCCCACCCCCTCTTCATCCTAGGGCATGCAGCGAGGAATGGAGAAGAGAGCAACATGGGTTGCATTGCTTACAGGGGAGGAATGGGTCCTGATTCCCTTCATTAGCCACAGCTGGGAAGGGAGATTAAAAGAAATGCATGCTGAGTGTGGCAGCTGCTGGGAGCAAATGTGAGTTTATCTTGTGTTGACTTTGCTTATCTGTGTTCCTGGCATCTTCCCAACTGTGTTAAGTTATTTCCATGCCTTTGCATCTGGAATTCTTGCTCCTGCCCTGCCAGATTAATAACCTCATTTTGCCTTGCTTGGACTTATAGTTACAGTTTTTGTTGACCATGTTTTAGACTTGATTCTCTGCAGCCAAAGGCTGTTCCTGGGAGAGTTTTTCTCCAGCCAGAAAGTAACTAGGACATTGGGGTCAATTTTTGAGCTAATAAAGGGGCTCATACTGATTATCTGACTGTGTTGCCTTTGTGGCATGCCCCAAGTCATCACAGGATATTTCTAACTTGTTTCTCTGACTGATAATAAACTTGTGCTACACCAAATTGCAAGTGGTGCAAGCTTGAACATACATAAAACAAAACACTTCCTCTAGAAAGTTTGGTTTCAGTGAACAAGCCATTATTCTACATAGAAGGAATTGTGTTCGTATCAGTGGTGGGATTCAACTTTTTTTACTGCTGGTTCTGTGGGCATGGCTTGGTGGGCGTGACAGGGGAAGGACACTGTAAAATCTCCAGTCAGAGATGGGATTTGCCAGTTCTCTGAACTACTCAACATTTCCACTACTGGTTCTCCAGAAGTGGTCAGAACCTGCTGAATACCACTTCTGGTTCATATGTAACCAGAATACTGTAGAGGGAGGGAAAGAGAGAGAGAGAGAGAGAGAGGGAGAGAGAGAGAGGGAGGGAGGGAGAGAGAGAGAGAGGGGGGGGGGGGGGGAGGGGGGGGAGAGGGAGAGAGAGAGAGAGATTAATGTATTATATTCAGTCATGTGAATTTCTAAGTCTAAAGAACTCAAGTTTTCCACCTCAGTGAGAATAAGATCTTTGTCTTATGTTGTTGAGTTGAAAGCCTAAGATTATGTTAACTTTAAAGTAAATCTGTAACATAAACAGAACCATCACATGTTATTTTAAAACTTTAAAACAAGAGAGATTGGAAACAAATACTGTAGAATGGTTTCCCATGAAAATATTGCCTGGGTCTTTAGCACATGAACTCTCTACAATATACTTCCTGTTGGCAGAAAGGAAGAAACATTGGGCCAATAGCATATTCTATATTCAGCAATATGACAGCAATTAAGTGGAATTAAATACTGTTCTCAAAGCTTTGAGTTGTTTATTTTTGCAATACTATAATTATGTGTTATTCTGTATGTATGTAGCTTATGAGTTAGAAACAACGGCCCAGATGAGATTTTGTTTTGTAGTCTATGGCTTCATTAAGCATCTGAAGTTACTTGTTCCATAGTCATTGCTATTATTTCCTTATTTTGTCTGAATCGAGGAAATTGTCTGTTTATCCAGCCAGTTGATAACATCTTTCTGATTTTGGCTAATCTCAAAACAGTTATCCAGGATCAGACATAATCTCACCCGGGAACCCAGGGTTTTTGGCTAGATCAGGAATTCAAAGCAACATCCTAGAAAAATGTAGCAGCAAAGGACTTCAAAGACATATTCATGAAGTAAATAAAACTACAATTTGATTCAAAAGATAGTATTAAAATTAGTATTATATACATGTATTGGCCTGCTTGGCTTTAATTTTCAAAATATGCAATCCCGACCTTCCTTCCTAGCCATTAGCATTCTTAATTTCATTGGGAAATCTTTTAAGATCAGTTGTTCAAGATCAGTTGCCTTGGAAAACTTTATCATTTGCCAAATGCTGAATGAAAAGAAGAACAGCTGCCTTTTTTGCTACAGAGCTACAAAATATGCAAATAGACAATGTGTGTGTGTGTGTGTGTGTGTGTGTGTGTGTGTGTGTGTACATATGCACGCCTTTGAGTTTGAGTTAGTGTTAATGTTGACTCCTGGCTAGTTCCTAGTGCTTTCATGGCAAGGTTTTCCAGAAGTGGTTTGTCAGTGCCTGTTTCTTAGGATTGAGAGAAGAAAGCAATAGGCCCAAGATTACCCAGCTGTATAGCTTATGATGGGACTAGCCCAATGTCTTAACCAATATGCCAAGCTGATCTCTCAAACTTTAAAGACCAGCTGCTAAAATCTGGGATATCTAATGCACAGATGGAAGACATTTCTGTGTATTAACTGCTACGGCTATGCAGATCTTCAGTGAGGGTGGCCAATTAAAAAACTGCTTGAACAAAGTGCTATCCTATCACTACCACTATATGAAGCAATAAGAATGACATCTATATATACAATCTACCCTCCCTTAAGACCTTACAGTGGACAGATTCAGATCTTACATTAAATCATGCCTCCATGTGCGGGTTTTTACATAATGTCTACCATTCCTTTTGGTGGAGGGGCTTCCATTTTACAAAATATATATCCTTTGTGGTTTTTTTCAGTCACAATGCCATAAACAATATGGCTACCTTGCTTCTAAGAGCCAAGGAAGGCAAGGGCAGCACTCCGCTACTGCTTCTATTGTCACTTTCTCTCAAATCTTTTATAAATGTGGAACATGCTCAAGGTACAATTCAAATTCCATCTCCACATCTAATGTTGTTCTTTGGGAAATTGACAGTGTTGTCTAAAATAGATGATTTACTTATTCTTGACAAGAGTTCCCTACATTCTTACTTTTTATTTATTTATTTTGTCAAATGCTTACAATATAATAGAAATAAGAAAAAACATAAGTTTAAATATATGAAATAGGAACTAATAATTGAGGAGAATAGGACAGGGACAGTAGGTAAAATTGTGTGCTTATGCACGCCCCTTACAGACCTCTTAGGAATGGGGCAGTGATACGATTCAAAAAATTTTACTACCAGTTCTGTGAGCGTGGCTTGGTGGCATGGCCATGTGACTGGGTGGTCGTGGTTTTCTTTTTTGCAGCCCCCACCTATTTTTTGGGCTTCTGGGCCTCAGAGGAGCCTTTGGGGGGGGGGATTTTGCTTCCCTAAGGCTCCTCTGAGGCTCAGGAAGAAAAAAGAAACAGAGCATGGGAAGGGCACACAGCACCCCTCCACGCTCCATTTTGGGAGCTTCCTGACCTCAGAAGAGCTCTGGAGGGTGCACTTTTGCTCCCTAAGGCTCCTCTGAAATTCAGGAAGGTAAAAAATGGAGGGGGGGCTGAGCCATTTTTTGCCTTCCTGGGCCTCAGCAAGGGGAATCCAGGCACAGCTGATCTATGTACAGCTGATTGTCATGGGGGGAGAAATAAATACCTTAGGTGAATGTCAAGTAGCCGAGATGATAGGTTTACTATCTGGGTCTGGAACATGACCAGCCAGAGCTTACTACCAGTTCAGCGACCCACACCAAATTCTTGCTACCGGTTCACCCGATCTGGTGCGAACCAATTGAATACTACCACTGGAAAGGGTGAGGTTGATAGAGGTTAGTTTGAGGGTAAAGGAGCAGGGGTTTGAGCAAGGGACAACAGAATCAGGTAGTGAGTTCCAGACATTGACCACACTGTTGATGAAATCGTACTTCCTGCAATCAAGTTTGGAGTGGTTTACATTTAGTTTATATATATTGTGTGCTCTTGTGTTGTTGTGGTTAAAGCTGAAATATTCATTAACTGATAAGACATTGTAACATATAATTTTATGTACTATGCTTAAATCCAATCTTAGCTGGCATAGTTCAAGGTTGTCTAAGTCTAGAATCTCAAGTCTCGTGGTGTAGGGTATTCTGTTTTCAGAGAAGAAACATAGCCGGGATATCATACTATCCCCAAGAGAAGCTACATTTTCAGTTAAATTTTTTGAAACCCCAGAGGCTACAAATGAATGCTAGCTGTGGATAAATTCAGAGGAAAAAGTGGGAAGTGCTACTTTGGCTGTGAATTGCTTATGTAATTTCTGCTTGGTAATGTGATACATTCTTGATTTCATGCTACACAAAATCATCTGAGTTCAGAGACCAGATGCCTAAAATGGCATTGACAGTAAAATGCACAGAGAACAGAGAGTTTTTGAGAGATTCTCAAAGGAAATATTTTCCTCTCTCCCTGAAAGCTACCATTTTCCATTGGAAATATTCCCTCATGGATATGTTTAGCATAATATCTCCTGAAAACCCAGTACTGTAACATATTCCATCCAAAATTTCCAATATACAGTATACTATTCATTTTTGTTTCTCTTAAAAATGAATTTGTATACTATTGTACTGATTTTTCCCCCACAGAAAAAGTTTAATCTTAGTGAAGGTCTCAGTGTAGCTTAAATTTCTTGCATACAACCCACCCGATCAAGGAACAGGATCATTGAAATTTGCTTTATATTTCAGTCTTGACAGCTCAGGATGTATGAAATCCCTTGGAGAGGTTTTTCTAATCTTACTCTGTTAAATCACTGTCTATGAAACCCGAGTCAAAGGTCATAGCTGAGGAAACGAAGATATACTGCAATTCTATAAAGTACAGGAAAGTACAATCAACACAAATGCAATAATTGTAATGCTTTCACTAGGGTTTGAATGTGCCTATGAACTGCATTGTCAGAAATACTCATCTGACTCCAATTCCAAACTTTTGTCCTTCCTCTAACTCCTTCTTATAAATCATTCCTGGTTAAAATGAAATATGGTTACCAATACTTGGATCAAAATTTATCATTTTTTCTTAAGAAAGTGCCTGCCCTTTTGACGAAAAATCAGTTCCTGCAAGGCAGATTAAAATCAATCTATCAGTGCTTCATAGACAACAAAAAAAATGACTGATAAACACTACAGAATAACTAAAATACAATATCCAGCTAGTTGACTTACAACCATTCATTCAGCAACTGTTCCAATGTCACTGAAAAAAGCGCTTGGCAACCGGTCCTCCCATTTACAGCCCTCACAGCATCCCATGATCAAAATTCTGGTTTTTGGCAATCAGTTTGTATTTACAAGCTTTGAATTTAAAGTCTACAGGATGCCAGAACTGTGTGATTGCCATTTGAAACCTTCCCAACCTGCTTCTGACATGCAAAGTCCATGGAGGAAGTCAAATTCATTTAACAGCCACATGATTCACTTAACTCCTGTGATTAGCCTAATAATTGTGGCAAAAAAAGTTGGGTGTGAGTCATTTAACAACTGTCTTGCTTAGCAACAAAAATTGTGGTTCCAATTATTAACATAACTCATTGTAAATATTTATCTTCCTGCAAGGCTTAATTTGCCCAGTGTGACTGAAATCTCACTAGTCACTAATATTTGGTGAATAAAATATTCACAGTAAGAAAATAAATCAAGATGGCAACAATAATCGTCCAATCAAGGTGCTGGTTTTTAGCTGTGTCTTGTGTGCCATGCAGAGCTTTGATCACACCATCGTATAGCTTCTATCTTGACTGTTTTGATTATACCCTGCAGATAGCTCTGCTCCCAATATCTGTTGGTTAACTGTGTGAGGTGGAAGCAGATAAAAAACCACCCAAAAGATTCGTTGATCCAAGGAAAACAAGGTTTTATTCACGTGTCTGCAGAGACGGGTTCCCTCAGGCATTGAAGGAACCCAGAGCAAAATTTAGGCAGCATTTTTATACCCTAACTGTCCGCCCCCTCGTACGAGGGCTTGGCTCACATTCTTTCTGTTTTCAAATTGATGCATATATTTCAAAGGTTCATACTAACTCCCTATCTAGCAAAAGCAGTTACACGGTTTCTGACATCGCAGCACTTTATAACAATTCCCCATTGTTCTAGCCTTATCTTGTTTTTTTCTCTTGTGCACAAACTGGAACACTTTCTTATTTAGCAGAGCTACTGAGTTTGAGACACACTTCCTTATTTAATTCAATGGGCCATCCAACATGACTTCGGTTCTGCTCACAATCCCCCCTTTTTCTTTTTCCACTCTTGTCTCAAACTCAAATAGCAGATCCTCTGCTTCTTTCAGAGTGATTTCTCTCTGATACATCATTCGAGGTTCTGCTTCCTGCTTCTTCTCAAATCTTGAACCCAAGGATTTCCCTATCTTCCCACACGTTGTTATTGCACCAGGGAGACACTGAACACAACAACACAATACACAGCATATAATAATATAATTCCCATTATGGTAGATCTAAACCAAATGGAACTGGGAAGCCAAGACCATAGTGCTCCCCACAGGTCTGGCAATGAGGAGTCACCTCTTTGTGATAATGGATTAGAGCAAATACGTTCTTCCATTACTTTTACTGTCTTTGTAATATTGGGTTGGAAATCATGGATGTATACACAGCAATGTGAATGAATCAGAGCACACACACACCCTTTTGTAGCTAATACAATGTCTAAAGCATACCTATTTTGTAGAGTAACCTGTCTTACTTCAGAAAGCTCGGTGTTGATCATTTTAATATTCTTTATTGTATCACTGAACATTGTTACCGTGAAGTTATTTAGAATATGTGTATCTCGGTAGTTCATGGCTACTCCCAATGGTGTTATTATACCATGGGAGATTTGGGTCCAGAGTCTCCGAGTTAGGCCAGATTCTGAGTCTCTTTTATTACGTATCCGGCCTTGGGGAAGGCCATCAAGTTTATATCACATACCCGATTGTACATGTGCCACTCCAGTTCACCTGTTCTTCCTGACATGCGCATGCATAACCAGCAATTGGTGATGTTCAAGGAATGTGAGACCTTCTTGAGATCCTTTAAGAACACCTTGTCATCCCACAAGTCTGTTCCCAAGTCACCCGCAGGTCCAACATATTGTGAACTTCTTTGATGTATTAATGTAAATATAGTTGCAACAAATAGTCCTCTCCAGAGTTCAGCCGACATCTCCATGGTGGTTTCTGCTGGCTATTTCTTCAAAGTTACCTTTAGTGGCTGACCGTCCACTGGGATTGCCTTCCAAGGTTTCTCAGGTTCCGGTGCTTTCTTGACTCTGCTGTAATGCGTCCAGCCTCCTTCCCGAGTACGGACTGCAGATTCAGTCATCAGTAGCACCTGGTACGGACCTTC
Organism: Laticauda colubrina; assembly: GCA_015471245.1. Taxonomy (NCBI): domain Eukaryota; kingdom Metazoa; phylum Chordata; class Lepidosauria; order Squamata; family Elapidae; genus Laticauda; species Laticauda colubrina. The sequence goes on from BLBF01000020.1 coordinate 1,794,829, forward strand.
CCAGCTAGGTTGCAGTTTTTCACTTCTCCAAGTCTTTATCAGGACCCAGTCTCCAGCCTCATGTGGGTGTTGGCTACCAGCCAAAGGTGGTCGTTGCACCAACAGTCCCTGTTTGTGAAGAGAAAGCAAAGACTGAGACAGTGCCAGCAAATATTTCCGAAGGAACAAGTCCCTGAACTCTAGTATGGGATTGCCTAGTTTGGCCAAATAGGGTCTCTCCATCAGCATTTCAAAAGGAGAAACCCCTGTGTCTTTCCTTGGACAAGTTCTGATCCTGAGCAGAGCTAAGGGAAGATTCTTTCCAACCCCGCTTTTCTGGCAACTCAGTGAAATCAATTTGTGCTCTCTGAAAAGGCCAACCCACTAGGGGTCACCCTCCCATCTCTTTCTTGCATGCCGCTTATTTACTTTCAAACAAATCAAACATTTCCAGCAGATGCTCTGAGCTACCGTCCACTTCCTCAGACTCCAATAGTGAGGTTTAACGGACATGACCAAGGCCTCCGTTCCCCAATGTCCTCCCTCATGAACTTTCTCCAATATTCCCCTCATGACAATGGATGACACCACCTTGACTCCCTCCGATGTCTGCCATCCCTCTGGGGTTTTGACACATCTCTCTTTCTCCAACTCCAACTTTTCCTTTTTCTTTGGCTCCCATTCCTCCCTCTCGTCCTCCTTTTCCAGTATTGGTATAGATACCATTACCAACTCTATCTCCCCTGCAGCTTCCTTCGCCCATTTGTCCACCCATCGGTTTCTCACAACCTCCGGTGTGTTACCCTTCTGATGTGCGCTCACATGGACAATTGATACTCGGCTGGGGAGTTGCAATGCCTCTAAGGCTCGCTCTACTAACTGCACTTGCTCTATTTGCTTCCCATCCGCCTTGATATATCCTCTTTCTCTCCAGATTTTCCCAAAGGTGTGCACCCCCCCATGCATACTTGGAATCAGTCCAAATTGTTACTTCCATCCCCTCAGCCAATTCCAAGGCTCTGGTCAGGGCAAGCAATTCACATTTCTGGGCTGACCAAGCAGCTGGGAGTGACCCTTTCTCTATTACCTCACCTTCCCCGGTTACTATTGCAAATCCAGATTTTCGCTTTCCATTTTCCACCCTGCTAGATCCATCTATAAACCACTTCTCTCTCTTCTCCAATGGAGTCTCTTCCAAGTCCTCTCTAACCTTCGTCATGAGATCCACTTGCAATAGACAATCATGGTCTTCCAGTTCCCATGCCTGCCTTCTCCCCTCCAAGAATTCTGCTGGATTTAGATTCTTGTCTGTTCTTATTACCACATCAGGACTGGTTCTCAAAATGGTTTCATACTTCAATATCCTCCCTTCGGTCATCCAAGTGGTAGCCAGCTGGCTCAACACTGAGTTGACCTGATGAGGCGAATGCACCACCAAAGCTCCCCCAAAGGTTAACTTTTTGCTCTCCACCACCAACATCGCTGTTGCTGCCACAGCCTGAACACAAACTGGCCATCCTTTCACAACTGGCTCCAAACCCTTGCTTAGGAAGGCTTCCGGCTGGTACTGCCCACCCCCTCTTTTGGGCAAGGACTCCAACTGCTGTTCCCTGAGCCACCGCCACATACAAATGAAACGGTAATTTCAGGTTTGGCAAAGCTAAAACTGGAGCGGTTGACAAAGCCTTCTTCAGCTCTTCCCACCTTTCACTATCTTCCTCCTCCCATTCTATGTGCTCTCCCTTTCCAGGCAACTTTCTATGCAAAAACTGTGCCAACACTGTGAATTGGTCTATCCTGATTCTGCAATACACCAATAATCCCAACGCTTTCCGCACCTCTGTCTTGTTCCTGGGAGGAGCCAAGCTCATGATCCCCTTCACCCTTTCAGAGTCCAAGGACCTAACCCCCTGCTGAATGTAATGTCTCAAATATTTCACCTTTTTTTTTCCTACTAACCCCTTCACCTCCTGCCCATACATCTGATGATATCTTCTCCTCATCTTCCGTTGTTAACATACACATGCAAACTTCCTTCCTTCTATCCCACAATTCTATTCCAAAAACATCCAACAAGTCTCTTCCTAGCAAATTCACCCCTGAATCCCGAATATACAATATTTCAGTTTCAGAAATCACATAATTCAATTCCAATCTCACCTCTTCCAAAATCTTGACCTCTTGGGATTTCCCACTCACCCCAACCACCTTTAAAGTCTGCTTTGACCTGCATGCTCCCTCTACCAGATCACAGACAGATGTCTGGCTTGTGCTGGTGTCGATCAGGAACAGCCGTTCCTGATGGTCAGGACCCACTAACACATTTACCAATGGCTCCCCACGGGTCCCTCTTGGAGAGCCGGAACCTCCCTAATCGTATAGGGCATAGCTTCGTTCCTCTGGGGTTTGGGGACATTCACATGCAAAATGTCCCTCTTTCCCGCATCTGAAGCAAGTTCTACTCTGGGACGGCAGTTGGAATCGACCGCCTCGATTGCCCTCTGGACCTCCTCACCTAACCGGGGGTCTCCACTCCCTGCTGGGAGATCTTTCATCTCTCCACCTTGGCCTCAGATCTAACATCTGGGTCTCCCTGTTTTTCCTAACTTCATTCTTGGCTGCCATTTGCACAGCATCTACCATCATCTGAGACTTCTGTTTGGTTTTAACTGAGTCTCGGTTCACAAAAACTTGTTGGGCTGCTCTCATCAAATCTGTCATGCCCAAATCAGTCCATCCCTCTGTCTTCTGGATCTTTTTCTGGATATTTGGCCATGCTTTGGTGACGAATTTCATCTTCAGGAGAGTCTCGAAGGCAGGGGTTTCTGGCTCCATTCCGGAGTACTTTGTTAACCCTTCACAGAGCCGAGAACAGAAATCCCCCGGGGACTCATCCTTTCCTTGTGTTATTTCAAATGCTTTGGTCAAGTTTTTCCCTTGAGGGATGGGCAATTTAATTCCTTCAATGATCATGTGTTTCATATCTCTCATGTGCTCCCTATGAGCATCATCATTGATGTTCCAATTTGGATCGGCTATGGGGAACTTTTTGTCTGCAGCCACTGCTCCCTGTTGCCCTGCATGTCTCCTATCCCAGGCAGCCATTGCTGCCCTCCTAATGAGGTTCCTCTCTTTGGGGGTGAAAAGGTGTCCAAGAATATACATCAGTTCTTGGTATGTGTATTCACTGGGCCCCAGAAACAATTCCAACTGTTCCGCCACTTCATGAGCATTCTCATGGAGTTTCAGAAGGGTCTTTTTCAGATCCTGTAACTCAGCAGATTTTATAGGGACAGCCACAAAAACGGTGACTGCATTCCCCTGCACATTCATGCCATTTGGGACTTCTCTGACTGGGAAAGCTGACACGGGATTGGCCGGCCTTCCTCCTAGAGGCAAATTCTCTAGGTCCTTGTTTAATTGAGCCAGTTCCCTTCTGAGTCCTGGATATACAGGTGGAGGTGGAGCCTGGGCAACTGGAGCCGGCAGGGGCGGTGGTGCCAGGACTGCCAGAGCTGATGCCGGTGGACTCCCCATCCAGTCCTCAGTTTTGCTTTCCTCCACCTTGCTGACAAACTGTCCTACTTCTGTTTCTGGTGGAACTGGACCTTCAAAGTGTACATGATACCATACCTCCACATAGGGTATTTGCTCCTTCATCCGGTGTTTCACTATATACTCTTTCAACTGAGTTATCCAGTACGTGCTGGTATTCCCTTCGGGATCCCAGTGGTAAGGAAACTCAGGATCTACTAGGGGATACTTCGACCACCTATATTGGCACAGGTAGATCATTTTCTTTTTCTCTAGACTCCGAGTGTAAGTCCTCAGATGGGGCAACGACCATTGTTGTAGTAGTTGACCCAATGGGGAGTCAGTCAGAATCCTTCTCGGGGTCTTTTCTATCTCAATACCCGTTCCCTCTTGGAAAGTCTCACACTGCCCTTTCCCATTCTCCACGCTACCCGCCAACAATCTCCCAGAGATTCCCAACTCAGGGATTTACACTGTCCTCCAGCAGTCACTGGATTCCCAGAGTTTAAGGACAGTATATCCCTTCTTCTATCCCGAAAGGCAACAAACTCACCTGATACACCCCTGGTCTCCCGGAGATGAAAGGAGTGTGGGCATCCCCACTTCAGGTGATCAACGACACTCCCAGAGCATCAGGCCAGCTTCTCTCTCTCTTGTTTCCAAGGATCGTCTGCTGAGTGCAGTTACCCCGGGATCCAACTGAGACAAGGGAGGGGCCCCTCTACAATGGGAGGCGGTGGCACCACACTTACCCAGTCCCTTTTCTCCAGTCGAAATTCTATCGGGGCCCACGTTGAGCGCCAAATTGTGAGGTGGAAGCAGATAAAAACCACCCAAAAGATTCGTTGATCCAAGGAAAACAAGGTTTTATTCATGTGTCTGCAGAGACGGGTTCCCTTAGGCATTGAAGGAACCCAGAGCAAAATTCAGGCAGCATTTTTATACCCTAACTGTCCGCCCCATCGTACGAGGGCTTGGCTCACATTCTTTCTGTTTTCAAATTGACACATATATTTCGAAGGTTCATACTAACTCTGTTAGGGATAACATTGTTTACCCTAACTGGTTTAGGTGAAATAATA
>BLBF01000020.1:1806931-1846175 GCA_015471245.1 Laticauda colubrina
GATAGATAGATAGATAGATAGATAGATAGATAGATAGATAGATAGATAGATAGATAGATAGAAGAGAGATAGAAACAGAGACAGAGAGACAGAGATGAGATGGATTGACAGATAATTATATGGACATTTTATCCAAATCCATGTCAAGATTAACTCAGCCTTCCATCCTTCCGAAGTCAATAAAATGAAAGGATCTAGATTGTTGGAGGCAATATGCTGACTCTCTGTGGAAAGGGCTGGAAAGCACTGTGAAGTGGTATATTTGTCTAAGTGATGTTTGCTATTGCTATTATCTTTTGTAATGTGCTAATGGGCATATCAGACAGAATCATTTGGCAACCTGTAATATTATCACTTTTTAATAATGTCATTTAACTTAAAGTAATCTATGATGAAGCCATTATTAAAGAAAAGTTGCCCTTTGTGAACAATTTCTAAGTTGAAAGCTTGTTTTTTTTTCTTAAATTTTTAGGCTGAGGTTGTACTATGACACTTTCTTATTTATAAGACTTCCAATGTTAATGTATCACATGAAGGGAAAAGTGTTTTTATGTTATGATAAGCAGATTTTTTTAAAAAAAAAGTTGAGTGAAAATTCATATAGTGATGCAAAAATATCAATGATTGATATTATGATGAAACCAAAATTGCTCCTAATGGGTTCTATGAATAAGGAATTATAAAAGAACCATGGGAAATTAATATTGTATGTGGTAACTGCAGAAAGATTATTGTATGTAAAAAGTTGGAAAAGCAACAAAACACAAAGGAAGATTGTATTATATAATCAACTAAACCTGCAATTAATTGGAAAGCTGAGCAATCTAGTCAGTGAGGAAAGCTATAAAGAGGTGTTTTGTTTTTTTTTAAAGACTGGAAAATTTACATAGACTTTTTGCTGAAAGAAGAAAAAATCAAATTGATGATATCAGAATTTGGGATTAAAGAAAAAATAAGAGATTCAGGAAAAGATAAAAATGGAATTACTTGATAGAAAGAAGGGCAGAAGGCATTATTTCATTTTTTTCTTCTTTCTTTCTTTTTTCTCTATTTCAAATCTTTGCTTTTGTTTGTATAATTTTACTACATTGAACAATTCTAAAATTTTCACAGACACTCAACACAAATGCCTGATAATCCTATAACTCAGTTGCAGTCTGTAGAAATATCTTTAGTGGAAAAATTGTACAAACACACACAAACACAAACACACACACACACACACACAAATCTGACGATGTGTAAACTCAGCTGCAGTCCTGCATACCTTTCAAGTAAATCCAATTTCAGTTGTAGTTCTCTAATCATTCATTTTGGTATACATAAACCTCTGAATACAGCATTTGAAAAATAATCTTATCAGGAGAGTTTTCCAACTCCAAAATTAATGTATCCCAAATAGATTTTTCATACATTGTCTTGATCTGTGGCTCACTGTCATCGTTCATGAGCTCCCTAAGATTATCACCTTGAATATTTCCATATCTGAATGTAAAGCATTTTTGAAAGCAAAATAGAAACCTAACAAATCCATCATTCAATGAATTTTCTTATACAGTACTGTCACTTGCTGCAAGGATAAACATATCATAAACAATATTATACTGCAGAGTTGCGTAGAGACTCTATTAGTTCCCTCTGCTCCAATAATAGATGCAATTGTGCATTGTCCTTGTCTGGATCAGTAATTCTACCAGACACACAATCAGCCCAAAGTCCTTTGTCATTAATTATTCTTTCTTCTATAGCATTATTAAATCTGAATGCTGTCCACAACAAGCTTCTGTATTCCAACCAAATGAGATATCTCAAACTGCCTGGCAATGTTCTCTTCAGCATCATAAGCAAGTCCTGGGAAACAAGAGAGAACTTAAATGTTTTGTCTCCCAATTCAAATGTTGGCCCATCCAAGAGTAAATATGTACTTTCTAGTTGCAAAGTTTGTATTTGCTTATTTCTTGTGGTTTACTGGAAGTTGAATGCTATGAATTATAGACACATTTATATACAGTACATAAATAAATTTAAGCATGCAACTACATTTTGTGGATATTTATCCAAAACATTTAACATAACATAATAGACTATTTTTCCATATAAGAACTAGAAATATGAGTTGTTTGCTAAGACACAGCCATGGCCTAAAAAATTCTACATCAGTGAAGCTATTCCTCAAGTTCCTATCTTGATTTTCAGCCTGCAATAACAATATAATAATATTACAATTCTTTGAGGAATTTGTATCACAGGGACAGCAAATATGATACTTGGCTTTCTCCATACTTTTAGTGTGGATGTCATTAATCCATACTTATATAAGAATGTAGTAATGCAACTAAAAGTAAGTTGGATGCAATTAAAGTATAGAAAGTCTTGATACATTACAGCTCTCTTTAAGTATTAGATTTAAACCTGTGAACAGATGCATAGAATATTCTTGTGAACTATCCATACCTTTGGGTATTGGGATATGATAGATCAGGGGTCTCCAACCTTGACAACTTTCAGCCTGGTGGACTTCAGCTCCTAGAGTTCCCCATCCAGCAAAGCAGGCTGAGGAATTCTGGGAGTTGAAGTCCACCAGGCTTAAAGTTGCCAAGGTTGGAGACCACAATAAATAATAGTTTGAAGAGAGATCATTCTTGGATCCAAGGTCATCACAAGAACATATCTGATGGTTCAAGTGCCTCCTCCCAAACTGTGTTAACCAAACATCAGAAAGATCACAACATTTCTCAATCTTTTTGCACTATTATATCACAAGACTGCAAGGGAAAATATTTTGTTTTAAATCCTACTGCTAATATCTCATCTAAAGGCTAACAATCACAAATATTTGGGGATCTCTCCATTGAGTTGTTTGCTCAGAGAATGGTTGAAACTATCCAAGTTCAGAAAATAACAGATGTGTATATCAGGTTCGGAGCTATAGCATAAGATGCATAAGGTTCCTTCCCTCACTTTTATTGAATACCATGTTAAAGAATCCAAAAACATTAAAAGAATCCTAAAAACACAAAAGAAGAAATCTAGGAATGGCTGAAATTAAAAAAAAAAATCTTTTGAATCTTCATTTGGGACACTTTACACCATATCTTCTTTGAAAGAGAGACATCATTATGCAGATTTGTTTGTGTGAAACAGCCAAGTCCTTCCTCATCTGAATCCTTGATTAAAACATGTTTCTTACCACATATTCTGCAAGGGCCTGAATAATGTTCCATCCCAATGAGAACTATCATAATGAAGAATCTTTCTTATGATTAAGAAGAAGAATGTCTTAATTAAGAATTGGTAAGTATCCCATGAGCATGTACTGAAAACTGAGGAAAAGTCATTTCAGTTCTTCCATATAACTCTTGCTCTATTAAAAATATTCGATAGTCCTTTGAGGTTAACTAATCCTGCCCTAGTTAAATACAAGTTAAAACCGTTGAACAAAGATTTATGAGAAAATGAATAGCCATATATTTGAAATTCATCAGATCATCTGTTTTTTTTAATTCAATTAGACACCAAATACCAATTTCATGTCCCTTGTTCCCACTTACATAGTACCAAACATATTATCTAAATACTAAAAATAAATGCTACTGGACACCAAATAAAAATATTAAATATTTGGAGTCTGTGCTACTTTAAAATGTATGGATTGGAAATGTTAAAGAACAGATTAGCTTTGGTAGATACTCCAAGCCAGAACAATAGCACACATTTTATTGGATACATCCTTTCCATACTACCTTCCATGAGTTTCAAAATATCGCAATTAAATTCAATATACCACAGATTTCTACAGAGTACTTCAATGTTATGTAATTCATAATTTGTAAAGTTAATGTAATTTGGTGCAACTAAATGCCCTGAATGTAATAATCTATTGAAAATTAAAATTCCAGTGAAAATATGTTTTAAAAATAGATATTTAAATTTCAGATATGAGATGATGGTTATTTATTAGATTTATACATATTATTGTTTTATTATCTCAGGGCATACTACATGCCTTATTTATAATACATAAAAAATTGAATAAGATATAAGGATAACAACAATCGTTTCTTTCTATCTGGTTTTTTTAAGGGACTTTAATATACTCATCATTTAATGTTATACATTAAATTCTGTGCATGTACTTAGCTTTCAGATTTGGATTACAGAGTCAGGAATTAATGAAATGAAGTATTTCTTTGGGACATTAAACTGACAAGGTAAAGGAAATCCCTTGTGAAAAATATTACAGTTCTGGGTCACAAGCATTTAATCAAGAGTTACTGCTATCCAGAGGACAAAATCCATAAACTGTCAGCCTCTATGATTTCTTAAACCCAAAAGGTAAAATCAAATGAGCATGTTGGTTTGGCTATTTTAGCTTGGATTAAAACATCAAAGACAAAGTTATACCATGTATAAGTTTTTATATCTTGTTTTATTTAGCATATAATTTAGGTGCCATATACCCATGCAAAAGACTATAGAACATATGCCACAAAAAATAAAAACAAATCATCTTGCCTTTCAATTATTTTCCAGAATATTATAATTATTTTCCAGAAGAAGAAAGTGATAAATGTTTGTAGGTAGAATCGGCAAAAATGAAATACTGCAACATCAGTCAAAGCTACTTATGAATAGAATCCATCCTTCTTTGATAGGTAGACACCAAAGTTACAAGACATCCAGCCATGTGGAATATGTCAAATACTCTGCATTTGACCTACATACACTGTTTGCCTTCTGTTGGTGGACTCAGATCTTGGTCTGTCCTGCTTCAGTTTCACTCCTGCTTCCTCTCTTGTAGCACTACTACACTTGGGCTATAAATATCCAGATGAATACTATCAAAATACAGCTTTCTGTATCTCTTTCTTGATCACCTAGATTTTTGCAGCCCAAATATGGGTTGCAAATTTCCAAGCCTTTTTTTTACAAGCCTCTCTCTTTGTTTTTTTCTTTTCATTTTTCTTTCTCTTTTTATTTGGAAAATATAAATTGTCCTTGCATGTGTGCAAGGTAGAAAATCTGTATCAGTATGGTGGCATATCATTGTTATTATTTTAGGTTGGAAATAATTTACCTGCTTAAAAATAGTCACCTCTGTCCTTTTCCTTTTGCTGTATTCTCTTTATTATTTCTCCCTTTTTAATGGCTAACCTAGAGATGCACAATAGAAATGTTAGGAAAATAGTGAATCAATAAGATAAGATGAAGTTGTAGAATGTTGTGCTGTTAATACTGAAAAGAGTAATATTATTTTTCCTGGATCACCTTTAGGAAAGGAGGGTGACTTAGATTAATTCAGAATAAAGTTTAAAAAAAAACACAGAGGAAGGGTAAGCTTTTTTTCCTTTTGAATATGTAAAAGATTCTGCAAGAGGCATTGCAATTTTGACTTGCTTATACTGATTTCCAACAGTTTGGGGAACACACTAGATTCATGTTTACAATTTGTGACTGAGAAGCATGCTGATTATGCTGAATGTGTTTGGGAAGTGGGAAGGGCAGATCTTTTCTTCCCACTCTCCCATTTAAGTGTCATGGTGTGTGGGAATGACCTTGGGAGTCATAAGGAAAAATTGGAGACTAGACAGCTGTTATATAAACATTATCTCAAACCACCAGAGCAAAAGAGTTGTGAGAAGCATCTCAGAAGGGATCATTTCTCTGGAAAGTAAAAGTGAAGGAGAGGAAATTTTTTCAGACTTGCAAGATTCTGTTATTGTAACCTTACAATAAATGTTGCATTAGAACCCAAGATGGTGCTTCTTGTCTGCATTAACTGAGGAGGGCTGACATTCTGTGGTAGTACAATAATCCTTATTCCTGTGGCTCAGATTCTTAAAAGGTGCTACTATGCCAGAAAGAGAACAGAGCAAGCTAAAGAAATGGATCAGTAACAAGTTTCCGAATAGCTTCATCCATCCCAGACAGTGCTTTGATTCATTTTAAGAAAGAAGGATGGCTCCATAAAGATCATTCACGATCGCAGGCTCTGAAAATCTGTAACCATTAATGCTTCTTACTTTGTTTTCATTTTAGTCTCTTAGAATGATTGCATAAAGAACATAATTTTGCCAAGCTGGATCCTAGACAGACTGTCAATATAATTTGCATGAAGGAAGGTCATGAATATTTAACAGCCTTTGTTACCTCTTATAGGAAATTTGAATACAAAGTCATGTTTTTAAATTATCTTGAACTCCTTCTCCTTTTCATGTCTTATAAGCATTATGCTTTAAACAAATGGATGGACAAGTTTTTAACCAACTGTTTTGTTATACAGCATGCTGCCAGAGCAGGTTTGGATAGCTTGCCCTGTCAGATTTATGGGAGAGGTCTTGGTAGTTCAATGATGGTTAGCTTGTTTGAAGAGGCAAGCTACGACTATACAAAAATAAGAGCAAACTCTACTCCCTTCTAGCACTGATTATGTTCAGAATCCAGAAGTATTTTACCAGAAGAGTACTACATTCCTCTGTTCACAACAGAATACCCTACAGCACCAGACATGAGATTCTTGGCTTAGACAACCTTGAACTATGCCGACTAAGATTAGAATTAAGCATAGTAGATAAAATCATATGTTACAACATCTTACCAGTTAATGAATATTTCAGCTTTAACAACAACAATACTAGAGATATAAACTAAATGTAAACCTGATTCTGTTGTCACTTGCTCAGACCCCCGCTCCTTTACTCTCAAACTAACCTCTATTGACCTCACCCCATTCCTAAGAGGTCTGTAAAGGGTGTGCATAAGAGCACAATCGTGCCTACCGTCCCTGTCCTCTTATCCCCAATTATTAGTTCCTATTTCTTGTATTTAAACTTATGTATATTTATTCTTGTTTCTGTTATATTGTAAGCTTTTGACAAATAATAATAATAATGATGATGATGATGGGTAATGGAATGTTTGCAAGAAAACCACCAAGCTCAGAGAACAGTTCAACCCTGAGCTACAAATATTCCCTTCTAAGAGTACAAAGTTTAGCATCAAAAGTTTAGATTTTGCAGCATTCTTGTCCATATTGTTTCCAGTGAGATTGGAATCATCAGGTGTTATATAAAGCCTATGTCACACTGAACCAACGGATGCAAAGAGGATGTAAAACGGACAAAAAACCTTGCTATCCATTCGAAAACGTGATGTACTCACTGCCTCCGTTTTGCTTCCTCTCTATCCGTCCAGCATCCATTTATTGACGTTTCATCCGCTCCGAACGTTTTGGGCTGCCCAAAACTTTTGCGCGGAAAATGTATCCAGTTCGTCCGTTCTGCATCCGCTACGCATCCGCTACGCATCCGTTACGCATCCGCTATAACCGCTTGACGTCCGCTGCACATCCGCGCAACTCGCATCCGCCCGGACGCAAGAAGGAAGCAGAACGGAAGCAGAACGGACGCAGAACAGATGCAGAATGGATGCAGCACAGAAACAAAGCATTTAAAATGGAAAAAACGTTCACAGAGGGGACCTATCTCGGATATTAAGGATGTCTACAGGATGCATAGAGGATGCCTAGAGGATGCAAAGGGACACCTATACTGCCTATAAAAAGGGGGAGCAACTTGCCTGCATCTCACTTTCAGAACAGCAGCCAAGCTGTGCAGACCTCTGCAGCCTTTATCTGACTCTTCCTCTTCCACAGCATCCAGTCATGTCCACCGTGGATTGTGACAAAGTCCTTTCGGCAGCCACCATCCTTCTGCAACAGTGCGAAACCATCTACAGGCTCTGTGAACTCTACTATGGGAAGAAAAGGAGGCACCCAAAAAAAGTCTGGGTCCAAAGATGGTTCACCAGAAGAGCAGAGGACAGACTGTACAACAAGTTGATGGTGGAGCTCAGGAGCGAAGACACTCGGGCGTTCCAGAACTTCATGAGGATGCCTCCAGCCATGTTTGATTAACTTGTGCAGCGGCTGACACCCAAGTTGACCAAGACAAACACCAACTTTCCCACCCAGCCTAGAACCTGGGCTCAAGGTGGCACTCACTCTGCACCACCTGGCCTCAGGGACCTCCTACAGGAGCATGCAGTACGGCTGGAGGGTGCCACCCAACACCATCAGCATTGTGGTCAGAGAAGTGGTGCAGGCCATCATTGTAGAATACAAGGAGGAGCTCCTCCAGTACCCCTCCACTGAAGAAGGATGGAAGAAAGTTGCAGAACAGTGGTATCAGAAGTGGAACTTCCCCCACACCGTTGGAGCCATAGATGGCAAGCACGTGGCCTGCAAAGCTCCAGCCAAGTTGGGGTCCACTTATCATAATTACAAGGGCTTCTTCAGCATCATCCTCTTCACCATGGTCGATGCTGACGACAAGTTCATGTACATCGATGCTTCAGGCAACGGCTCATCTTCAGATGCCCAGGTATACAATGCCAGTCACCTCAAGGAGGGGCTGGGAGGGAACCTCATTGTGGGCTTCCCAGGTCCAGACCCGCTGTCCAACGACAAGCAAGATGTGCCCTACTTCATCGTGGGGGATGACGCCTTCTCCCTCACAACCTACCTCATGAAGCCCTACACCTCCAAATACCTCACCCGTGAAGAGAGGATCTTCAACTACAGGCTGTTCAGGGCAAGGCGGGTGGTGGAGAACGCCTTTGGCATCCTGGCCAACAGGTTCCAGGTACTTCTCACCAACATGCAGCATAGCCCAGAGACCATGAGGAGGATCGTGGAAGCTTGCTGCATCCTGCACAATCTCATGCGCACCCACTACCCAGTCTTGCAGAACAGGCTTGTGGACCGTCAACAAGGCAATGGGCACATGGAGCCTGGGGAATGGACGCAAGGGAAAACCTGATAGACACCGAGGATGTGCAAGGCCCCAACAGAGCCTCACGGGAAGGGAAGAAGCAGCGCAACCTCCTGAAACATTGGTGCAACTCCCCAGCTGGAGCAGTGGAGTGGCAAGACAGGATGGTAAATGCTTAATGGATGCTTCCTTCAGCCTGTCTCATCACACGGATGAGATTGGGCCATGTATGTTTGGTTGGCCTACAACGAACAGGGTGTTTAATAAAGAGTTGTGTTTATGTTGACATGTGTGGATGAATGATTATATCGTTATTGATAATAAAGGGCCATAGGTGTGGCACCTGGGAGGGTGGACCATACAGTCCCACTATGCTTGCACTGGAGGTTTATCTATCCCACTGCTATCCTAACCCATCCCACAGCTATTACCCCTTCCACAGGTATCCTAACCCATCCCAAAGCTATCCTTACCCATCCCACAAGCATGCAGCTTAAACCATTTCTAAAAGTTTCCAGCAAGACTTTATTAAAAAAAAGAAATGAAGCAAGTGTGTGAATCATAAATAGACTTTATTAACAACAAGCTATAAAACAAAAATGAGTCTCTGGCACTCCTCTTGGTCGCTCAGTCTCAGGGGTGAAGGGTCCAGGTGCTGGTGGCTGGAGGTGGCTGGTGCTGGAGGAGGTGGCTGGTGGCTGGTGGTGGAGTGCTTGTCATTAGCTCCTCCAAAAGCAGAAGCAGCAGAAGCCCCAGCCCCAGAAGAGCGAGCCCGTGCTGCAGAAGCCCCAGCAGAACCAGAGTGAGGGCCAGGGGGCGGGATGGTAGCCCTGTCCCTCTTGCCAGGGCTGGCAGCAGATGGCTGAGGCTTGCTGTGCTTCTGCATGGTTGTGGGGTTGCTGGCTGGCAAGGAGGCTGGCAGGAACCAAGGCTGGCAGGAAGGCTGGCAGGGAGTCAGGCACCAAGGCTGGCACCAAGGCAGGCAGCAAAGCTGGCACCAAGGCTGGCACCAAGGCTGGCAGGCAGACATGCAGGCAGGGCAGGTAAGGCAGCCAATCCGTCCGGCAGCAGGTCTTTCCTCTGAATGGTGACCTGCTTCCGAGCTGCTTCCGTTATATCCGCGGGGCTGACGCAATGCATCCTCCCCGCATGCGTAATTAACACCAGGCATCCATTAGGCTTCCGCTGTGCATCCGCTGTGCATCCGCTTCATCCGCTAGGCTTCCGCTCTGCATCCGCTCTTTCCGTTCCACATCCACTTTGCTGAGACCCCCCGGAAGCCCTGCGGATGTGCCATCCGCTCCCATCCTTTTCCATCCTCTAGGCTTCTGTTCTGCATCCGCTTTGCATCCGCCCTGCGTCCTCCATGCGTCCGTGTTATCCGCTCCGGTTATGCAAATTTTTGCCCCTTTTGAGAGCAGATAACAACGGATGGAACATTTTGCTCATCCGCTGAGTCCTTTTTGCATCCGTTGGTCAGTGTGACATGGGCTTAATTGAGGGATTCATGTGCTGCCTGACAGTAATAGTAATGGTAGTGGTAGAACTAAAGGGTTTGTTTTAACTTTTGACTTTGTCAGAGTTGAATATGTACTCCTAGCGTGCTGTGATATGGGAGGGAAAGAATAAGGATGCTAAGCTAAGCCTTCACTACTTTTTAAAACCCCAGATTCCTTTTTACATTCCTTTTGCATTAATCTCAGATGTTGATTTTAAAAAAAAAATCAGGTGAATTTTTTTCTAGTCCTGGGAAACTTGTGCTTTTTAATAGTACTGTATATTTTAAAAAAGGTTTAAGAGTGCCCTCTGCTGGTTTTCTCTTCCTGAATAGTGGGAGATATTTAAATAGCATTTGAATGGGAAGTCATCTTATTCATATTTCACAAATCAGCATGTGAAACAAAATAAAATGAAAATTCCTATTTTTCTGAGTTTAATATTAATTTCAGATTTTTTTAAAAAAAAAATCAATATATGCATTTGGGAAGGTGCACAGAAAATTAATATTAATGGGAATCAAATAATGTGGGTACAGGTTGAAACTTATCTGGAAAAAGTTCTCATAACAAATTGTTTGCCAGAGTGCATATTAGAATAACTACAAACCAATATGCACATAGTTTCTTTCCATATCTTTAGCATTTCTTTTAAAAAAAACATTTTTAAATTAGCAACTGATTTCTTCAATCTAGTAGCTTCCATTCACCGTTTAGCTCATTTCTCCATCAGTAGTATGGAAATTTAAATGGCTTCTCCAGCCAAACAACATTATTCAAGGTGAAGTTGTCTACTGTTACCTCCACTGTCAGGTTCTCCAATCAAAACTCGTTTCTATAACAAGCAGCCCATTGATATAGGAAGATGTTTAGAAGGCACATTACTGTGTATCACCATAGGTTTTGCATAAAAATAAGTTACAAATGTAATTTTCGAATTCAAGATAACAATAGAGAAAAATAAAAATGTGCTCACTGTAGAATGCAGTGAGGAAGTTTGGTTTAAATCATGTTTATTTTTCTTTTTACCCAATTGTTCATTTCAGTCTCTGGATAGTTTCGATATAGGCAACCTGATGTTCCCAGATGTTTTTGACCACAGTTATAAACCACTGATTGCTGGCTGAGTTTTTTAAGAATCAAAATTCAGCACATGTGATGACAACCAGACTGCCTACCTCTTTTAGAATGAAACAGACCTGTCTTGCTTGAGAGGAAATATTACCTTTCAAGTATGCTTTTTATACTCACATTTATGAGCAGAACTTTCATGCATATCATGAGATTGGAAATAAATATATTTTAAATTTAGATACCTTAAATGGAATTTCACAGGTAGCCCACATTGCAGTTTGCTGAAAAGGGGCATTAGGCATAATCCTTCTAGTCTACTAAATGTGAGAAATCCATATTGCTTAAAGATCTGGCTATCAGTGATACAGGATGCCCAACAATACAGCAATATTTAAAGCAGCAGTAAGATTCCTGTTTAAATCTACTATCTACTAAGTGTCTACTTAGCTTAGAAGTGTATTGACTCTGATCAAAGCTAATGAGCCTTTGGTTCTAGAAAATTATATATCTGGAGACATAATACATGAGTAATAATTGATCTTGTCATACAACTTTGCATCTATCCTATTAGATCACGGCTGTCAAACTTGAGGCCCATGGGCCAGATGCATCACCTGATGCTGCTGTGATGACGTGAGTTTGACACCCCCTGTATTAGATAAAATATTTAGTAATGTAAGATTGCTTGCCTGAAAGTAGCAAAAAGCTCATTTTGCCCCTTTTAAGAAATCTATTGTTTGTAATAAAAGAATACTTTTAAAAACAAAGAGTATTTGTTTAGTTGGCATACAGCATTGTTACTTTAAGGCTTACTGTGCTGATATTAAAGCCTAGTTAGATAATTCTGACAAGGTGATGAAATTTGACATTGACCTTCAATTCATTGCTTGATTATTCTGTTGCCATGCTTTCTGAATAAAAGAAGGAAAGAGAAGGACAAGGTGTTTAAAAGTCAAACATAGGAATGTTGCTGCCTTCTGAATGAAAAAGAGAGAGACAATATAGTACTGTGGTTAAGACATTGGGGTAGGGCATTTTACAGAACAATTAGGAGAGGAATCACTATATATGCTATCTAGAAAAGAGGTGGCATAAAAATCTGAAAGCAAATATATTAACAAATGTACCTGCATTGAGAAAAGTGAAAAAAGAATGGAAAAGGAATATCTCTCTATCTCTCTCTATCTCTCTCCCTCTCTGTATATATATATATATCTTCACAGATTTCTGATTGGCAAGATCTGTGAAAACAGATTGCCACATCACACTCAAAAGTTCTGGAAAAAAATCAGCTTGCACCTGTCATTTTCCTGTCAAAAATCTACACAAATACCATCTGCTTGAAAAGGATCTCTCCATAAATAGAGCATACGGTTGCAAAATTTTCAGACAAAAGGGGATCACTACTTTTTTAAAAGAGGCTTCTAGAAATGCACGTGAAAATGTTTCCATCAGAAATGTCTATAGCTTAAAAAATAGCAGAGAAACTTTTTTTTTTCAAAAAGGGTTTCTTTAAAAAATAATAAAAAATAATAAAAAACTGTGCATGTGCATGTTAGAAAAAGTTGCAAACATATATTTGGGAAAGCTGTAAATTAATATAAATGGAGATCAGAAAAACTAAAATTAAAATAAGTCAGCTTGGGGTAATTCAGTAATTATGTAAACTTTATAAATCAACTAATCTGCATACTGTGTTCCTAAGTTTAGCTTAACTTTAAGCCCATGTCACACTGCCCAACGGATGCAAAAAGGACATAGCGGACGAGCAAAATGTTCCATCCGTTGTTATCCGCTCTCAAGAGGGGCAAAAATTTGCATAACCGGAGCGGATAACACGGACGCGGGGAGGATGCAGGGCGGATGGAAAGCAGATGCAGAATGGAAGCCCAGTGGATGGAAGTGGATGGGAGCAGATGATGCAACCGCAGGGCATCCGGGGGGCTGCAGCGAAGCGGACGCGGAATGGATACAGCGGATGCAGAGTGGATGCACAGCGGATGAAGCGGATGCACAGTGGATGCACAGCGGAAGCCTAGCGGATGCCTGGCGTTAATTGCGCATGCGGGGAGAATGCATTGCGTCAGCCCCGCGGATATAACGGAAGCAGCTCGGAAGCAGGTCACCATTCAGAGGAAAGACCTGCTGCCGGAAGGATTGACTGCCTTGCCTGCCCTGCCTGCATGTCTGCCTGCAAGCCTTGCTGCCACCCTCCCTGCCAGCCAGCAACCCCACAACCATGCTGAAGCACAGCAAGCCTCAGCCATCTGCTGCCAGCCCTGGCAAGAGGGACAGGGCTACCATCCCGCCCCCTGGCCCTCACTCTGGTTCTGCTGGGGCTTCTGCAGCACGGGCTCACTCTTCTGGGGCTGGGGCTTCTGCTGCTTCTGCTTTTGGAGGAGCTGATGACAAGCACTCCAGCACCAGCCACCTCCACAGCACCTGCACCCTTCACCCCTGAGACTGAGAGACCAAGAGGAGAGGCAGAGACTCATTTTTGTTTTATAGCTTGTTGTTAATAAAGTCTATTTTTGATTCACACACTTGCTTCATTTCTTTTTTTTAATAAAGTCTTGCTGGAAACTTTTAGAAATGGTTTAAGCCTTTGCATGCTTGTGGGATGGGTTAAGATAGCTGTGGGATGGGCAGGGATACCTGTGGGATGGGCAGGAATACCTTTGGGATGGGTAATAGCTGTGGGATAGATAAACCTCCAGTGCAAGCATAGTGGGACTGTATGGTCCACCCTCCCAGGTGCCACACCTATGGCCCTTTATTATCAATAATGATATAATCAATCATCCACACATGTCAACATAAACACAACTCTTTATTAAACGTCCTGGTTCATTATAGGCCAACCAAACATACATGGCCCAATCTCATCCGTGTGATGAGACAGGCTGAAGGAAGCATCCATTAAGCATTCACCATCCTGTCTTGCCACTCCACTGCTCCAGCTGGGGAGTTGCACCAGTGTCTCAGGAGGTTGCGCTGCTTCTTTGCCTCACATGAGGCTCTGTTGGGGGCTTGCACATCCTCAGTGTCGATCAGGTTTTGCCCTTACCTCCATTCCCCAGGCTCCATGTTCCCATTGCCTTGTTGATGGTCCACAAGCCTGTTCTGCAAGACTGGGTAGCGGGTGCGCATGAGATTGTGCAGGATGCAGCAAGCTTCCACGATCCTCCTCATGGTCTCTGGGCTATGCTGCATGTTGGTGAGAAGTACCTGGAACCTGTTGGCCAGGATGCCAAAGGCGTTCTCCACCACCCGTCTTGCCCTGGACAGCCTGTAGTTGAAGATCCTCTCTTCACGGGTGAAGTATTTGGAGGTGTAGGGCTTCATGAGGTAGGTTGTGAGGGAGAAGGCGTCATCTCCCACGATGAAGTAGGGCACATCTAGCATGTCGTTGGGCAGTGGGTCTGGACCTGGGAAGCCCACGATGAGGTTGCATTTCAGCCCCACCTTGAGGTGACTGGCGTTGTATACCTGGGCATCTGAAGATGAGCCGTTGCCTGAAGCATCGATGTACATGAACTTGTAGTCAGCATCGACCATGGTGAAGAGGATGATACTGAAGAAGCCCTTGTAGTTGTGATAAGTGGACCCCGACTTGGCTGGAGCTTTGCAGGCCACGTACTTGCCATCTATGGCTCCAACGGTGTGGGGGAAGTTCCACTTCTGATACCACTGCTCTGCAACTTTCTTCCATCCTTCTTCAGTGGAGAGGCACTGGAGGAGCTCCTCGTATTCTTCAATGATGGCCTGCACCACTTCTCTGACAACAAAGCTGATGGTGCTGGGTGGCACCCTCCAGCCGTACTGCATCCTCCTGTAGGTGGTCCCTGAGGCCAGGTGGCGCAGAATGAGTGTCACCTTGAGCCCAGGTTCCAGGCTGGGTGGGAAGTTGGTGTTTGTCTTGGTCAACCTGGTTGTCAGGTGCTGCACAACTTCGTCAAACATGGCTGGAGGCATCCTCATGAAGTTCTGGAACGGCCAAGTGTCTTCGCTCCTGTGCTCCACCATCAACTTGTTGTACAGTCCGTCCTCTGCTCTTCTGGTGAACCATCTTAGGACCCAGACTTTTTTTGGGTGCCTCCTTTTCTTCCCGTAGTAGAGTTCACAGAGCCTGTAGATGGTTTCGCACTGTTGCAGAAGGATGGTGGCTGCCGAAAGGACTTTGTCACAATCCACGGTGGACATGACTGGATGCTGTGGAAGAGGAAGAGTCAGATGAACGCTGCAGAGGTCTGCACAGCTAGGCTGCTGGTGTGAAAGTGAGATGCAGAAGAGTTGCTCCCCCTTTTTATAGGTAGTATAGGTGTCCCTTTGCATCCTCTAGGCATCCTCTATGCATCCTGTAGACATCCTTAATATCCGAGATAGGTCCCCTCTGCGAACGTTTCTTCCGTTTTAAATGCTTTGTTTCCGCTTGGCATCTGTTCTGCATCTGTTCTGCATCTGTTCTGTGTCCGTTCCGCTTCCTCCCTGCGTCCGAGCGGATGCGAGTTGCGCGGATGTGTAGCGGATGCCTAGCGGATATAGCGGATGCATAACGGATGCGTAGCGGATGCGTAGTGGATGCGTAGTGGATGCAGAACGGACGAATTGGATACATTTTCCACGCAAAAGTTTTAGGCAGCCCAAAACTTTTGGAGCAGATGAAACGTCAATAAACGGATGCTGGACGGATAGAGAGGAAGCAAAATGGAGGCAGTGAGTACATCACGTTTTCAAATGGATGGAAAAGTTTTTTGTCCGTTTTACATCCTCTTTGCATCCATTGGTTCACTGTGACATGGGCTTTTGGAACAGAGTATCACCCTATCGGGCCAAAATTCAACCCAGGTTTTAAAAAACATACATGAAAAGTAACCATCCTATGTTCAATTATATTTCCAGTCCTGTTTCATCAAAATTAGAGAGTGACAGATTAGTGTATCCAATTTTGCCTATTTCATTTAATTGTCTCCTCCATAACTCATTTCCTTGTAATCTGCATTTTAAAAAATAAGTACAGGGACTTTCAGAATTAAATAAACATTTAAACACATGACTTTGGGATTTCTTGGTATTTTTATTAAGGAAAAACAACAAGCAAAAGACCAAAACTAAAATAAATGAAAATGAAAAATGGCAACACTAAAAGGGAGACAGGGAAGACAAACCAGTCTGGCAGTATATGCAATCATGAATAAACTTTTATTTTCTTAATCTTAAGGAAGTTAGACAAAAAATTTCAGCATATCTATTCAGTGTTTCCATCCAAAAAGATTTGTCTAATGAATGGATATATTTAATTGATTTAACTAAACATAAAAGATAAAGGTCCATTTTAGTGAAATAATTCTCAGTTGAAGGATTCTTTGTTATTGGACTTATTTATTTAGTGAATGCTATTTACCAGACTTTAAAATATAATTGATCTAAAGAAAGAAGTACTTTAGTTTTCAGTGTTTTACAACTGCTTATTATTTTTATACCTTGTAAATAATAACCCTCAAACATCAACTTGAAGGGAATTGTATAAAGTTTGTCGTCACACCCATATTTATACTCTGGACTAGACATTGATGTAAATACCTGAAAAATATGTGGTAGCCCTGGGCAAAAGAAAAGCTGTAAAATCACTCTAGATGTAATGTAAGGACAGTGTAAAATATTAACACATGATAAATAATGAAACTGTCGGGCTCTGTGGAATCCTCGCCTGACAGCAGCGTGATCACAGACGGGAGAAGAGATAGCCTCGTCAAAAAAAAAACATCATCAATGTCAGCCAAGTAGTTTATAGGCTGAATAGTTTAGAAGAGAGTTTAATCTGAAGAGGGGGGGAGGACATGCTTTAACCAGCCAGTTTGTTTATCAGGGACGGACTGAGGCCGAGGAAAGGAGCAGTGGCAAAGAGTTGCAACAGAATTAACTGGCAAGCAGTTAAACTGCTTAAGGGAGGGGATAGAACAGGGGGAGTATTGTTGTGGGGATACTAAGGATATAGCTGGGAATCGTGGATAGTGAGCATGCGATGTAGGACTAGGGGGGTTGGGAAATTAGGGGTAATAGGATAATTGGGACACAAGTGTAGGGCGGAGATAGAAGAATTTAGGTGGTTGGAGTAAGGGGATAAATTGCGCTGGAAGGCGGTTGCTTCCATCCGTAACCTTGTTCGACTCTATCGTACTTGCTGATTTACTGTACATAGAAAATAAACTACCATAAACCATTCTGTTTGTTGCTTCATATCTATGGATTCCAGGAAAACAGCTAAGAGAAACAATTAAAAATAACAGCACAGAGTTTTCTCTCTTTCTCTCCCTTCCTATTTCTTTTTCTTTCACATGCATACAAATGAAGAAATACAAACACACTCACAAAGATAAAGCTATCATCCTGATTTTTTTTTACCATCCAATTTCCATAGTTTGTAGGGAAAGGAACTGTAATATTTTTCCCCAAAAGAAGAAAAGAAGCATCTACCAGCAGAGGAAAGAAGAACTAGAGGGAAACATGATAGCTTTGTTACACACGACACACACCTGGCTGGTCTGGGACGATCTCCAGTCAGCAGTGGGCAGGGGAAAAGGAAGAAATGGGTGGTGCTCCCCCACTCCAGCCCTCTCTCTCATGCACACACATACACACACGTGCACGCACACACACACATGCTAGCTAGGCCGCGTCAGCAATGAAGCGAGCCAAGCGAGCCCGGGAATGGCGGGGAGGGGGGCTTGGCAAGCTCAGGGGACGATTGGGAAGGGGAAGACAAGCTCTGGGGGTGCTGAGGGGGGCTTGCATGACTCGCAGACTTACCTTTCATCAGGAAGATCAGAGCTGCTCAGTTGGGACCTAGGGCCAGGCACCATGTGGGAAAGCAGGTTAAGCCACAAAGACCCAGTGAGGAGTGACTGGGCGGGGCGAGTGTAGGGCAGGGCAAGTGAGCAAGCTGTGGCTGGGAACCGGTTCGGGGACGTGGCCAGCCAGAAGTCACTACCTGTTCAGTGACCCATGCCAAATTATTGCTTCTGGTTCTTCTGATCCGGTGCGAACCGGCTGAATACCACTTCTGGGATGTGTTTTATTTTGTACATCAGGTTGCATAAGTCCAGCATAATATGCTATTCCTGGTATGTATACATACAGACAAAGAAGCAGTCTTATGATCTTTGACTTAGGCTTGGTGTTAAACATCAGCCATAATAATAATTGAACAATATGCAGGTTGTGTTACACAAATGGCTATTTTATATGTGAAATTATGAAATAAATTTGAGTAGAGATCCTGGGAAAGTGTCAGAATAACACTTAGAGGGACCTTGGGGGAATCCTATACTATTTCAGAGAAATGGCTGTCCAGTCTTCTGAAAAACTTCCAGTGATTGAGCACCCAGAACTTCTGGAGACAGGCAGTTTCACTGGTTAATTGTTCTCACTGTCAGGAAGATTCTCCTAGTTTTAGGTTGTTTCTCTCTTTGCTCAGTTTACATCCATTGCTTCTTGTTTGCGTTCTGCTTCTTTGGAAAATATGTTGTCCCCACTTCTTTGTGGCAGCCCTTAAAAGCCTGTTGCCTATCACACTCTTGGGCAAAGCATATGAGCCATTTCCTCCTTTCAGTGATCCATGAAAGTACATCTATAGTATGTAGATAACAAAGTCAAAAAAAAGGTGAATAACATTTTTACATAACTATAGATTTGTTGAGGCCGGGTGTGATAAGGAATGGCTGGGAGGGGAGGGGCCAGGCGAGGCACCCCTTGATGTGAGTGACATAGAGTTGGCCATGCCCACCCAATCACATGACCACCAAGCACCGCCCACTCAGTGACATGACCAGCAGGCCACACCCACCAAATAAGCCATGCCTACAGAACCGGTAGTAAGCACTTTTGAATCCTATCATTGCTGTGGAGGTAAGGTTGAAAGACTAAGACTAGATGCATTTACATCTTTTTCAAACTTAATTTTCTTCACTCACATGCAAGATTCAAAAGAAGATAGAGCAGGGGTATGAAATTCATGTGGTCATGGCATCATCACATGACATATCACAACCTTTTTCCCCTTCGCTAAACTGGGCATGGGTGTGGCCAGCTCATGATGCATCTCGGCCACAGGCCGCAAGTTTGACAGCCCTGAGGTAGAGTACTGATATGTCTTTTTAAAGCTTATGATAAAAGGGACCAGGGTGAAAACAACTGGAAGTACGTTCCTACTCAATGGGGTCATCACTGAGACACATCATGCAGGCAAGGAATCAATTAAAAATAGTTGTCATTTCAACTTGAACTGAAGAAGCCAGAGTTCAGTCGGGCACGTTAAATGTAAACCATGAAGTTGACATTTATGATTGCTCCGCCCCAAAAATAATACAAATTATTTGGGGGGGGCAATCAGTTTATAAAATAGTGATGATGTCACTTGGCCATTTACAATCCCAAAAAGAGTATAATTATCATACCTTCACTTCAAGAACGCAGATGGCATCAAGAAGTCAACAGAAAGTTAAGAAAACTCTTTCTGCAGCATCCACATGATCCTGATGCTTTTGTCAAAATAATGAAAGCGCAGTGGTGGTATCATGCTGAAACCCAGACCCTTTGCAACATTGGAACACAGATAAAAATGGAGAAGGATTTTGTGTCCTAATGCTATAACATTGTTTTTATTCGTCTAACCCATTTGGCCCCTCTGCAAGTGGCATGCATAAGCACACAATCGTGCCTACCATCCCTGTCTTATTCTCCCCAATTATTAGTTCCTATTTCATGTATTTAAACTTATATTTATTCTTATTTCTATTATATTGTAAGCATTTGACAAAATAAATAAATAAAAATAAAATAAATAAAGTGCTGTTAAACTCTGTTGACTCCAGTCTTAAGAAGTGTCATGAAAATAATTGAGAGCCAGGTGATGTATATATTTTATGCTAATCTATGACCATTATAAAGAGTTGATTGATGCGTATTCTTTATTGCTGTTACTGCTGTTTTTTTTTTTTGTTGTTGTTGTTGTTTCTGGAAATGTGCTGCATATGTCCATAGTTGCACCATGACAACTTCATTCTGCAAGTGGTTGCTTTCAGCAGACACAATGAACCACTGATCTTCCTTGCACAGATAAATCCACTAGTTCTATGATCTAAGAACTAGGAAGAATTTTAAAGAAAGCATAGGGAGGTAGCTCTGATCTTCTCCCTGTTTTACTGTAGCACCAGAGCCCAAGCTACAAACTTCAGTAGACTCCATAAAATGAAGAGGGGTGGCAGTGTTTACCCTCAAAAGAGATTTTCCAGCATATCACATCAACTTAAAAGAGTCACCCTCTCAAGATTTCAGTGGCAAAAAATGTTTTATTTCACTGGCAGAACTCCTGAGGAGGAAGTCTCCTGGTGAATGAAATAGTTCCTTGTATATTTAAAGAAAATTAGAAGCTGAGATAATACTTGAAAGCAATTTAATACAAAGGTGCTTCCCTTCTTACTGACTGCATCAAGCTGCCCTGACCTGTCTTCTTATGTAGATACAAACCAGGAAAATTCATTGAGCTAGGGCAGCCCAAATTGTTATTTATTCCAGGTTGATTTTATCTTGTGTTCTCCACTATACAAACAAGCAGATGGTTGGATTGGTAATAATAGGAAGGGACTCAGGAAGGGACAACAAAATGCAACACAATACTGTACTTTTCCTGCAACAGTGCCCTGCACACCAGTTTGTAGGTATTCTAAAATACTGTTCAAGGTAATAGCAGCTCATCATTTTAATTTTATGGAAAGAGGCCTTTAGCTCTTTTGGTCTGATTCTTCTTTCCTGTTCATAAGCAATTATCTCCCCATCTCCCTTGCTCTATTTCCTCCACCATAACATTGGCTCCAGTATATGAGAAAGGCTAGGAAGACATTGCTTTGAATTATAGCAGACTTGAATGTTTCTGTTCTGTTTAAATATACTTCCTCTCATATGGATGTATATTACACATGCAGGCAATATACACATAAAAACACAAAATCAGCTGTTAGTAATTATAAGTGTTTCAACCCAAGCAAGAGCTTCCTAGCAGAAAATATCAAATATCGTACTATATATTTTTTATCAAGAATCTACTGAATAAATATTCCTTTGCTGCATGACTCCCATCAACACATACAACATTCCTACTCATTAAACTCCTAGAAATAAAGAAGGTTCATAAAGGAAACAGGTTCAAATTCAAGAGGTCTTTTCAGATATCCAAAAATATACACACCTATTAATCATAAAAGAAAATTAAGTTCCTTCACTAATCAAGTAAATTTACAGATGCTGTGGGTTTCTAGAACTTCAGGAGCTGTAGAGATGATGCAGTTAAGAAGTCATAGTTTAATTTATCTCAAGAGGAAATTCCTAAATTCTGCCTGAATATCATGTTTGATGTTCCACAGATTAGAAGTGAGAATTGGTCTCAGGACCTTGGGAGCTACAAGATTGAATTGCAGTAGTAATAGAGGTGTCATTGTTATTTCTTTAGTAATTAAAATATAATAGTTGCTAATATTTGATAGTTCATATTTTACATGAATTTTCTTTTATAATGTTAAAAAAAAATTAAGAGGTTGAAAAATTTGGCCAACACTCTAGCCACTGTATTAATGGAGCATGAGATTACCACGATGTGCTTTGCAGCTCTCAAAGGACATATTTCTTTTTTAAAAATGATATTCACAAATATTTTGTCATCTCTGGCCTTTAATTTTTTTTAAACATCTGTTTGCTTCATTCAATTTTGTATATTTTTTGATGGTCACTTTAAAGGGAATGTGTGTAGAAACTCTAAACCTGAACATATCAGAGGTAACTTCATACTCACTCACACAAGCTGAGACAGAATTCCAGTCTATTGATTTCTATATTATGTAATTCTGTATTTTATCTTGTTCATTAGATAGTACATGTTTTCTACAATTCTAAACATTTTCAATTCTTTTCAGGAACTATCATAGAAAAAGAGATAAAATACAAATACTTATTTGAGAAAATAAAATAATTATTTCAGTGCAATTCTAAAAACTATAACCAGGACTAAAGGAATATGCAGAAACCTCGCTATATGTATTTTGTTCTCCTGGCAACAATTTTTTTCTTTGCAATTGTTGAGAAATGAATCCTCAACAAGGGTGTGGCTTATTCAAGGATCAAATATTTAAAAGAGACTTAGATGCTGGAATGCATCTAAGTCTCTTTTTCACCAGGCATTTTGCAGGGTGGAATTGGAAGCCAAAAGCATCAATTCAAGGCTTAGTGTGCACTTTTTTCCCCTTCATGCTTTTCTACTTAAAAGAAAAGTAGACATTAAAAAAAGTTCAGAATTGTTGGAGAACCTCAATAGCTCCACTCTCTCCGGAGGAGTATTTCTCAGTTTCAGAGATTTTAAAGAATGTGGACTTTAACTCCTAGCATTTCCTGGCCACCTGGGAATTCTGGGAGTTGAAGTCTATGCATCTTAAATTTGCTGAGATTGAGCACACTGCCCTCGAGAAACTATCATTAAAAAGAGTGTCTCTTAATTTCATCAGTGGCTAACTTTCAATTCCTTTCTTAAGGGCAACCTTCATTCAGCTTTTTGGTGAGAATTAAAGAGACAGAATGAAGTTTCAAATCACTAGAGGATTCTTTAAGCAAGCAACTTCCTTTGACAGAATTAAACTGCTGCCATATGAGGCCCAATTATTCTGTCCTTTCATTCCTAATTTCTTGGGTAGTTGAAGTTTCTTGATGTGAAGCAGTAAACTTTCTTCACCCGGTATCTTCAGTGCTTTAAACCAGAGGTGGACAATCCCTAGCCCTAGCTCTCATGCAGTCCTCCTAGTGCTTAAGACTGCACAACAGTTTTCATGGGTAATTATATACGAATAAAAAGATATCTCAAGCAGGCTTAGGAGGCTTAGTTTCCCAATCCTTCCACAAAAACATAAAAGGGGGAAACAAACATTTGAGTATGCTTTTTGGGAATTATCATTCTGTCACTATCACATCTTGCTTTATCTCTCAGAAACTATTACAAATATTAATAAAAACCAGTAAATCTCACAGTTTTAATTCCAACTTCTGTGGACCCGTTCCATATTTAAGAGGTTACTAAGGGGGTATGCATAAATGCACTAATGTGCCTACCATCCCTGTCACATTTTAATTTTTCAATTTATAAGCTTTGCTTGATGAATTAATACATTAAATAAAACTAAAAACAATATGTCCTCCTTTGTTGTAAATGAACTCCTTCTGTTTCTTGAATTCATCCAGGAAGATCATTTTGTAGTTCTTGGGCCATGTGGTAAGTTGGCTAATGAATGTAATCAGGAAAGACAAAATGGGAATAATTAAAACCAAAATTGGGTATTCAAAATAATAATCCCAGATTTTTCTTAAATTCATGAATTAATTTTGTTACCATCTACTTTCTTTCATGTTATCTACTTTGAAAACCACTAACTTGCGGGTTAACTTATTGAAAGTTGTTCTGGCTCAGGCAATTAGGTTCACAGAATTATTTGAATTAAAGTTATGAACCCATTTTTTATTTTATCTGGAATTACCCAGAATGGTACCAAGAAATGGGGAAAAAATGCTGCTACTGTATTGCTGAGCATAAGCTTAATACTATAAAAATCCCTGCATTTCTTAGTCGTGTGGACCTCCCTATCAGGTTGACTGCTTATATCAACAACTGCTCCTAGATTTCATGACTATTGTATTTCATAAGTATTGTTGTCATTTTTTTTGTTTTTAAAGATAATTCACCTCTAAAGCAAGTTAATTACCATAGCTTTCCACATGTCTCCAGCCATAGTCAGCAGGACTATGTGATTATCTTAATTCACATAGATGGCACTGCTTTTTTGTCTGAAGTAGAATTTCAAAGTGAATTAGAAGTTCCTGCTTTGGAGAAACATGCAAGAAAAATAGAGGGAACTAAAGAGAGTTTCGATAAGACAAGTAATGATTTCTGAAATAAGAGTCAGAGATTAATTACATTTCTACATGAGGAAAAAGAAAACATTAACGTTTTATGAAACTAAGCTCTACTATTCAGTGACACAATGTCCTGCTAAATAGGTAAAGAAAATCTCTAGGCAGTGGGAAAGTTCCTCCTGAAATTCAGTGAAAGAAAATTCATGAGTTTTTTTCAAGAGATTGATACTCAATAAAAATGTCATTTAGTCTGCAATTTTTAGATGAGCAACTTTCTTCTTAGATTTTATTTATCCTGCCTTCATTATTGTTATCAATAACTCAGAGCAGTGAACATTCATTGTATTCTTTCTTACTCTCTTTCCCTCCACAACAACAGCCTGGGGGAGGGGGGGGAGCCTGAGAGAAATAATTGGCCCAAACTCACCCAACTGATTTCAAGGCAGGACTAAAACTCACCATTTTTTAATTTCTAGCCTGTGCCTTAACCACTAGATCAAAATGGCTCCCACAGTTCTTCAACTAATATGAAAAGTGAAATGCAGTTATCCTTTCATTTATATTTCTTTTAATTCTGAGTGGTAGTTAAAAAAATGCATGCATTTAAAGAAAAACATTTATGAAAACATGTGGAGGACTAAGAAATACAATACTGCATATTTTAGGATATAATATATATATCATTTGAAAATTTTGAGAGGTTGGGCAATTTGTAGAACAAGGATGAACAAAATGAGGAACACCAAATTATATATGTATGCATGTAGTCTAGGCAGCAAATAAAAAGAAGACATGAAAAAATAGTCCAAAATTTAAGTGTAAAATATCAGTCTCCATAAATATCAGTTACACATTTTGGAAATGTTTAAAATTTTGTGCAGTACTTCATATATTCTGGTTTGCAAAACATTAAAAATACTTTGAAATGAAGTAGGAACATCCAATTTGGTTCATTCTTGAAAGCAGCCTCCATTTCAAAGTGATTCATAGGAGTTAATTTAATAAATGTATTTTCAAGACCAAAATAATTAGTGCCAAAATCAGATTTTGCTTCCATCCAATAAATGTCATCTACATACAATAATCTGTCTTGTCCTTTGAATCAATTCCACAGAAATTAATCTCTTCAACAAATTTCACTGTGTTCCTTTCATTGGGATTTCATACCATCAAAAATAGGAGAACTCAACTTTGGCTAAATCGAAGCCTTATTTGGCATTGTGAATTTTTGCAAGTCATCTTTCTACACAAATAGCTGTCATGTCTTAATACAACTCTGAAATAAACAGGAATAGTCTTAAGCAGCTCTTTCTCCCTAACAATCTTTGCTGGCTGTCATCGTACAGTTGATGGAGTCATACATATGAGGACTTACTGCCTAAACATTTTGAGGAATCATATCTATCATACAGATTGTCAAACATCCTTCAAATCAGCTACAAAAATATCATAACACAAACCTGCTTCTACACACATATATCCCCTAACTGGGTTAGGCAGCACACACTAAGCTCATTTCTGTGCTGTTTTCATTCAAAGCTTAGCATATGGCAAACAAGGGAACTGACTACTAGCTGGGTCCCATTTCCATTTTTTAAAATCATATTTATCATTTCAGTTTCAGGCACTGACTACAATGAAAGATCAGTTTGCACAAACAAACAGACTATCTTCTTGCCACATCCAATCTAAAACCATGGTAATAATGTGAAACCTTGTTTATTTCAGGCAAACAATATTTACCAATGTAAACCATACCCAAATGGTAGTCTGAAACTTCCTTACCATTCCCTTTTCTTTTTCTTTTTTTTTAGAAGGACTTTCCCTGTTAAAAAGATATATCCACATATAATTCAAAGTGGCTTGTTTAAAACTTTATAGCTGGTAGCTTAATATATATTTTTCTGTGCTTTGAGTACAAAGGCTATATTGTGCTTTTGTTGGCATCCTTGCTAGTCTGCATGCCAGCGGCATAATTTTCTTCTCTGCAATATGTCAGAGCTATGAGTGCCGAGGGCTCAACAGGTGGCGCTTGGATAAAGTTCTGGCAAATCAAAGAGGTCATGTGGTTATTTCTTTTGTCAAATTATAATTAAATGCAGAACAGAGTCAAATGAATCTCATATTTTTCCTGGTTCAAAACAGAGTGTGAAATTAAATATAATCAGTTTCTAAGGCATAGGCACATCCCGGTGGAAGTTGGCTCCTTATACAAACATACAGCACCTTAACTTTGATCTGGAATAGGACCAATTGTGTGCAAAATGTTCCTCCTGAAAAGATATCGGTGTCAACATTGCTTTAAAATATTTTATTTTTTTTCCAGCTTCTGACATAATTTAAACATAATTCCCTCATCAGTTTGAGTGAAGCTGTCAAACTGCCTCCCTCAAAACCCTTCTTATCAATTGAATCTCCTTCATTGTGAGGGGAAAAAGAGGAATTGTTTTATTACAAGCAATGAGCCTGGTCTTGTCCTTTCCATCGTTGTTACCTCTGGAGGAAAGCTGCAGCCCATCACTCCCTAACAGCTATTCCTGTTTTTCCTACTTGATACACACCTATGTCTTCTTGCTAACCTTATATTTCGGCTCTTCTTAAATTTAAAGGGCTCCTGGGATTGCGAAGTCCAAAGTCAGATTAGTACATTAAAATACTTAGGCACAATCTGTGAATGACTTGTCTGGGTGAACATTTTTGGAATAAGAAATGAATGGCGTCCTTACTTCAAATGTCACCTGGTAGGACAATGCTTGAAAATGGCTTATTCTGTTCGCTCAGTTTCCATCTTATCAGGGATCACATCAACATGATAACATGATACTATGCAACAATGTCAGAAAGCCAAATTAGAAGTTAAAGTGGCTCCTGAGCTCAGACCAAGTACAGATTTTATTCTGCCTTACATTCTTTCTAAACCATGATGAAAAATGTCAGGGTTTATGGAAGGTCAATTATTCTTTCTAGATGCTAAAGTGAATCTTATACAAAAACTTTTACAAAAGACTGTATGAAATAAGGCTACAAGTATACCAAACAAAGGTACAGTCCTCTTTAAAATCATGCCAGTATTTCTGAATTAAAAATAAAATAAAACAACCTCCATGTGGTTAATAAATGCTTAAACTGCTTTCAGAATCTTCCAGGTTATATCTATGTGCTTCATGAAAAAGGTCCTGACTCTTACCTTCACTAAATAAGTTTGATTCAGTGGGAAACTCAGAGAATAACATCATGGAAAACTTGGAAATATAAACCATTAGGAATTCCAGAATAACAAAGCAAACTAAAATGAATTGGCAAATATGTGGTTCATTTTGCTTTGGGAACACTCATAATATATGAGTATTTACTGGGGCACAATATATTATGGAAGCATTGCCACTATATTTTGTTGTTCCAATTTTAATCAAGTCACAATTAAATCCAAGCACACAAAAGAAGTTACTAACAAAAAAACCCCTTTCTCTGTTCCTGTTTGTGGAGTGACAGGTCCCTGCAGAGAGACCAGATGGAAGGGAATGAGAAGGATCCATGCTTGATGGAGGGGCAGGCAAGTAGGAGAGGAAAGGGCAAGTATGGTGTTCTATGGTAGGAGGTAACAGCATGCTGCATGACGGTTATCGATGGGAACTGGTGTTCCATGTAGTCAATATTCCCTCATCCCACATAATTGAAATGGGAGTATGAAGTTGTACAGCAGGACAAATGAAGCCTTACAGGTCATTATATCCTTCACTAACAAATATTTGAATACAAGAGTGCTTGTTCCATTTCCCAATGAAAGACATTAGTTTCCTGCTCCATATTCTCACCCAGCTTCAGCTTGTTTCAACATCAGGTTGACATTGAAATGAGGGCTCTGCTACAAGGATATCTACTCAACAAACTGTCAACAGGCCGTCTTAGCATGGACTAAGCAGGGCATGGATAAACTGTGATGTGGGCTAGCCTTGTCTGGGTCATCATAAACACTGAGGGGTGTTTAAAAGCTGGGTAGCATGAAAAGCAAGAGCTCCTTCCTTCCAGAAATTTCTTCTCCCCTGATGCTATATTTCCATTAGCCCCAGTCAAAGCTCAGAGATAGAGACATGGGATGGACAAAGGAAGCCTAACACCCTTCAGGATGTCTTCATCCTCCTTAGTTGAGGTGCCATATAGAATTATAGGGAAACAAGTAGTCAAGAAGGAGCAGAAATGTGGGAGCTGGTGAGTGTTCTATCCTAAGCCTCACTAAAAAGCACTCAGTCAATTCTGAGTCCTAGCAAAAACCTCTTTATTTACAATAATGTGAATTATTTCATTCACAGTCAGCCAATAGCTGGGCAAATAGTCTCGCAAAGGTAGACAAATTATCTCAGACCTTTATCAATCTTGGAACACTGCCCGGTAAATAGTTCCACACTCACTGTTGGTAGGGAAGGCTGGGTTTACAGGAAATCACAAGGCTAAAATAAAAAAACAACTGAACAAGTGAGTTTTTTCCTGCAAAAGCCCCCTCCCCTTTGTTTCTCTTTTAATCCTGGTGGGAGGGGCCATTCATCATCCACCTGTGGCCTTGCTCCCATGTTGACTCTGAGTTCTCAATTGCTCCTTTCTTTTAGTAGCTCTGTGTGTTCGCAGGCTGAGAACCAGTTCTAACTGCTCCCCAGCCTCACCTCTATCTGAGCCCGAAGGCAGCTGATGACTACCACCCTGCCCTGGCCCCATCTCTGCCTCTGATGTAAATCCCTTGTGTAAGCCTTCCTTAGCCTCCAAGACTGGCCCATGTTCCTCCACAATCTCCTCACTACTGTCCGACTCTGCTGCCTGCTCCGCCAGGTGCTGGCGGGCTACAACAGTGAGCTGGGCTGAGAGCAGAACATATATCCCAATGCAAAGGGGGAACAGAACATAATTTTTGCCTGGTTTTCCATGTTCTGCTGCTTGGACCGGGTGAAGAAACTGTCCTTTTCCATAAGCCTCCCTTGTCTTGCTCAGGTGCTGCACATGGGTAGGCTCCAGAATAAGACTGACATATCCTTTTCTTGGCAGTCATTTATCCATCTCCTAGCACATCCCAAAAGGACTGGCCTGACTCTTTCCACCCACAACTGCTTTCAAAAATAAATAAAGCTTACGTGCCAAGCTCAGATCTCCAATGCGATTCAGATTTCCAAGCTTTCACACGTCTCTTTGATTATAATTGGTAAACATCAAATGGCAAATGTGTTCTTTTTAAGTGGCAGGATATATTTATTTTATTATTTTAGTGTACTTTCCATTAAATGTTACCTGAAAACACAGAAGTTATAGCCTTTTTTATGAGAGGGTTGTACATGCCAAACTGAAGACAAATGTTGATCATTTGTTTTATCCTTCAAGATCTACCAATAGCATTTTATTATTGTTATTATTTATTTGGAATTAATAATTTTCATTTTCCTATGGGACAGGTGCTTTATAAATAATTCCACATCTTATTTCAAATTTATCTGGACTCTTAGTCCATTTTAACTTTCTAAAATTAAGGTTTTAATCATATTTTGTTGTTTATTCAAAAAAGAAAGAAAGAAAGTTCTTCAATTTGTAGTTAAAACATCTTTTACTAAGGATTGAAGGAAACTTACCCAGTGTCAGGCCTGCCCAAGAACAAGATAGATCAATAAAGCCAAAGTTTAGTTCTTTATTTACTTATATCCAATAGACAGCATCTTGCCAGACCAAACCTGTACTACTCTCACCCCAATGGATATGCCCTGGGAGATTCTAGGGAGTGGCTATCCTAACTCTCTTCCTCTGTCTCCTATCTTGTTCTGGACTGTGTTGCTCTTGTCTCATGCCCACTCCACCCCTCTTGGACTGTGCTCTCTCTTCCCTGGGAAACTGCCATTTCGCTATAGTCTATCATACCTGGTGCTGTAAAATTTGTCAATTGAAAAGTTCTTAAAAAGGAATTAACAAACAATTTCCAAAAGTGATTAGAAAATATGCAAAATTAGTGCCCTTTCAATGGTGCAAATGCAGTTTGAACAAGATGGTTTTGTATTATCTCCCGGAGCAATGAACCCACTGGAGACCACTATATTGCAGTCTCCTGAGAAGGGCCAGTTGTCTGGAGCACTTGTGGGTGATCTCAAACTGTCTCTTCATCTGGAAAGGAATGACTGAAGAGCTGGTCTACCTACTGGCTCTTCAGGTCACCATGATTGTTGGCTCCATATTTTCAGAGCCATTTTCATTTCACTGTTTCTTCTCCAGAAATCAGAGAAGGAATACCTTTCTTAAAAATATTCTGTGCCACTAAACTAAACAACTAAGCTGAACTGAGCTGAGCTGAGCTTAACTAAACTAAAGTTAGCTAAAGTAAACTAAACTAAACCAAACCAAACCAAACACCATGTTTCTCCATCAAAAAGGTATTGTATAAATCAGGGGTTGCCAACCTTTTGGACTTCAGGGACCTCTAAACTCATAATTTTAAATCCCAGAGACTGCTAACCGGTTCTGTGGGTGTGACCTATTTGTGGGTGTGGCTTGGTGGTCATGTGACTGGCTGGGCATGGCTTGTATGTAAATATCATAAATATTTATATAAATATTGAATTTTTTATTTAAAAAAAGAGCAACTTTTACCCAAAATCAGGTAAAGCAGGCAGGCAGATTGAATTGCTCACAGAATCACAGATTCATTCAGAGATCTATCTATCTGCCATTGGCTAGCTCAGTCTGTCACACAAAATTTGCTTGTAAGCAAACTCACAAAATTAACTCACAACACACCATGTTTGTAAATATTGAATTTTTTATTTTAAAAAAGTAACTTTTATCCAAAATCAGGCAAAGCAGGCAGATTGAGTTGCTCACAGAATCACAGTGATCTATCTGCCATTGGCTAGCTCAGTCTCTCAAATTTGTTTCTCGTGAGTCTGCACTGAATTTGCTTGCAAGCAAACCTTCAGTCTTATAAAGGCCCGGTCCCACTGGCCAACGGACACAAAACATATGCATAAAGGACTCAGCGGATGAGCAAAATTTCGGGGGTGGCTCCATCCATTGTCATCCAATCCAAAAATTGGTGAAAATTTGCATAAACAGAACGGAAAAGAATGGAAAAGAACGGACGTGGGTAGTATGTAGCGGGGATGTTAAACGGACGTTCATCGGAAGCCTAGTAGATGAAAGCAGATGGAAGGGGATAACACCTCCGAAGGGGTTATAGGGGATAATTGCGAAGTGGATGCATAGCAGATGAAGCGGATACGTCACGTACGCCTAAAGGAAAGAAAGGAGATGCTGCACAGATGTATATCAGATGCAAACCATTCATTGCACATGCACATCCTTTTTATTTCCGTGCTACTAACGATGTGTAGACGTTCCATGTACCCTTAGTTTCCTCCCTCTTTCCGTTTTCAGCTGCAGCAGATGTGAGTTGCGAAGATGCCCAGAGGATGTAGAGAGGATACAGCAGACATTTAACGGATGATAACGGACATAGAACTTTTGTTGCTCATATGTCGTGGATTTACATCGTACACGGCAGAAAGTTCATCCGTTCATAAAGTTTAGTGCAGCTCAAAACTTCTTGCGAGGATGAAATTGCAGTGGACGGATGCTCGACGGATAGAGCGTATGAAACACATATGCAATGAGTATACAACAGATGCATAGCGTTTTCCAATGGATGGCAAGCTTTTTTTAACGTTTTACATCCTCTTTGCATCCGTAAGTGCAGTGGGACCAGGCCTTTTTAAGGGAGGTGCTGTGATTAGCTAGAAAACAAGAAATCCAGCCATTCCCTGCTTCCTAGCTAATCTAAATCTCCTAGCATAGCAGAACAGATGATGGTCGGAAAAAATAGCAACTTAGCAGACAAGTTTGCTGTGTAAGGAGTGGGGGAGGGATGGGTTCCTATGGGCCATGTGGGCTGAGTAGCCTTGTGTTTCTGCGCAGCCTGGATTAATTACTTTGGAGGGGTGCTCTGGGGGTGAGATTTCTCTGCAGCCCACCAACATTTTCTCATGGCCCACCAGTGGGCCGAGGCCCACCGGTTGGCGACCGTTGGTATAAATGATTCCAATGTGGGTCACAAATATGACTGCTTTCCCTTTTCTTCCTGGCAGCTCACTTTAACAGTATGGAAGTATTTTTAATACACAGACTTATAAAATATTTGCCCTGGTTCCTGCATAAAGTATAGAAAGTAACATATTATTTTTAAACATCATAGAAGGAAGAATATCCTATAGCCCAACCTACCTCCCCTTTTTACAGAGTATCATGTTCTCCAAGCTCATGATGGACAGTTTATGGGTAATAGTACACATGGCATCCTGGTTGTTTATCAGGAAGAATGAAGACTGTTGCTCCTATGTCTCTTGAGGCAAAACTTCATCTTTCTTATTAAAATGAAGAAAGATGCAAAAGGAGATAAAATTCCCTTTTAAAAAAAATGTGAACTACAACATGGAAGCAAGAATGTACAACTATGTCAACATTTTCTGATGACTTTCCTTTGGAGCCATCTGTCTCAATGCAGACGTCCTCTCCATCACAACCAGGAGATTGGGTGAAGAGTTCAGTTTCAACACTGAGCGCTCCCCATCCCCAACAGCTGTCAAAACTATTGTATTTGGGCTCTGGCATGTGTAAAATTAAATTCCACAGTGCCAAGAAAGAAAAAGAAAGCAGGGAGCTATACAAACTCTGTGCAATTTATCATTGATCAAATAGACTCGATGGCTGGATTTTTTTCTGGTTTCTTTTTTCTTTCTGGTCTTCCTGAGAAACAAAGATTTTAGGCCATGCTTAAGTTTAAGACTTAGTAAGCAAAAAAACAGGAGGACGATATAAAGCAAGTAAACTTTCATGTCATAGTTCATGATTCATACTAAATGAGTATGTTCGCTATCTCAGTAAATAAGAGGTCTCTTTTGTATAAGGTAAAACATAAGTGGTAAGAAGTAGTAATCAGTAAAATAAGATGCAACATGCACCAAAGAGACAAGTAAGGTCAGGATCCCTGGAAAAGGATAACATTGAAATTGTTAAAATAACAGTTTGTTTATTTATTACTATTTTTATCATTTCAAATGCTCTAATTTATACCTAATTGTAGAAAGTCAAGACACACATCAGCTAAATAGGTGAACCATATTGGTGGAGAGTTGAGGACTGTTTCGAAACTGAAACAGTATTTGCTGTGTAAGCAAGGAGACAGCAAGGATCCTGGATGTGGCTTAGCTCAACTGTTCTATACTAAAGCTGGTTGCTGCTGTGAAACTAAAACTGAAACTCTTCTCCTCTGGTTGTGTTTTGCATTTGGAACAGATTTCTTTTCAGCTGGGGAGGGGGAATAGAATTCCTTAGCATCAGAGCGTGTTTATAATAATAGACAAAATACTAATGCTCTGATGGTCATTTCAAAATCCTTTCTTTGTGAGCACCTAGAAGCCAAGAGGAACAAACGTGTCAAATTTCAAGTTTGTAGGCTTTATGTTTCTGGAAATTTTGTAGAGATTCACTTTTATAGAGAGATTTTTATTCATTCATTCATTCACTCACTCACTCATTCATTCATTCAGCTAGCTAGCTAGACCACTGGAAAAATGAGCTTTCTGATTGCATATGTATGAGTATGTGTTTGTGTGTATTCTCCTGCTTCTGATGTACCTCCATTAATATTTCCAGCAGCTATGGAGTTTCTTCCATTCCACAGCTTACATTGCCTGTAGCAAACTGTTTTCAAAACTAAAGGAGTTGTGATATCCACAGGGAGAAAGTAGTATCTGCTATTTGAAAAAAATATTTCAGTTGTTCCACTGGGTTCAAATAGTATTCAGGAAGTGCTGAAATATCTTTCTTCATCTCAGTCATTCACTTCCTAAAGATTGTTATCACTTAATTTTAAATTGCTATTTCATTGATTTTGTTGTTTTACTAGCTGCATACTGAATCTATATTTCTCTTGATTATTTTTTTTTATTTTTTTATGGCAGAGTAGTCAATAACGGAAGGCCCATTTTTCTTTTCATAAAAAGCAAATCTTGCATTATGTATATCAAGAGTTTGGGGCTTCTGCTCTTATTCCACCCACTTCCCCCAAAGTAATTCATAGAATTTACTAGTATTGGTGAAGGGAGCATGTTGGGATGTATTTTGCATAAAAAAAATAATGAAATTTGTTAATTAGTGGAAATGAGAAGGAAGAATCATTTCCCTGAATGTCAGTTATTCCCTTTGGAAGAAAAAGATATGGCAGATCAGGAAAGTCATATTCATGGAATATGAGGAAAGTGTTTGAAGTTGTACTCTTGCTCTTTTGCTGACCTTCTGCAGCCCTGCCTGAACCTCAGGAGGCTGTTGTGATACAAGCATACAACTGTGGCATTACAACATCAACCATGCATCACTCTGATGCTATAGATTGCTATATAATTATGATTGAATTCACAGAATGCTTAATCCAAAACCAAAGAAGCTGTAACATGGCATGGTGTGATTCTAGCCATTCAAAGAATGCGACAGGATGGAGATAATTTTTTAACTATTTATTCTTCTTGGTAGATCTTCTTGCTGTCTTTTTCTCTGCCCAGCCTGGACAGAGAAAAATTCCAAAGTTGGATTTTAACTTCCATCTTCTCCAACTATGCCAGCCATTGAAAATGTTTAGTTTGAGGAACTGGCCTGCTAATCATGTATTCTTGTTTCTGTGATCATTTGGGATTTGATAAAACTTGTGTTGTATCCTTATGTAAGTTGAGTTCAGCTCCCCAAACTCATGGATATATCTTTGAGAACTTTTGTCATGCCCTTATTAAGCCCATGTCACACTGCACCAACGGATGGAAAGAGGATGTAAAACGGAGAGAAACACTTGCCATCCGTTGGTTAACGTGATGCATCCGTTCTGTAATCACTGCGTCCTTTTTTCTTCCTCTCTATCCGTCCAGCATCAGTCGACTGAGGTTCCATCCGCTCAAAAAGTTTTGAACTGCTCAAAACTTTTTGAGTGGAAAATGTATCCAACGCGTCCGTTTTGCATCTGCTAGGCATACGGGGAACATCCGTTCTGCATCCGTCATCATCCGTTATGCGTCCGCTACATCCGCTAGACATCCGCTGTGCATCCGCGCAACTCAAATCCACTCCAGCAGTAAATGGACACAGGGAAGAAGTGGAACGGATGCGGAACGGACGCGCAGTGTGAGTAGCACGGATGGAGAAAGGATGAAAGCGGATGCAGCTCGCAAAGAAAGCATTTTAAACGGAAAAAACGTTCGCAGAGGGGACCTATCTCAGATATTAAGGATGTCTAGAGGATGCCTAGAGGATGCAAAAGGACACATAGTGGAAAACCTATATTGCCTATAAAAAGGGGGAGCAACTCACCTGGATCTCACTTTCAGACCAGCAGCCCTGCTGTGCAGACCTTTGCAGCCTTCATCTTCCTCTTGCTCTTCCACAGCATCCAGTCATCTCCACCATGGATCGTAACACACTCCTTTTGGTAGCCACCATCGTTCTGCAACAGTGCGAAGCCATCTACAGGCTCTTTCAACTGTTCTACGGAAAGAAAAGGAGGTGGCCAAGAAGCGTTTGGGTCCGAAGATGGATCGGGAGAAGAGCAGAATACGGACTGTACAACAAGCTGATGGTGGAGCTCAGGAACGAAGACACTCAGGCATTCCAGAACTTCATGAGGATGCCTCCAGCCATGTTTGACGAAGTTGTGCATCGGCTGACACCCAGGTTGACCAAGGCAAACACCACCTTCCGGGCCAGCCTAGAACTTGGGCTCAAGGTGGCACTCACTCTGCGCCACCTGGCCTCAGGGACCTCCTACAGGAGCATGCAGTACGGCTGGAGGGTGCCACACAACACCATCAGCATTGTGGTCAGAGAAGTGGTGCAGGCCATCATCGAAGAATACCTGGAGGAGCTCCTCCAGTGCCCCTCCACTGAAGAAGGATGGAAGAAAGTTGCAGAGCAGTGGTATCAGAAGTGGAACTTCCCCCAAACTGTTAAAGCCATAGATGGCAAGCACGTGGCCTGCAAAGCACCAGCCAAGTCGGGGTCCACTTATTTCAACTACAAGGGCTTCTTCAGCATCATCCTCTTAGCCATGGTCGATGCTGACTACAAGTTCATGTATATCGATGCTTCAGGCAATGGCTCATCTTCAGATGCCCAGGTATACAACGCCAGTCACCTCAAGGAGGAGCTGGAATGCAACCTCATCATGGGCTTCCCAGATCCAGACCCCCTGCCCAACGACACGCAAGATGTGCCCTACTTCATCGTGGGGGATGACGCCTTCTCCCTCAGAACCTACCTCATGAAGCCCTACACTTCCAGACTCCTCCCCCGTGAAGAGAGGATCTTCAACTACAGGCTGTCCAGGGCAAGGTGGGTGGTGGAGAATGCCTTTGGCATCCTGGCCAACAGGTTCCATGTACTTCTCACCACCATGCAGCATTGCCCAGAGACCATGAGGAGGATTGTGGAGGCTTGCTGCATCCTGCACAATCTCATGCGCACCCATGACCCAGTCTTGCAGAACAGGCTCGTGGACCTCCAACAAGGCAATGGGGCCATGGAGCCTAGGGAACGGAGGCAAGGGCGAAACCTGATAGACACTGAGGATGTGCAAGGCCCCAACAGAGCCTCACATGAAGGGAAGAAGCAGCGCAACCTCCTGAGACACTGGTACAACTCCCCAGCTGGAGCAGTGGAGTAGCAAGACAGGATGATAGATGATTAATGGATGCTTCCTTCAGCCTGTCTCATCACACTGATGAGATTGGGCCATGTATGTTGGGTGGGCCTACAATGAACAGGGCATTTAATAAAGAGTTGTGTTTATGTTGACATGTGTGGATGATTGATTATATCGTTATTGATAATAAAGGGCCATAGGTGTGGCACCTGGGAGGGTGGACCATACAGTCCCACTATGCTTGCACTGGAGGTTTATCTATCCCACATCTATTACCCATCTCAAAGGTATCCCTGCCCATCCCACAGCTATTACCCATCCCAAAGGTATCCCTGCCCATCCCACAGCTATTACCCATTCCAAAGGTATCCCTTCCCATCCCACTGCTATCCTTACCCATCCCACAAGCATGCAAAGGCTAAACCATTTCTAAAAGTTTCCACCAAGACTTTATTTACAAAAATAAATGAGGCAAGTGTGTGAAGCAAAGATAATCTTTATTAATAACAAGCTGTAAAAGAAAAATGACCCAAGTCAAGTGTCCAAATAAAGTCTACAGGTAGCCACCCAGTCTCTGGCACTCTTCTTTGTCACTCAGAGGTGTGCCCAGTCTCAGGGGTGAAGGGTCCAGGTGCTGTGGAGGTGGGTGCTGCTTGAGTGCTGGTCTGAAGCACCACTGGGGTGCCTGGCCTCGAGAGGACAACAGGGGACGGTGTGTTGAGGAAGCTCTCAGACAGCTGGCTCAGCCCCGTGATGTTGAGTGCTCCTTCCTCCATGCAATGGGGTGTCAGCCCCAGTACCGAAGATAGATGTACTGAGGCCGGGCTTGGCTGTGGGGTGGAGGAAGGAGCAGTGTAGTGGGGCTGTCTGGTCTGCAGCTGTGTGAGGACTGGCGTGGGTGGCATCGGTGATGTGGGTAGCATCGGTGGCGTTGGTGGCATCAGTGGCGTGGGTGGCATCGGTGGCATCAGTGGAACTGGTGGCAACGATGGCGTCCGATGAACCTGTGCCTGGACTGGGAAGGGCTGCTGCCTGTGCTGCTGGACCTCCTGGTAGCCATAGCCCTGGTAGGTGAGGGCCTGTGGAAAGCCTTGGAATGGGAGGGACATCACCTGGGGTGGAGGAGCATACCTGGACTGGGTGGGAGCAGGTTCATCTGGATCTGGAGGGTTGTGAAGCAGATCGGTGATCCTGTCCTTCACCACCTGGTACTGGGGTTCCGCCATGTCCGTGAGGGTCTGGTTCACATAGGTGAGGAAGGGCTTGCAGTTGGAGGATGAGGAGTTGGTGTGGACCAGCTGAGAGAGGATATCTATGCTGCTCCTGATGGTGTCTCTTATCTCCAGCAGGACAGTGTGGCTTTGTCCCTCCTCTCTGGCTCTCTGCCTTTCTGTGGAGGTGGAGCTGGGGGTGGATGCGGGTTGGACTGTGGTGGAAGTGCCATCTCCTTTCTCCCACTGCTCCAGGGAGTACTGCACGCGCTCCGCCACAGATAGAACAGCTGTTGGGTGGTTCTCCGCCGTGGGACGCTCCACAGACACCTGCCTGGAGACAGGAGCTTACTCTCGGCCAGAAGAGGACTGGCTCTCAGCAGGCTGCCTGAGAGAGAGGGTTGTGAGAGGGGCTGCTCCTCGATGGCGGATCTCACCCTCCAGAAAGCTGCACTTGGCCATGACATAGGTCTCTCTGTCCGTCAGCTTGACCGTGGCCTGGCCAGATTTCTTCAGGTGCAGCTTCCCATACCAGGTGTGCATGTGCTTCCACCAGCCGAG
This sequence comes from Laticauda colubrina, assembly GCA_015471245.1. Taxonomy (NCBI): domain Eukaryota; kingdom Metazoa; phylum Chordata; class Lepidosauria; order Squamata; family Elapidae; genus Laticauda; species Laticauda colubrina. The sequence continues at coordinate 1,845,693 of BLBF01000020.1, forward strand.
GAGCACCTCCGAAGTGTAGCCCAGGCTCTCCGCCTTCTCTCTCCAAGCAGCCTGCTTCCTTTTGGTGTCCCTGTAGAGCCTGTGTCCCTTCCGCCATAGATACTCATTCTCTCTCAGCGACTCAAGCACCTCATCCTCATGTTCCTCCTCGATGGAGTATTGCCTTCTCTCCCGTTCTCGCATATCCTCTTCATCCCTTTGGCAGGACCACATGGGCCCTCAACAGAGGGGCTTCCAGGTTGTAGGGGCTGCTCCTCCACACCACCACCAGCAGCAGCACCAGCAGGAGGAGCAGCAGCAGCACCAGCACCAGCAGGACCAGGATCAGCAGCAGCAGAGTAAGCACCAGCAGTGCCAGCAGCACCAGCAGCACCAGCAGGACCAGGATCAGCAGCAGCAGAAGAGGACCAGCAGTGCCAGCAGGACCAGGAGCACGAGCAGGACCAGGAGCACCAGCAGGACCAGGAGCACCAGCAGGACCAG
>BLBF01000020.1:1847141-1904062 GCA_015471245.1 Laticauda colubrina
GGGCATTTAATAAAGAGTTGTGTTTATGTTGAAATGTGTGGATCTATGATTACATTGTTATTGATAATAAAGGGCCATAAGTGTGGCATCTGGGAGGGTGGACCATACAGTCCCACTATGCTTGCACTGGAGGTTTATCTATCCCACATCTATTACCCATCTCAAAGGTATCCCTGCCCATCCCACAGCTATTACCCATCCCAAAGGTATCCCTGCCCATCCCACAGCTATTACCCATTCCAAAGGTATCCCTTCCCATCCCACTGCTATCCTTACCCATCCCACAAGCATGCAAAGGCTAAACCATTTCTAAAAGTTTCCACCAAGACTTTATTTACAAAAATAAATGAGGCAAGTGTGTGAAGCAAAGATAATCTTTATTAATAACAAGCTGTAAAAGAAAAATGACCCAAGTCAAGTGTCCAAATAAAGTCTACAGGTAGCCACCCAGTCTCTGGCACTCTTCTTTGTCACTCAGAGGTGTGCCCAGTCTCAGGGGTGAAGGGTCCAGGTGCTGTGGAGGTGGGTGCTGCTTGAGTGCTGGTCTGAAGCACCACTGGGGTGCCTGGCCTCGAGAGGACAACAGGGGACGGTGTGTTGAGGAAGCTCTCAGACAGCTGGCTCAGCCCCGTGATGTTGAGTGCTCCTTCCTCCATGCAATGGGGTGTCAGCCCCAGTACCGAAGATAGATGTACTGAGGCCGGGCTTGGCTGTGGGGTGGAGGAAGGAGCAGTGTAGTGGGGCTGTCTGGTCTGCAGCTGTGTGAGGACTGGCGTGGGTGGCATCGGTGATGTGGGTAGCATCGGTGGCGTTGGTGGCATCAGTGGCGTGGGTGGCATCGGTGGCATCAGTGGAACTGGTGGCAACGATGGCGTCCGATGAACCTGTGCCTGGACTGGGAAGGGCTGCTGCCTGTGCTGCTGGACCTCCTGGTAGCCATAGCCCTGGTAGGTGAGGGCCTGTGGAAAGCCTTGGAATGGGAGGGACATCACCTGGGGTGGAGGAGCATACCTGGACTGGGTGGGAGCAGGTTCATCTGGATCTGGAGGGTTGTGAAGCAGATCGGTGATCCTGTCCTTCACCACCTGGTACTGGGGTTCCGCCATGTCCGTGAGGGTCTGGTTCACATAGGTGAGGAAGGGCTTGCAGTTGGAGGATGAGGAGTTGGTGTGGACCAGCTGAGAGAGGATATCTATGCTGCTCCTGATGGTGTCTCTTATCTCCAGCAGGACAGTGTGGCTTTGTCCCTCCTCTCTGGCTCTCTGCCTTTCTGTGGAGGTGGAGCTGGGGGTGGATGCGGGTTGGACTGTGGTGGAAGTGCCATCTCCTTTCTCCCACTGCTCCAGGGAGTACTGCACGCGCTCCGCCACAGATAGAACAGCTGTTGGGTGGTTCTCCGCCGTGGGACGCTCCACAGACACCTGCCTGGAGACAGGAGCTTACTCTCGGCCAGAAGAGGACTGGCTCTCAGCAGGCTGCCTGAGAGAGAGGGTTGTGAGAGGGGCTGCTCCTCGATGGCGGATCTCACCCTCCAGAAAGCTGCACTTGGCCATGACATAGGTCTCTCTGTCCGTCAGCTTGACCGTGGCCTGGCCAGATTTCTTCAGGTGCAGCTTCCCATACCAGGTGTGCATGTGCTTCCACCAGCCGAGGAGCACCTCCGAAGTGTAGCCCAGGCTCTCCGCCTTCTCTCTCCAAGCAGCCTGCTTCCTTTTGGTGTCCCTGTAGAGCCTGTGTCCCTTCCGCCATAGATACTCATTCTCTCTCAGCGACTCAAGCACCTCATCCTCATGTTCCTCCTCGATGGAGTATTGCCTTCTCTCCCGTTCTCGCATATCCTCTTCATCCCTTTGGCAGGACCACATGGGCCCTCAACAGAGGGGCTTCCAGGTTGTAGGGGCTGCTCCTCCACACCACCACCAGCAGCAGCACCAGCAGGAGGAGCAGCAGCAGCACCAGCACCAGCAGGACCAGGATCAGCAGCAGCAGAGTAAGCACCAGCAGTGCCAGCAGCACCAGCAGCACCAGCAGGACCAGGATCAGCAGCAGCAGAAGAGGACCAGCAGTGCCAGCAGGACCAGGAGCACGAGCAGGACCAGGAGCACCAGCAGGACCAGGAGCACCAGCAGGACCAGGAGCACGAGGAGCAGCTTCAGCAGAGTAAACACCAGCAGAAGCACCACCTCCAGAAGCAGCTTCAGCAGAGTAAGCACCAGCAGAAGCACCACCGCCAGGAGCAGCATCAGCAGAGTAAGCACCAGCAGAAGCACCACCGCCAGGAGCAGCATCATCAGCTCCTCCAGAAGCAGAAGCAGCAGAAGCCCCAGCCGCAGAAGAGCGAGCCTGTGCTACAGAAGCCCCAGCAGAAGCAGAGTGAGGGCCAGGGGGTGGGAGGGTGGCCCTGTCCCTCTTGCCAGGGCTGGCAGCAGATGGCTGAGGCTTTCTCTTCTTCCCCATGTTTGTGGGGTTGCTGGCTGGCAGGCAGGCAGGCTGGCAGGCAGGCAGGCTGGCAGGCAGGCTGGCAGGCAGGCAGGCAGCAAGGCTGGCAGGCTGGCAGGCAGGCTGGCAAGCAGGCTGGCAAGCAGGCAGCAAGGTTGGCAGGCAGGCTGGCAGCAAGCCTGGCAGCAAGGCTGGCAGGCAGGCAGGCTGGCAGCAAGGCTGGCAGGCAGGCAGCAAGGCAAGGCAGGCAGCAAGGCTGGCAGGCATGCAGGCAGGCAAGACAGGCAGGCTGGCAAGGCAGGCTGGCAAGGCAGGCTGGCAAGGCAGTCAATGTGTCTGGCAGCAGGTCTTTCCTCTGAATGGTGACCTGCTTGGGAGCTGCTTCCCTTTATATCCACAGGGCTGACGCAATGCATCCTCCCTGCATGTGCAGTGAATGCTAGGCATCCACTAGGCTTCCGCTAGGCATCCGCTAGGCTTCTGCTGTGCATCCGCTTCATCCGCTAGGCTTCCGCTGTGCATCCGCTTCATCTGCTCGGCGTCCGCTCTGCATCCGCTCTTTCTGTTCCGCATCCACTTTGCTGCGGTCGCCCAGAAGCCTTGCGGATGTGCCATCCGCTCCCATCCGCTTCCATCCGCTAGGCTTCCATGGAGCATCCACTTTCCATCCGCCCTGCGTCCTCCCCCCGTCCGTTCCTTTCCGTGTTGTCCGCTCTGGTTATGCAATTTTTTGCCCCTTTTGAGAGCGGATAACAACGGATGGAACATTTTTCTTGTCCGCTTTGTCCTTTTTACAAACATTTTGCATCTGTCGGGCAGTGTGACAGGGCCTTTAGAGTTGGACTCTGAGGGAGAGGAGGTGTGGCTCTGACAGGGAGTGGAGTTGTGGCTTTAGAGGTTGTGGAGGAGGCTGGGGAAGAGCAGAGGCTGATTGGGCAGTCAGAGGAAGAACCAGGCCCATCCCTTCTTCATCCTAGGACATGCAGGGAGGAACGGAGAAGGAAGCAACTTGGCTTACGTGAGAGTAAGCGTCCATGATCCCCCTCATTGGTTGGAGTCAGGGAGAGTAATATACAATATAAGAGAGACAGTTAAAACACAGTGTTGCCAGAAGCAAAGCGTGTTTTATTTTGGGCTGAAGTTATCTTGGTTGGCATCCTTGTTATCTCCTTGAAGTTGGTAATTACTTATCTTGGTCCATTGTGGAATTTCCTTCATTGTAGTTTGCTTTGGTTTTGTATTTCATCTCTATCTGCTCATTAAGTTTGGATTGTATTGCTTTCTTTTGAAGACTATTTTTGAGTACGTTTTATTCCAACTGAGAATTATTGAACAGTGGGGCCAAATTGGAGGCATTAAAGAACATTTATTTTAATTTTGGATTTTGTTACATTTGTGTTACATTCCGATTCATCCCAACTTTCTGGTTACAGGACAAAGGTAGTTTGCCACTTTCATCTTCAGACACCAATCCCCCCTCCCTTCTCCCAAATGCTGGGAGCAACATCTGCCTTAGCAATTATTCCAGAATTAGTTTATGAAGTGTTAGGAGATAATAAGCAAATAGTTTAAAATCTGATGTCTAGACAAGCTTGCAGAACATAAGGCAAATTAGTACAATTATAGGTGGTCCTTCAATAATAACAGTTTGTTTCGTGACTATTCAAAGTTACAACAGCACTGAAAAAAGTGACTTAAGACTTTTTCACAGTTATGACTTTGCTGAATCCCCATGTTCACATGATTTATATTCAGATGTTTGACAACTGTCTCACATTTATGATGGTTGCAGTGTCCCAGGGTCCTGTAATCCTCTTTTGTGACTTTCTGGTGAGCAAAGTCAATGGTCCCACAATAACTTAACAACGGTGCTACTAATTTGACAACTGTAGTGATTCACTTAACAAATGTGGCAAGACAAGTTGTAAAATGAGGCAAAACTCACTTAACAAATTTCTCATTTAACAACATAAATTTTGGGTTCAATTGAGGTCATAAGTTGAGGACCACTTGTAGTATTATTCCTTGTCTCAGTCAACTTGTACTTTCCAGGACTGGGCAATGAAGAAATAACAGAATTAGGCAGGCCTGAATCTGTAGTCAATGCTGTGAGTTTGCACTGTTGCTACACATTTGATTCATTCATTCTCAATAAATTGTGAATGAAACAGAACTGATTGTATCATCAACTGAGCCCCTTCCTTGAAAAATCAAACTCCATTTATATAATATTGGCTTGCACCCTGCTTGTTTTCTTCTCTCTGTGCATATCTCAAGATTTTTCTCAGCATACCAAACTCTGGGTGAAGTTTGAGGCCAAACCTTTGGAGATGTGCTCATAATTGCCCTGTTTGGATTGCACATGATTAGCATCTGCTAAAAGATAATGCAGTTCTGCATTTTTGCTGTTAAGTGCTGGTCACGTTATTAACTCCTGTGGCCGAACCAGAAGAAAATACTCCAGAGACATCACTTTCCCTTTGACAGCTTCATTTTCTTCTTACCGTAATCTCCATTATAAATGAAGCACTTTGGTTTCGGTTTAAAGAGACATAAATCCTAAAGCTTGTCTAGTAATGAATCCACTGATTTCTCTGTTCATTATTACAGGACTTAATGTGCTATAAGGTTATCAGTAAAGTCAGACAATTTAACCTGCTGCCACTGTTTTAACCACAAAGGAGTTCCTTAGTACAACAAAATTGACCTGAGGATCTCAAGAAAATGAGGGTTTTGTTAGAAAAACAAAAATGGACTAGTAAATAAATGAGGTAGGATATTGAGTCTTAGTCCTAGATTATATTTTCAGAAATATCTCTTGAGGAATGTCATTTGCATTACAATTGCATTCAGCATGGAAAGAATCTATAATCTTAGATTCTCACATCAGCCTTATTCAGTTGGTTATTCTCTGATTGTGAACAGACCACAGTTCCCAAAATTTCAAGTCCAATTAGCTAGCTGCTCTAATGCTAAGAATTCTGGGAGATGCCATTCCCATACAACTATAGAGCATTTTGTTTGAAAAAGTTGGTCTGTACTAATGGCCCATAGATAAGAGATAATTTTGTAACCATACTTGTTTTTGCTGCAAAGAAAATTAGAAGTCTCTTCTTTATATTTCTTTTCATCTTTTCTTTTTGCAATTGTTTATTTCCTTTATCTGTCACTTTTTCTTCTTTCTACTACTTTATTTTATATGAGTGCTTGTTAGTTTTTAATCTTTTTTAAAAAATTATATATAGAATTTAAAGTGGAATCTAACTTTTAACATACATAAATGTTTAAATGAGGAGAGAGGAAAGTATTTCTGATCGGTTTTTTTGTTATTGTTATTAGTTTTGGTGTGAGGATAGCCAAGGTCTGGCAGGAGTAGAGGAATGATTCAGTGACATTATTAAAATGGGCACAGCCGAGATTTCTGAGAATTTGAGGGGTTATGTACAAAAGAAGGCTATGTGTATATGTATCTGTACATCTGAGGTCTACAATAAAATTAACTTGTTTTACCCTCACAAAGGAGAAAACTGAGGTCCTGGTTTTTGGCAGTTTAGCAGCCTGATCTGTCAAGGTTGTAAAAAAGAGAAGGATGTGGGCAGTGGTGGGATTCAAAATTTTTTACTACCGGTTCTGTGGGTGTGGCTCGGTGGACGTGGCAGGGGAAGGATACTATAAAATCTCCAGTCAGAGGTGGTATTTGCTGGTTTTCCGAATTATTCCGAACTCAAAATTTCTGCTACCAGTTCTCCAGAACTGGTCAGAACCTGCTGAATACCACCTCTGGATGTGGGTGCATATGACTTAGAGACAATAAAACTATGCATGTCCTAAATGTGAGGTCTTTGGCTTGAATATCTTCTCTTCATACTCACCTTGCCTACCCCAGAGGTCTTCCATCTGTGGAAAGCTTATCCAGAAAAGTATTCCTGATACCTTCCCTTTTCTGTTTGAAGAGAAGGACCATGTCACTGGCAAGTGTATCCATTCATTCTTAGTCCATATGTATGTATTTTTCTCACCTTTATTATTTTTTTGTAAACAGCTCAAGATGGCCAGCAAATCTTTTCCCCACAACAACAATCCTGTAAGATGAGTAGAAGTGAGAGAAACTGAATGGTCCAAAGTCAACCAGCTGATTTTCATGGCTAAGGTGAGACTAAATCTCCTGCTTTCTAGCCTAGTGCCTCAAGCTCTAGATCAAACTGGCTCTCAGTTTAATCCTTGAAGGAAAGATTTTGAATTTATTTCCACCTATTATTGTACATCTTGTGTACTTTTGGTTCCTTTTCATAGAGCATTTTATATGCTGAGAAAGGATTTCTGGAAATGAAAAATGTTAAAAATTAATGACTGAACAATCATTTCATAAAAATAACATAGCAAGAATAACTACTAAAGGAAGCTTATTACCAGGACATTTGAACATTTATCTAGTTCAGGAATGTCAAGCTCGCGGCCTGCATGCCGGTTGTATCACGTGCTGGCCCTGCCCCCTGCCCGGTTTAGCAAAAGAGACAAAAGTCCCGATACATCATGTGATGCTACTGTGACACTGCAAGTTTGACACCCCAATCTAGTTGATAATGACATAAATAATGCACTTCTGTTTCTTCTAACAAAAAGACTCCTATCAGTGGACATGTATTTCTTCCTTCTCCTCCTTCAACAAGAATATCACCTTGCTATATTCAGCAATGATTTTGACAGAAACATAAGCAAGTCTAATGAACTTAAGCCTTTTATATGCATTACAGTTGCTATGTGTCAGAAACAATGCTTGATATCTGAAACGGAATCACAAGAAACTGAAAAAAATAGCTTTTTAACTGTATAAACCACTTGATCCTTACCTCAAAAGCCTGTCATGAGTAGGGAGCTTTCAAATGCAGATTTAATCCATGGAAATTTTATGTTGTGCATAACATGTAAACACACAGCAGACTTCCTTTGCTACAGCAATTTTTCTCATTTCTTATTTACTATAGAAACGCCAGATTCTTGTATGTTTATGGGCCATATGCAAGGCCTTCAGCTACTGATCACTGTGTATTACCTGATCATTTAAAATCTTTTTTCCAATCATAAAAATAAAATATTTCTATTTAATATTCATTATTCTCATTTTGCTACTTTGTTACAAAGTGTTTCTATTCATATGTCATATTAGGAATTTGAATTTTCCTTTCATAAGAAGCTGTTCTAGTGGTTGGAAATATCCAAAAAGCATCCAAGGAAATTCTTTTTGGCAATCAAAAAGTTAAAATATTTTTCCACTAGGCTTTAAATCCTATGGGTACTGTAAAATTATCAAAGATCAGATTGTTGAATAAAGAAGTTTCCAACTAAGATGAAGCCAATGTGCCACTGGACACTACTTCCCAACTCTGCTTGAAGTCAAGAATAACTAGGGAAGCATTTGCATCAAAACCATGAACTTCCTTTCACCATGGTGGCAGAGCAAATAAGGTGCTCTCTAAAAAAGCTTCCAGATCATGCTTATTTAATAATCTGAAAGTTAAGTGAACTTGCTGCTGCTTTGAGATTACCTAATGCTGTGCTTTGCCTTGAGCCATTGATGTTTATATTTACTACTGGTTCTGTGGGCCTGGCTTGGTGGGCGTGGCAGGAGAAGGATACTGCAAAAACTCCCTTCCCTTCCCACCCCATTAACCTGCTTTCCAGCTCCCTTTTCCTGTGCAGGGCAACAAAAGAAGACCCAGCTGATGAACTGGGACTCAGGGAGCAGAGAATAGATGGGGGTGGGGCCAATCAGAGGTGGCAACTGCTGGTTCTCCAAACTACTCAAAATTTCCACTACCGGTTCTCCAGAACTAGTCAGAACCTGCTGAATACCACCTCTGATTACAATTGACAAGAATTTGGGACCTCACTTCAAGACTGTCTCTTAGGAATGATTAGGATCTTGTTATGCTTCGTCAGCCTTTCCAGCCCACAAGAATGTTGGATTCCAATTCCCATAATTCCCCATCAAACAGGCTGGGGCTGATGATGATGTCCGAAGGTCCCAAGGTTAAGGCTGCATCAGATATTTTCTGCCATCATGTTTAATCCTGCAATGCCACAATTTGCTGAGCTTCAGTGTCCAAGTCTAACTTTTTATGGCCTCACAGTTTCTCCTTTCAATGATTTTGGCATGTCTGCTTCAATATATTACCTTATGGCAAGTTCATAGATGACTTTCTCTTTTATTTGTCAGTTGTAACTACTTCCCCATAACTGTAGTAACCTCTTTAGCATTTGGAGAAGATTAAACTAAATACATTTGCCAACGGCAAACAGTCAAAGGGTAACTTTAATTTTAATTACTGCAGACAAGGAGAAAAGAAGCTCTCAGAGAAGTCTGTCAATTTGGAGCTATATATAACTCTTTGAGGAATTCCTTAGTGATTTCTTTGCTTAAACAGATTTCCGTTAAAATACATTTGTTTTCTGTGCAGGCTGGAATTATTGTAAAATCAAATGTTCAATTTTTTTTTTCCAAAGGTCTCTTCAGAGTTAGAAATGCTGGCACAATGTGTAGCATGCATGCACTGCTCCCTGTAATGCTCAAGTTTTATTGAATTGCATTGAGGGCAGGAAAAGGGAGAGGTTTAAGCAAAAGATTGACTTTGCATTATAGAGCTAATGCTCTTTTCTCCCTTTGCAAAAGCTAATTACTGCAAAGTAGAGTCAATAGCCAAGTGCACATTCTGTCTGGACCAATTCTAAAAAGCATAAGAAGTCATGAAGAACCCAGATCTGGTCTCCATCCTGTTTCCAATAGTGACCAGCTGTATACTTCCAGGAAAAGGGCAGAAAGATCTGCCTCCTTATTTCTTCCCTAAGACAGATAAACAATAAGAACACCTAATAATTTAATGATAGCCTTTACAACTTATGACCTTTCTGGGAACACCTGAATAGTTATCTAGATTATGTAGTACTACTACTACAATAAGCTCTATGTAACCAATATCAGTAATATCCAACGATAGCCAGAGAATTACAAGTTCCCAGACCCTGAAATAAGTCCTTGGTATCATCCCCACTGGCCTCTTCTTGTATTTTACAATCAATTTACATGTTGTTTATTGATTGACAATTTGCAAACAAATTGATGCCAACTTTCAGTGGCCATATACATAGACTTTTTCTGGTGTGATCTAGTACCATTGTTGGCTCTTCAAGTCTGACCATAGTAGACCCATTGATTCTGTAATCAAATTTATTCAGCTTGCTGTTAGTTGTTTCTTTTTCTTCTCCTTCCTTCCATCTATCCCAGCTATTAAGACTTCTTCAAAGTCTTTTGCATAAAGTCTTTAAATACAATTATTTGAATCTCAAGCGAGAACTCTATTAATTTGTTGTTTGACCATTTTTGTTTTCTTAGTTATCCATTGATAAATGGTTATCCTTTTAAAAGATATGGTGCCTCCACATATGTTGGACTCCTAGAAGCCCTATTATGCTAAATTCTTCTACAATTTCTGAAACCCCAAACAATGAAGAGAGTACCAAGTTAATGATGGGAACAAGGCATCATTAAAGTAGCCTAAAACTGTCAGCTACAGCAAAAAATTGAAGTGATTTGTGGAATTGTGATCTGATCACAAAGAAATCTGAGAAAACAAGACAGTTTAAGGCCATGTCACACAACCCAACGGATGCAAAAAGGACACAATGGATGAGCAAAATGTTCCATCCGTTGTTTATCCGCTCTCAAAAGGGGCAAAAATTTGCATAAGCAGAGCGGATAACTCGGAAAGGAACGGACGGGGGGAGGATGCAGAGCGGATGTATAGAGGATGCAGAGCGGATATATAGCCCATGTCACACTGGCCAACGGATGCAAAACAGACACAATGTACGAGAAAAATGTTCCATCCGTTGTTATCCACTCTCAAAAGGGGCAAAAATGTGCATAACCGGAGCGGATAACACGGACGCGGGGAGGACTCAGGGCGGATGCAAAGCGGATGCGGAACGGAAGCCCAGCGGATGGAAGCAGATGGGAGTGGGTGGCACATCCGCAGGGCTTCCAGGGAGCCTCAGCAAAGCAGACGCAGAACGGATACAGTGGATGCAGAGCGGACGCCGAACAGATGAAGTGGATGCAGAGCGGAAGCCTAGCGGATGCACAGCGGAAGCCTAATGGATGCCTGGCGTGAACTGCACATGCGGGGAGGATGCATTGTGTCAGCCCCGCGGATATAACGGAAGCAGCTCGGAAGCAGGTTGCCATTCAGAGGAAACACCTGCTGCCAGACACATCAACTGCCTTGCCTGCCCTGCCTGCATGTCTGCCTGCCAGCCTTGCTGCCAGCCTTGCTACCAGCCTTGCTGCCAGCCTTGCTACCAGCCTTGCTGCCAGCCTCAATGCCAGCCTCAATGCCAGCCTTGCTGCCAGCCTTGCTGCCAGCCTCCCTGCCAGCCTTGCTGCCAGCCGGTCTGCCTGCCAGCCTTGCTGCCAGCCTTCCTGCTAGCCTTGGTTCATGTCTGCCTGCCAGCCTTGATGCCTGCCGGCCTGCCAGCCTGCCTGCCAGCCTTGGTGCCAGCCTCCCTGCCAGCCAGCAACCCCACAACCATGCGGAAGCACAGCAAGCCTCAGCCATCTGCTGCCAGCCCTGGCAAGAGGGACAGGGCTACCATCCCGCCCCCTGGCCCTCACTCTGGTTCTGCTAGGGCTCCTGCAGCATGGGCTCGCTCTTCTGGAGCTGGGGCTTCTGCTGCTTCTGCTTTTGGAGGAACTGATGACAAGCACTCCAGCACCAGCCACCTCCACAGCACCTGCACCCTTCACCCATGAGACTAAGCGACCAAGAGGAGTGCCAGAGACACATTTTTGTCTTATAGCTTGTTGTTAGTAAAGTCTATTTTTGATTCACACACTTGCTTCATTTCTTTTTTTTAATAAAGTCTTGCTGGAAACTTTTAGAAATGGTGTAAGCCTTTGCATGCTTGTGGGATGGGTTAAGATAGCTGTGGGATGGGCAGGGATACCTGTGGGATGGGTAATAGCTGTGAGATAGATAAACCTCCAGTGCAGGCAAAGTGGGACTGTATGGTCCACCCTCCCAGGTGCCACACCTACGGCCCTTTATTATCAATAATAATGTCATAATTATCCACACATGTCAACATAAACACAACTCTTTATTAAACTCCCTGTTCATTGTAGGCCAGCCAAACATACATGGCCCAATCTCATCCGTGTGATGAGACAGGTTGAAAGGAAGCATCCATTAAGCATCTACCATCCTGTCTTGCCACTCTACTGCTCCAGCTGGGGAGTTGCACCATTGTCTCAGGAGGTTGCGCTGCTTCTTCGCTTCATTTGAGGCTCTGTTGGGGCCTAGCACATCCTCAGTGTCGATCAGGTTTCACCCTTGCCTCCATTCCCCAGGCTCCATGACCCCATTGGCTTGTTGGAGGTCCACGAGCCTGTTCTGCAAGACTGGGTAGCGGGTGCGCATGAGATTGTGCAGGATGCAGCAAGTTTCCATGATCCTCCTCACGGTCTCTGGGCGATGCTGCATGGTGGTGAGAAGTACCTGGAACCTGTCGGCCAGGATGCCAAAGGCGTTCTCCACCACCCGCCTTGCCCTGGACAGCCTGTAGTTGAAGATTCTCTCTTCACGGGTGAGGAGTCTGGAGGTGTAGGGCTTCATGAGGTAGGTTGTGAGGGAGAAGTCGTCATCCCCCACGATGAAGTAGGGCACATCTTGTGTGTCGTTGGGTAGGGGTTCTGGATCTGGGAAGCCCACTATGAGGTTGTGTTCCAGCCCCTCCTTGAGGTGACTGGCATTGTTTTCCTGGGCATCCGAAGATGAGCCGTTGCCTGAAGCATCGATGTACATGAACTTGTAGTCAGCATCGACCATGGCGAAGAAGATGATGCTGAAGAAGCCCTTGGAGTTGAAATAAGTGGACCCTGAGTTGGCTGGAGATTTGCAGGCCACGTACTTGCCATCTATGGCTCCAACGGTGTGTGGTAAGTTCCACTTCTGATACCACTGCTCTGCAACTTTCTTCCATCCTTCTTCAGTGGAGGGGCACTGGAGGAGCTCCTCCAGGTATTCTTCGATGATGGCCTGCACCACTTCTCTGACCACAATGCTGATGGTGTTGGATGGCACACTCCAGCCATTCTGCATGCTCCTGTAGGAGGTCCCTGAGGCCAGGTGGCGCAGAGTGAATGCCACCTTGAGCCCAGGTTCCAGGCTGGCCCGGAAGGTGGTGTTTGCCTTGGTCAACCTGGGTGTCAGCCGATGCACAACTTCGTCAAACATGGCTGGAGGCATCCTCATGAAGTTCTGGAACTCCCGAGTGTCTTCGTTCCTGAGCTCCACCATCAACTTGTTGTACAGTCCGTCCTCCGCTCTACTGGCGAACCATCTTCAGACCCAGACTCTTTTTGGGTGGCTCCTTTTCTTCTCGCAGTAGTGTTCACAGAGCCTGCAGATGGCTTCGCACTGTTGCAGAACGATGGTGGCTGCCGAAAGGACTTTGTTACAATCTACGGTGGACATGACTGGATGCTGTGGAATAGGAAGAGCCAGATGAAGGCTGCAGAGGTCTGCACCGCTGGGCTGCTGTTCTGAAAGTGCGATGCAGGCGAGTTGCTCCCCCTTTTTATAGGCAGTATAGGTTTTCCGCTAGGCATCCTCTAGGCATCCTGTAGGCATCATGTAGACATCCTTAATATCTAAGATAGGTCTCCTCTGCGAACGTTTTTTCCGTTTTAAACGCTTTGTTTCCATTCTGCATCTGCTAGGCATCCATTCTGCATCCGTTCTGCGTCCGTTCTGCTTCCTCCCCACGTCCCGGCGGATGCGCGTTGCGCGGATGCGGAATGGATGCCTAGTGGATATAGTGGATGCGTAGCGGATGCAGAGCGGATGCGTAGAGGATGCAGAGCGGTGCAGAGCAGATGCGTAGAGGATGCGTAGAGGATGCAGAGCGGATGCAGAGCGGATGAGCTGCATCCGCTTTCATCCTTTCTCCATCCGTGCTACTAACGCTGCGCATCCGTTCTGCTTCCTCCCTGCGTCTGTTTACCGCTGGAACGGATTTGAGTTTGGGGATGCACAGCGGATGCCTAGCGGATATAGCAGATGTGTAATGGATGCAGAACGGATGTCCCCCGTATGCCTAGAGGATGCAGAACGGATGCATTGGATACATTTTCTGCTCAAAAGTTTTGGGCAGCTCAAAACTTTCTGAGCGGATGAAATGTCCATAAACGGATGCTGGATGGATAGAGAGGAAGCAAAACGGAGGCAATGAGTACATCGCGTTAACCAATGGATGGCAAGCTTTTTTGTCCGTTTTACATCCTCTTTACATCCGTTGGTGCAGTGTGACATGGGCTTTAGGACAAGTAGGTCTCTTTGCACATTATGTGAGGGTTTTTTTAAATACATACAAATTTTATTAATGATTTTACAAAAAACATAAAAAAAGAAACTGACAAAGGATAAAAAAGCAAAGGCAGGCATAAGCAACAAGAAGTAAAATATAATTTCAAATCTGGTAGGCCCAATCCTCCTCTTTCCTTCACATCTTGTAGCACCTTATTAACTCATTAATAAATTAACTCATTTTTTCCCTCTTGCCCTATAAATTTAGATACATCTTTTAGACATTGTTTAAATAATACATCAATTATCAAACAGATATTATCTGAAACATAAATAGAATTCTATGTAAAACTTTCACCTTAATCACAGAAATTTTACCTAACAATGACACTGTAATTCATCCCATCGTGACATATCTTTTTAAAATTTCATTCATGTCTGAACATAATTGTTTGAAATAACTTACAATTCATATTTGTCATAGTTATTCCTAAGTTTTTCTCTTTCTTCTCAATCTTAAAGCCCATTTTATTCAGCAACTCTGTTTGATCTCGTCTTCATATTTTTTGCTCACATTTTTGTGTTCTGTCCATGGAGATTCTCAATCATCCAGATCATGGTTGTCCCAAAGGTGCTTTTTCAGGGGGCAACTGGACTTTCTGTTTTTGGTTGTTGTTTTTAAAGATATTTTGGTTCTCATCCAAGAAGATGAAGAAGCTTCTTGAATGAGAACCAAAATGACTTCAAAGAAAAACAGAAAAAGCACCTTTGGAACAATCTTTGTTAGGGTTGGGTTTCTCCTGGTTCTGTCCACCTCTGTAGAACTGGTAGCTCCGAAGAGCAGCAGACATAGAACCGGTTCTTTGTCTGCTGATGTTTTTGTATATCTGCCCACCCGGGCTCTTACCTGACCTTTATTTCCTGATTTTTTTCAACTTCAGCTGCCATGGGAGGCACAACTGCAGTTAAAAAAGCAGGAAAAAAACGGCTTTTTGAAAGGCTGCTTCTCTGCATGCAGCATGCTGATGACGATTTACAGGCCGGCAGTGTGCAGGGAAGCCCATCGTAAATCACCAAACCTCATAAATGACCAAACTAATAGTTAACCCTGTCGGATCCCACCCTTGATCTTTGTATTCTGTTTATTAATCTTGAAACCTGCTACGGTCTCACATTCTTTTAATTTATACATTAAAAATTCAACTCCCATTAAGAAGTCATCCAAAACCACGTCATCTTCAAAAGCTCTTCACTTATATGACTTTTTAAAAAAAATTATGTCCGTGACTCACTCATCTTTTCTAATAACCTCATTTAATATTTCAAAAACTAAAAGAAACAAAAGAGGAGACAATGGGAACATTGTCTTGTACTTTTTTTGAATCTCACATGGTTTGGTTAACACCCTATGAAAAATTATTTGTGCCAACTGTGAAATATAAATTAATTTCACCGATTTTGTAAAATTATCCCCAAAATTTATATCTGCCAAAGCCTTAAACAAAAGAATAATACCAAACATTATATTGGCTCTTTCCAGATTTTTGGCATTTTTCCACTTGTAAAATAGAATTAGCTGCGAGAATTAGAATGTTACCTTGTAACCATTGTAAAAGCTCATTCTCAAAACATTTGTAATACAGCCTTGATATTGTACCTGGCCCATTTACCTTTCCTGGCTACTTTTTTAAATTGCTTCTGAAACTTCTCTTATAATTATAGCCCATTCATAATTTTTCAATATTCTTTTCTAATCCTCAATATATTTGTTTTCACGGATATGCATCTATTTTTTTCCAGTGGGATATCCTTCTTCATACAAATTAGAATAATACTAATAGAATATTACAATACAGTATCACCCTTTTTACTATTAATATCATTCGACTGATTGATTGATTCATTATGCCAAATATTTCCATGGTTTATTTGTAACTTCAAAATATCTTTGCTTTACGTAATTCAGTATTATTTCTCTTATTGTTAACATGGTTAACTTGTAAAATCTAAATACATTATGTGAAATTTTTAAGAAGAGAAAAGCATAATGATGGAAGGTTTATCCATACTACTCAATTGCTCCACTGCCAGAATAGACTGGCATCCATTGCTGAAGAGCAGAAACAAATTATATCACTCTGTTAATTCCTTGTTCCCCATCAAAGGAACCTTACAGTATATTTCCCTGCTCTGATTCATTTTCCTCCTTCCACTGCCTCAAGTGTTCCTATTCCACATCAGGCTAGCACCTGTTAATCTCAGAAGTTCATTGGACTGCATCTTCTACTCAGCAATTGCTTATGATGCATGCTGTTAAGTTCTACATTGTCTCTTACCATCATTACTAAATAGCATTGTAGTTAAGGTGTGCACAACATAAATAAGGTTGCTATTTCAAAACCTCATTTTACTCTGTGTGTGAGAGTGTCAGCAATAGAGTGAACAGAATGTACATGTGTGCCTGTGTGTCTGTCATTCATGTCTGTCTGTCTGTCTGTCTGTCTGTCTCTCTCTCTCTCTCTCTCTCTCTCTCTCTCTCTCTCTCTCTCTCTCTCTCTCTCAGTTTACAAGAAGAAAAGTGTCAATCATTTTTCTTGGAGGATACAGATGAGAGGACAGTGGGAATTGTGGTTGCTTATAGTCTGGGCTAAATACTTAGCAATTTGCCAGCAAGATCTTCTTAAACTGCCTTCAAATTAAGATGGGATGAAGATAGGACAAGAGCAACTTAAAAAGTAATACGGATACATCTAAAAATGTTCCTGATCAGCAGTAGCTCTTACCATTTATGATGAGCTTCTCACATAATAAAAAGTATTATACAGATCTCATGATGAATACATCAATTCCCCTTAGCTGACTAAATCTATTCAAGTTCTAGCCCAGTGTGCTCTCCCCAATACCACAGGGTATTTCTCTCCAATACCACAGGGTAACTTCCCCAAATTTAATATTCTATAAATATTTTGGACTTCCATTCCAAATTTCTGGAAGTTTCCATCCCAACATATTTACCCTGTCTTCAGCAGACATTTGATGGTCTCATTGACTGGACTATCCATTAAAATTTGAAATAAAGCTTCAGAATGACTAGATCTACAGTCCAAACCACAATAGTAAAGAATTGGGCCATCAGAAGATTTTCTGTTTTTAAATCTGTTTTTAAAACGTTAGTGGCAGTGAGGCATGTTCTAAATCATAAAGTTTGCCATCTGAATTTCCTTCACTGATTGCAATGAACTCTGAAGGAAGACAGTTTCTGAAAATCACTCAGGAGCAGATTTCAAAACTGGTGCAGCTCATATTTAAACACAGAGTTTAAATACCAGATTTTCAGAATTATTGAGGTTAAATCTGCCTTTCTCCTGAATCATTTGAGAATCTCCAGATGTTTCCAAAAGGCCAAACAGCTGAATAAATGAGTAGTAAGTCATTTCTGAAGATTGTAGATGAAGTCAAGACTTTCCAGAGGAAGTTCAAATTGGAATATAATGGTAGGCCCAACAAATTTTTCAGTAAGTGATGCTCATGGATGAGGAAGGTAGTGTATCATAGTAAAGCAATTATTAAATGCTGGGTAGAAATGATTTTCATGATTGGGAGAAAGCAAGCTAAAATAATTCCAAAATAATTAGTTAACATATCTGCTATAATTGGACATAGGAGTTGAGACTATAGATTGTTCTAAAACACAAACCAGCAACCACACTTTGCTTTAACAAGGTGTATGAACCTAGTCAGCATGTTCATTATTTCTATTATATATATATGATGTCTGAACAGATACTATCAAGCAAGGGATAACTTTTTTAATTGCGTGGAAAAGTATATTTGCACATCAAAAATTAACAAAAGCCATTACATTTCACAGCTGGAATAAATATATTTTTTTTCACAGAATGGCCATTTGTTACAGCAATAGTTATTACAATACAGACCCCTTTCTTCAACCCTCTCCCCCTAATTCCATCTACCTAGCCCAGGAAGCAATATAAAGTCTAACAGTGATGGAAGACACTTGACATATGTTATCTTAACTTCTTAACTGCTGCTATTTGCAATTAGTTTGGGTTGCAATATAGCCAGAATGGGTATTAATCTGTGACATCTATTACTGTCATCTCTTCAATGAATATCATGCCATTATTTGTCATTATCACTTCAGAAGAGGATCTTAATTTAAATGTTTGACTTCTTTCCAAGTTCTCATAACCTTCAACAACTTTAGTGGACCACAGGTATTAACTTACAAGCACTTAAGCATTTAATCCTGTAAATAGTTACTAACTCAATGTGGATTTACTGAAGATGGAACATTAATATCAGAGTCTGTAATATCAGCTCCAGAGGGAAGCTTATGAAATTTTATGGACCCGATTACTGTTAAAGCACTCCCATTATCCTGGAAAGTGACAATCCTGAGCCAAATTCATTATGGTATACTTGGGAAATATCAACTTGTAGATTGGTACAGGATTTCAAGAAACTTGAAATGGATTAGATGGTAATACAAATATGTGCCCTAGATGAGAGAGAATAAAAATGAATCACTCTGCAAAATTGCTAGAATGCTAATCAATATGCATTTGTACAAAATATTCCATTTGTAGTTTCTAATTTGGCTCTTTTCATATTTTGAACATACAGCTCGGTTTTTCATTCTCAAAACTAAACCTCAAATTTTGGTTGTTTCATCTAGTTGCATGTAAATATTTACCCTGCCTCAGTGTTTTTATGTAAATAGAAAATTGTGTCTCAAGCATTAGAGTTGTCAGTAATGGAATATGAGATTTCACAGATTCTGTACTTACACCTTATACCACCAGCTCCATAAGAGACATCACAGTTTTCCTAACAATATTCAAATCCATAGGCAATCTCCTTTACAACACCATTTTAGCCATTATAAATGTTGAGATAGTATATGATGTCCCAGAAACATAAATTTAAAGCCATCAAGAATATTATCATTGATGCCAAAAAGTATACATCGCCACTAAGATTTGTGATTTTGCCCTCACCAATAACTATTTCATCTTTGGCAATACACACATGCAAATATGTGGCACAGCCATAGGAATGGTTCCTCATTATGTCCAGAGCTTCAGGGTTATCTAAAACAGTTCTTACCTACTGAAGCCCCTCCTTTACTTGAGAGTCAGTTATCATGTTTTTATCATAAGGACTCATGATAAAACCTCTCATCAAATTCCATCATGATTTCAAAAACCTCTATATAAATTTGTTTAATAAACAAATGAATAAAATAAACTTCTACTCTATCATCAATCTCAGGTAGACTTTTCTACAAGAACAAGTCTTATTCCTTGATGTTGCTGTGAACTATACAGTGGATACATAGTTAACATAAACATTGCATTATTCAGATTGCAGTGTCTCAATAAATAATTCAAGCTTCTAAGCAAAACACATCATTAAAATTATTTCGTTGTTGTTAGTTGCGAAGTCATGTCTGACCCATCACAACTCCATGGACAAATTATTATCAATAGGCAAATTATGTGTTATTGCTGCATTTGCTCTGCTCTAATAATGGAATTAAACCAGGTATTTAGGTGAACTACCCATCCAATGAGATCAACAGACAAATCAATACAACCAGATCAATTCCCAGGAAGTTCAAGCTACAGAACCCAAACCCAAACCATCCACGATTGTCATTAACATCTCACTATTCAAACCACTCAAACATATTACTGCATGAATAAGTCACAGCCCATACTGGAAAATGACACTGTACATTCTCAGTCACTAGGTGGCAGGCCCATACTTGCATACAAACAACCATCCAACATAAAACAAATTCTTGTAAGCAACAAGAAACAATAGGACAATGATACAAATTTGGGAACACAGCCAGATGACTATTTTAACTATATTTTAGCACTATATTAGCCCCAAGAATTTTGCACATAATATTACAGATGTACTTTCTCTAATGTGGTACAGTATTTGTAATAACCTGCCAAAATTGCCCTAAGGATTCTAACAGAGGACAAACTAGACAAACGGAAAAATTGCATGGAAGAATTAAAGCCCATGTCACACTGAACCAACGGATGCAAAGAGGATGTAAAACGGACAAAAAACCTTGCCATCCGTTCGAAAACGCGATGTACTCACTGCCTCCATTTGGCTTTCTCTCTATCCGTCCAGCATCCGTTTATGGACGTTTCATCCGCTCCAAAAGTTTTGGGCTGCCCAAAACTTTTGCGCGGAAAATGTATCCAGTTAGTCAGTTCTGCATCCTCAACACATCCGCTAGGCATCCCTTACGCATCCGTTAGGCATCCGCTATATCCGCTAGGCATCCGCTGCGCATCTGCGCAACTCGCATCCGCCCGGACGCAGGGAGGAAGCGGAACAGATGCGGAACAGATTCAGAACGGATGCAGAATGGATGCAGCACGGAAACAAAGCGTTTAAAGCGGAAAAAACGTTCGCAGGGGACCTATCTCGGATATTAAGGATGTCTAGAGGATGCCTAGAGGATGCCTAGAGGACACCTAGTGGAAAACCTATACTGCCTATAAAAAGGGGGAGCAACTTGCCTGCATCCCACTTTCAGAACAGCAGCCCAGCGGTGCAGACCTCTGCAGCCTTCATCTGGCTCTTCCTCTTCCACAGCATCCAGTCATGTCCACCGTGGATTGTAACAAAGTCCTTTCGGCAGCCACCATCATTCTGCAACAGTACGAAGCCATCTGCAGGCTCTGTGAACTCTACTGCGAGAAGAAAAGTAGCCACCCAAAAAGAGTCTGGATCCGAAGATGGTTCACCAGAAGAGCAGAGGACGGACTGTACAACAAGCTGATGGTGGAGCTCAGGAACGAAGACACTCGGGCGTTCCAGAACTTCATGAGGATGCCTCCAGCCATGTTTGACGAAGTTGTGCAGCGGCTGACACCCAGGTTGACCAAGGCAAACACCAGCTTCCGGCCCAGCTGGGAACCTGGGCTCAAGGTGGCACTCACTCTGCGCCACCTGGCCTCAGGGACCTCCTACAGGATCGTGCAGTAGGCTGGAGGGTGCCATCCAACACCATCAGCATTGTGGTCGGAGAAGTGGTGCAGGCCATCATCGAAGAACACAAGGAGGAGCTCCTCCAGTACCCCTCCACTGAAGAAGGATGGAAGAAAGTTGCAGAGCAGTGGTATCAGAAGTGGAACTTACCACACACTGTTGGAGCCATAGATGGCAAGCACGTGGCCTGCAAATCCCCAGCCAACTCAGGGTCCACTTATTTCAACTCCAAGGGCTTCTTCAGCATCATCCTCTTCTCCATGGTCGATGCTGACTACAAGTTCGTGTACATCAATGTTTCAGGCAACGGCTCATCTTCAGATGCCCAGGTATACAATGCCAGTCACCTCAAGGAGGAGCTGGAACGCAACCTCATCGTGGGCTTCCCAGATCCAGAACCCCTGCCCAATGACACACAAGATATGCCCTACTTCATCGTGGGGGATGACGCCTTCTCCCTCACAACCTACCTCATGAAGCCCTACACCTCCAGACTCCTCACCCGTGAAGAGAGAATCTTCAACTACAGGCTGTCCAGGGCAAGGCGGGTGGTGGAGAACGCCTTTGGCATCCTGGCCAACAGGTTCCATGTACTTCTCACCACCATGCAGCATTGCCCAGAGACCGTGAGGAGGATCATGGAAGCTTGCTGCATCCTGCACAATCTCATGCGCACCCGCTACCCAGTCTTGCAGAACAGGCTCATGGACCGTCAACAAGGCAATGGGGACATGGAGCCTGGGGCATGGAGGCCAGGGTGAAACCTGATCGACGCTGAGGATGTGCAACGGCCCAACAGAGCCTCACATGAAGCGAAGAAGCAGCGCAACCTCCTGAAACACTGGTGCAACTCCCCAGCTGGAGCAGTTGAGTGGCAAGACAGGATGGTAGATGCTTAATGGATGCTTCCTTCAGCCTGTCTCATCACACGGATGAGACTGGGCCATGTATGTTTGGTTGGCCTACAATGAACAGGGCATTTAATAAAGAGTTGTGTTTATGTTGACATGTGTGGATAATTATGACATTATTATTGATACTAAAGGGCCATAGGTGTGGCACCTGGGAGGGTGGACCATACAGTCCCACTATGCTTGCACTGGAGGTTTATCTATCCCACATCTATTACCCATCCCACAGGTATCCCTGCCCATTCCACAGCTATCTCAACCCATCCCACAGCTATCTTAACCCATCCCACAAGCATGCAAAGGCTTAAACCATTTCTAAAAGTTTCCAGCAAGACTTTATTAAAAAGAAGAAATGAAGCAAGTGTGTGAATCAAAACTAGACTTTATTAACAACAAGCTATAAGATAAAAATGAGTCTCTGGCACTCCTCTTGGTCTCTCAGTCTCAGAGGTGAAGGGTGCAGGTGCTGTGGAGGTGGCTGGTGCTGGAGTGCTTGTCATCAGCTCCTCCAGAAGCAGAAGCAGCAGAAGCCCCAGCCCCAGAAGAGCGAGCCCGTGCTGCAGAAGCCCCAGCAGAGTGAGGGCCAGGGGGCAGGATGGTAGCCCTGTCCCTCTTGCCAGGGCTGGCAGCAGATGGCTGAGGCTTGCTGTGTTTCCGCATGGTTGTGGGGTTGCTGGCTGGCAGGGAGGCTGGCAGGAACCAAGGCTGGCAGGAAGGCTGGCAGGGAGGCAGGCACCAAGGCAGGCACCAAGGCTGGCAGGGAGGCAGGCACCAAGGCTGGCAGGCAGGCAGGCAGGCACCAAGGCTGGCAGGAAGGCTGGCACCAAGGCTGGCACCAAGGCTGGCACCAAGGCTGGCAGGCAGGCAGGCACCAAGGCTGGCAGGCAGACATGAACCAAGGCTGGCAGGAAGGCAGGCAGCAAGGCTGGCAGGCAGACCGACTGGCAGCAAGGCTGGCAGGGAGGCTGGCAGGGAGGCTGGCAGCAAGGCTGGCAGCAAGGCTGGTAGCAAGGCTGGCAGTAAGGCTGGCAGGCAGACATGCAGGCAGGGCAGGCAAGGCAGTTGATGTGTCTGGCAGCAAGACTTTCCTCTGAATGGCAACCTGCTTCCAAGCTGCTTCCGTAATATCCGCGGGGCTGACGCAATGCATCCTCCCTGCATGCGCAATTAACGCCAGGCATCCGCTGTGCATCCGCTTCATCCGTTTGGCGTCCGCTCTGCATCCGCTCTTTCCGTTCCGCGTCCGCTTTGCTGAGGCCCCCCGGAAGCCTAGCGGTTGCGCCATCCACTCCCATCCGCTTCCATCCGCTGGGCTTCCGTTCCACATCCGCTTTTCATCCACCCTGCGTCCTCCCCGTGTCCGTGTTATCCGCTCCAGTTATGCAAATTTTTGCCCCTTTTGAGAGTGGATAACAACGGATGGAACATTTTGCTCGTCCGCTGTGTCCTTTTTGCATCTGTTGGGCAGTGTGACATGGGCTTAAGGGACAGACATTTGACATCAGCCTTAAAACAATATCAGAGCATTTCAACTTTCCAGAAAACTCTATGGCAAACCTCATAGACAGATCCACTGGTTTGGAAAATCTAGATTTTAACAAATTTCTGAGCAAAAGATTGCTGAATTCAACTACTTTAAGGCAGCCTCAGAATTCAACAAACACAATGGATTTTTCACCCATTATGATTGCTAATGAAGAAAGCACTTACAATCTCCCTCAGCCTGGATGCCTGGATCTGCATAATCAACCAATCTTTATCCCGATCCCAATTTAAATCCTGTTAGATTTAGATCCTGTTTGATCTGGCCACTCTATACATTTAAAGTATGCTGCAGCTCATGAAAGCTTAGTCCTTTAAACAAAGTTCTTAAGCCAGAAAAAGGTCCTATTAAACTCTTGATTTCTTTTTTGCCACCATAGACTAATATGGCTCTCCTCCTATCCAGACTTTTTTAAACAGTTCTTCTACCTTCTGGAGATGGAAGTAACAGAGCCAACCAAAAGTTCTTTAAGCTAAAATCCATAATTTAAATCCACAAGTGAGATAACTCCACCCTTTTGCCTGGCCAAGCACAGTTCTAAGGTGTAAAAAATCAAGCAGGATCTAAAACATTACTTTGTCGCTTGTATCCTTACAAACTATATTGATTGTTTCCTTGTATGATTTGATTGCTTATTGTACCCTATCAGTATTACTAAGTGTTGTACCTTATGATTCTTGACGAATGTATCTTTTATGTATACTGAGAGCATTTCCACCAAGACAAATTCCTTGTGTGTCTAATCACACTTGGCCAATAAAGAATTCAGATTATAATTCTAATTTTAAGCCGGCCTATGCAAGAGAAGGATTTGCCAAACAAACCTTGTGAAATCTTGTGCAACATTTAAGAAAATTACTAAAAAGCAATAACAAGGCTTAAGTCAAAATAAAAGAGCTTGGACACCCAAAACCAGAAAAAACAACAATAACAATAAGGAAGCTTCAATCCAAAAATAAATCACTTTGGCAGAAAAAGAAATCTGGTCACGTTGCCAACTTCAAAAGCCAATACAAAAATTTATGCCACCAGATAAAGACTGAATGCACCAATTATCACATTAAACAAGAAGAAAACCTTCTATGCACCAATTCCACCCGCACTTTCTACAATTTTGTAAACAACAAACTAAAAGACTCAAGGTCCATCCCACCCCTGAAAGGACCTCATGGTAAAGACTGCAACAACAACACTATTAAAGCCAACCTCTTTAACACATTCTTTGGCTCAGTATTTGTAAACAGCAATGGATCATGCCCAATATTTCCTAGTCGAACCACAGACAACTACAACGATCTAATATATATCGATTTTACAGAAGACAATGTTGAAAAATCACTATGCAATCTAAAACTATCTCTATCTATTGGATTGGTCAGAATATGTGCCTACTTCTTAAAAAAGCTATCCACTGCCATATCTGAATCTCTAAGCATAATCTTTGAAAAATCTTTCAGGACCAGCTTGCCAAAACTATGTTCACAAGCCACGGTCATCCCCATCTTCAAAAAGGGAGACCCCAGCCTAGTTGAAAATTACAGACCAATCTCTTTATGCTGCGTCACCTGTAAAATCATGGAATCAGTTATTAACCAATCCATCATCCTCCACTTAGAAACAAATAACCTACTCTCTAATAAACAATTTGGTTTTAGGAAAAAACTATCATGTAATCTGCAACTCCTACACTGCAAAAACGATCAGGGCAAAGCAATAGACAAAATGTACATAGACTTCTGTAAAGCCTTTGATTCAGTGGTACACAACAAACTACTCCTAAAACTAAAATCTTACAATATCTCTGGACACCTGCATAACTGGATAGAAGCATCCCTGTCAAACAGACAACAAGTGGTCAAAATTGGGAGCGTCCTATCAAATTCTGTACCTGTCAACAGTGGTGTCCCCCAAGACAGTGTTCTAGGACTAACTCTCTTCATACTCTACATAAATGACCTCTGTGATCATATCAAGAGCAACTGCATTCTCTTCGCTGATGATGTAAAGCTATTCAACACCACAGACAATAGTGCTACCTTTCAAAAAGACCTTGATTATGTATCAGAATGGTCAAACAAATGGCAACTTCAAATCTCAACAATTAAATGCTCTGTTCTACATATTGGCAGAACAAAAAAAATCAGAAAATAAAATACAGGCTGTAAGACTTTGTTGATGATCCAAACTCTGTCAAGGATTTTGGAGTACTCATCTCTAATGATCTAAGTGCTAGAACCCACTGTAACTACACAGCCAAAAAGGCATTAAGAGTTGTTAACCTAATCTTATGTAGCTTTTTCTCTGGTAATATCACAGTAATAACTAGAGCATACAAAACATTTGGTAGACCAATACTTGAATACAGCTCATCAGTCTGGAATCCACATTACATATCTGATATTTACACAGTTGAGAAAGTCCAGAAATATTTCACAAAAAGAGTTCTCCACTCCACTCTACTCATTGCAGAATACCTTATGCCACCAGACTTGAAATTCTAGACCTAGAAAACCTAGAACTATGCCACCTTCGGTCCGATCTAAGTATAGTATATTAAATCATACATTGCAATGTCCTCCCTGTCAATGAATACTTCAGCTTCAACCATAATAACACAAGAACAAACAATAGATACAAACTCAAAATTAATCGCACCAAACTTGATTGCAGGAAGTACGTCTTCAGCAACAGAGTGGTCAATGTCTGAAATACTCTACCTGACTCTGTGGTTTCTTCCCCAAATCCCAAAAACTTTAACCTTAGACTGTCTACTATTGACCTCACCTCTTTCCTAAGAGGTTTGTAGCGGGCGGGCGTAAGCACACCAATGTGCCTACCATCCCTGTCCTATTGTTTCTTTTATTTTTCTTATATGTATCCATGTGTTCATAACTATGTTTTTACTTATACCTATTATCTTGTAAGCATTTGACAAAAATAAATAAATAAAATAAAAAAATAAACCCCACCAAATTGTTGGAGAAGACATGCTGGTCACAAAATATCAATTTATCAAAAGATAAATTAAGGAACTTTGCAATTTCCCAAAAGATGATTGTCAACCCAGTCTACTTTTCTTTGTGGAGGAAGGGGCAAAGCTCAGGCTTTTCACAGACCAACATTCCCTCCAGCTCTGAATGCCTTGGTGGTGTATCTGATACTTGTTTCATAGCACATGGATTTCTGATTTTCTTTTTTAATAAAAAGAAAAGGTAAAATAAGGTTGGGTATGGAGTCTGGGAGAATCAAATAGAGAATCAAATAGAGATAACAGAGAGCTCTTGAGTATCTGTAGGTGGAGGGCTATGATGAGAGTACAAGGAATATATGCCAAGTTGAAGTACGTGTCCTCATTTGGCAACTGCTTCGTTTAATGACCATTCATAGTTATCATCACAAGATTATGAAAAAGTACCTTTACAACCAGTCCTCGTATTTTTGACCTTTATTTCTGCAAATAATGAAAAATTGAAATAAGATCACAAGCGCAATCATGTTTTCTCCCAGTGACCATTTCCCTTAGTGACCAAGTTGCCAGTCCTAATTTCAGTCACTAAATGAGGACTGTAAGAATCTCTCACAACAACCATTTTTCTGCATCGTTTGGTAATGTTTTGAGTTCCCCCTCTTCATAGCACATGAGGGGGCTATTTGTGTGTGTGTTTGTGGTGGCGTGTGTGTGCATCTATGCTCCTAACCTGAAAAGGCCTTGTGAGAGAAATTACTTCATAATTGAATTGGATGACAGGAAGCCAAGGAAGCAACAGAGACAGAGAGATTACTGCATGCAGTCAAGTGAGTTAAACACAATTTCACCCACCAGCATTTCACTAAATGTTCCTTCCTTGAAGGGAGTGGGAATCAAATATTTCCATCAAGTTGAATGAAAAGAACTTTATAAAGTAGAAAAATTGCAGCAGCCCTGCATGAGGACCAAATGATAGGATTCGATCCTCATCACCAAAAATAAATGATGGAAAATTAAAAATTTAAAATTAATTAGTTAAAAGAGTTAAAAGAGACGGGCTTCAGAAGATAACATACTTCATTTATCTGCAACATAGGAGACCTATCAACCATTGTGTTTCTTTTTTCACAAGTACCTTTCTGTTTCTCCTCACACTGAGACTTTATTATATCGGTGATGCTGATAAACTTTAAAGTGAATATTTTAATACCAGTCACAGGTCCCTCATTGCCTGTTTTGTTCCCTTTTTGTACCCATAAGCCCATTGTTTTAACAAACTTCCAGAGATACTTTGAAGGGAAATTATGTAAAGGAAAGTCCTTTGTTTAAATACATAAACAAATGTGGTGAAAATTGTAAAAAAAAAAAAATCTAGTTGCTATGGCAATAAACTTTTGTTACCCCTTCTAGATCCCTACATTTTGCAGGGTTTGAATATGAGCAGTTTTGCTTTCATCTCTGGAACTGGAAGGTGGCTGAACAAATAGCCTGATACATGACCAGGAACTCGGAGGTAAAGTAGGACAAAAATGATCTTTCCATTTCCACTGAAAATCACCTGGCCAACTTAAGACCCTCTGTGGTTAGATGGAAGATGGAACTGTGACCTCTGACCTTTTAAATCAATCAATCAATCCTTTCTTTCTTTATTCATTTTAATTTTATTAAGTAGCTGCCCAATTCCAATGGCCTCTGAATATCCCCATCAAAACAAAATAGAGGATGTGATCTCACAATGGAATGCCAAAACCTCAAACTACATTGAAGAATGTAATAAAGAAGTGTTACTTATTTAATGTATGGCATATCATGCATGGACTAGCAATATATGTTAACATTTCATCTACATTAGTGGAACAAAATGAAATATAGATGTTTAAAAAGGTCTGTGTTGAAATACTAATGTCTAGGCCATCTATCAACTGAAGTGCAGCATCATTTACATATTTTTTAAAAAAATCAGCTACTGGACCAGTATATGCTTTTAGCTCACAGCTGGTTATGGTGAGTCACAACTCACTCCTACTAGTGCATGCTGACCTTCCTCCTTTATCAGCAGGAAGACTCAAATCCAGAAATGCCGAACTGGCACTGCATAACATCTGCCCAAGAACTTAACATTGATTCCCAATGGAAAGCCAAATTAGTTACCAAACACCCAGTCATAGGAAGACATATAAATGAACCCACAAATAAAGGTGCCAAGCTTTGAAGTACGATATCAGCAATAGACAATCCTGGGTAGGATTTGTATCTCACACAGCATCTGCCAGGACTCTGTCTAAATGGGGCTTAGTATCCTCCCTTCAGTGTGACCCTGGAGTCCCACGTCAAACTGTAGATTAAAAAAGTATATTATACTATTATGTTGTGTATCATGTGACCCAGAGGTGGTATCCAGCACGTTCTGATCTGTTCTGGAGAACCGGTAGCGGAAATTTTGAGTAATTCGGAGAACTGGCAAATACCACCTCTGACTGGAGTTTTTATAGTATCCTTCCGCTGCCATGCCCACCAAGCCACACCCACAGAACCGGTAGTAAAAAAAATTTGAATCCCACCACTGATGTGACCACAAAATGCACAAAAATTCTTAGACAGAATATAATGTAGAGATGTTGGGATACTAAATATAATTTCTTTTTCTCTCATCTCCCCCTTTTCTCTGTCTCCCCCCCCCCAACTTTTTCTCTCTTGCACACACATACCGGTTCCAAAACACTTACATCGTTCATAATTCTGCAGCAATCATAGGAATTTACAGCCCTGACCTTAAATTATCTCAATGTGAGATATTATTGTTTTGGAAGAAGCTAGATTTTTAATTTCTGACTCTTTTGCTTCAGCATATTTTAGGAAAACAACAAAATGTCTTGTTTTGTCAGCTCTGGCTTCATATTCTGCTTCTTTGTGGCTGCACAATTACATGTTCATTTCCTTAAGCACTGTTTAGGGCTTACCCACATACTAATAGATAGATGAGAAACCCTCATTGTAATCTGCTTTTAACTTCTCCTCTCCTTTACCATGACGGCAGAGCATTACAGTAAATGATGGCTACCTTGTCTATAAGATGGACAATTGATTTGACCTGACGGCTGCTGATGCACTAATGGACTTGTGGTTAAATCCCTGGAGATATAAAGTATGGCCAAGCGAATTGGGGCAGGTTAAAGAACAGACCCGTTTTCTCTCTCCCTTGGCTGATTCAAGGAATAACAGATCTTCCAGTTGTTCAGAAAAGAAGATTAAAAGTGATCAATATCCAAATCATTTTTAAAACTGTTGACTCCTGTACACTCATTTTTTTACTTTGAAGGAAAATGGTTCTTCAAACTGGTGAAAAAAGTATTTAGAGGGAGGAAGAGGATCTTGAATAAGGTTGGGCAGAAATTTTCATGAGCTTTTCTGTCAATATCAAAAATTGTATTCTTATTCTGAGAACCCTTTTGTTAATTGCAAAAAAATCAAAAGATGAAAATATTGGGAATATAGAGGAGTATCAAAACACAGTAGAAAAATGATAATTAACCTAGTTTTAAATCTGTTGCTGGTTATGCAGTGATAGGTGCATGGCACATAAACCTTCCTTACAATCTGAAGATAAATTTCAACTAGAATGATTGGCAGAACTTTTCCTTGCCATGATATCGGGTCTCCTGCTTGAGCAGGGGTTGGACTAGAAGATCTCCAACGCCCCTTCCAACTGTATTATTCTGATATAGATTACTATAGCCATGGAGTAAGGGAACAGATAAGATGAGAAAGTGGGCAGTAATATAATTTTAATTTACCAAAGTTCATTTCAATGGCTACTCTTGAAAAAAAAAACCATATTGTCCCTCAGCTTAGTTCTTTTCTCCCAAACCTCCCTGTGTCACCTATCTTCCCTCTCATTATTTGCATTTTTAGTCACAACCTCCGTGTCCAGATGAACACACACACACACACACACAACCAGTTGGAGTCAATTACCAACAATTGTTCACACAGGCCTGGTTTCTCAGATTACTCTTCAAAAAATGATTGTTAAGATCCTTTGTTTCAGAACAGAAAATGCAGGCAAGTGGGTTTTCTAGACCAAAAAGAGCTGGGGTCGGGGGTAGAACATCACGAAATATAATACAGGCAAAAGCCAAGTTCCCTCTATCCAGTTTTCAATTTAAGCTAGAAAGAAACTGAGGGGCATCTTTCTGATGTTCCTAGCAAATGTTGCCTGCTCTGTTGACATTGTTAAGGTATTACATTCCAAAATTCATTCAAAGACTCATTATCATACCTATTTATCAAGTCTATTCCAGTGCTGTAAATATTAATTGAGACCAATATTATGTTACTTGGCGATGCCTTGGTTTCAATCTGAGCACGTTTAAATGTGAATCATGCACTCTAGAGCTGAGCTAGGTCTTTGCTGTGAACATTCTTGGATATATTTTTTTCTTTACCATATAATTTGTAGACATTCTTCACACTGCACTTACATTTAGCAAGAGTTCATGAGCAGATCAGTTCAAATCATTATAAGAACTACATACAGTTCATGAGCTGCTGTTGGCTATCCCCTAATTTGACCTACATTAACCACTCAGAGGCACCATGTGATTAGTTTCATCCTTATTTCAAATATGGGTAGCCAGAAGTTATTTTCTGGAGTTCAAATCCCCTACAAGAAATTGAAGTCATTGATCAACACAGTTTAGATGATCATACACAGTGCATAAGTTTTAGGACCTATTCACATCTTGGTGCTCAATGGTGTAGAAAGGAATATCCTGAAACTAGTCATATAGGCCTCCATATAGGTAGTCAGTGTAACTGAAAATATCACACCAGTGCTGAGATTCAATTTTTTTAATACCGGCTCTTTGGGAATGGCTTGGTGGGCGTTGTGTGGCTTGGTAGGCCGTGCTTGGTGGGCGTGGCAGGGGAAGGATACTGTAAAATCTCCATTCCCTCCCCACTCCTGGGGGAAGGTGACTGCAAAACCGCATTCCCTCTCCATCCCACTAACCTGCTTTCCAGCTCCGTTCTCCTGTGTAGGGCAACAAAAGAAGACCCAGCCAATCAGCTGGGACTTGGGAGGCAGAGAATAGAACTACTCAAAATTTTCACTACTGGTTCTTCAGAACTGGTCAGAACCTGCTGAATACCACCTCTGTATCACACAGAATCCTCTCCTTCTCCAAAAGAGGGGTATGGAATACATAGGGACATCCCATTATGTAGCACTGACCAGTTTTGCTGGAAGTCAGTTGGCATTAAATAATAATAACAAAATTACTATCAGTCAAAGTAGCAAAAGGCGACTTTACTTGGAACAACATTCATTCTGTGAGGATACCTTTAACAACATCAAACAACAACATCTGCCTATCCCAGGTCCTTGGTAAGGACACAATAGTTTGTCAAAAATCCAGTATGGCTGACTGTATGACCAGTCATAATAATTACAACACCATCTCTCTCTCTCTTTTCTGCAAATTTAAGGGAAGACGGACCATTCTGACAATACATCTAGTCTAAGCATGTGTCATAGTTGCTTCCTGTAGAGGGGAGCTGCACAACACAAAACCAGACTCCTTCTAGATAACAATATAAAGGAAAAGTGATGAGCTTTTTACAGTGCCAGATCATGTATTTGGAAGTCAAGTGGCAGAAACACCAAGGTATGTGAAAGGCCAAAGTTGAATACTACATTATCTGAATCAGTGACACCTTATTCTTATTCCTCCCCAATTTCAACCACTCTCAGTCTCTTCTCAACCACTTTATGAACACAGATGTCATTTTAATGGGGTCTAGCTGAAAGTGACAAGAAAGTGACCCACAGTTGAACTCAGAGCAGGTGAGGCCTATCAGTTTCTAATTCAAAACTGTTGTCAGTCTTGAGGAATGGCTGCTATAATGCTATTTGTAACTGATATATGTTGCAAACACCACAATCATTCAGCATGTGTCTACTATGGGCTATATGAAATTAACAATTCATGTTTATCACTATGGATACCAAACTAAATCAAGTAGATTAAGCTATCTATATCATCTCGGGAATATTTGTTGGTGTGTGTTGGTCTGAAAAAAGATTACTTTGGCTCAATGATCTGTTAAAGCTTCATTTGTATTAAGATATGTATTGCTTTTAAAATTCTGTCAATATAAAATGCCATACATCTAGAATAAGTGTGTGTGTGTGTGTGTGTGTGTGTGTGTGTGTTTCCTTTGTCCAGAAATTTCCCCCTCAAATATCCATGGGTCTCTCTCTTTTTTTTCTCTTCTCCACACACTCTTTCCTTATACATTTGCCAATATCTCCTATCCAAATCATCAGAGATATTACCCTTACCCTCAGAGTCAAAAATATCATTTGAACTTTTCCTAATATCCCATGTTTGGACAACATTTCTACTGAGTAATAATGAAAGGGGGGAGAGAGGGAAGGAGGTGAGGGGGCAGGAAGGAGGAAGGGATCAAAATAAAAAGTATGTTCTACTTCCAAATTATTGTTCTCTTTCCCCACCGCTAAGATATGAGACACTGAGGAGCATGCAAGAAACAAGCAGTTGATCCAGTTCCCAAATAGTAGATTTGATATATTTTCATTGTAGGTAGAAATCACTGGATTGATCTCTTAATTACAGGAAATGGTTCAATAAGTTTTGCATCTCTGAGTAGAGGCATTAACTAATGTATTTTAAGTGAACTCAATCATAGGAAAATGTTCAATATTGCTGGTAATTTTCATAGCAATGAAGGTATGCCTCCAAACACTGTTGTTCCCTCTGTTCTTCCATCAGCATGCCATGGACTGACTTCAGGTAATGCCTAACACCTAATAGTTGAGATGGCAGCTTCTAAAAAGATCTGTCATGAATTCTGGAAATCTACCTAAAGAAAAATCCATTTACCTCAGGGGAAACCATCTCTTGTTAAGTCAAGTCAGCAATGTCCTATGTGCAGCATATTAGGATGAAACTTGAAATGAAAATGAAAATGGGAAATGCATGTTCCAGTTAATGTGATTGCAGATGTCACTGTCAGATCTATTCCTTTCAAGGAAATACGATAACTCAAAGTATTCATGACAAGCATATTAAAGGCACATTTCTCTATCCTAGTTTAAAGCTGTATCTGTGAGGTCGCCGAAAATCTGTCTAGATTTGTTAGGTGTATATAACAGAATCCTTAGAGTAGATCAGGATAACAACCAACTACAGATAGTCCTTGACTTACAATCACAATTGAGCCCAAAATTTATGTTGCTAAATTAGTTTTGCCCAATTTTACAACCTTTCTTGCCACATTTGTAAAGTGAATCCCTGCAGTTGTTAGTGAAATGATTAATAATTAAACATACCGTTGTAAGTCGAGATCTAGGTATAAACTACCATCCAGTTCCTCCCAAGGTTCTTGATTTATTCTGTGAGTGAAGAATAGCACAACTGCTTCATCATGTAAGGATGTATCGCTCAGCTTTAGTGTTGCAAAGCAAGGGGCAAATTTGCTCCCATACACTTCCTATCAACATCAAATGCTAATCTCAACACAGACGAGATGAAACTGTATCAAGCTGCCATTGGGCCATTGGTATTGTATGAATGAGGGGGGAAGTCTAGTCCAGAAAATTTGGAGGATTCCTACTCCTCCTTCCAAAACTGAAGGAGTGCTGCAGTCAATGTATAGACCAGGACTATCAAACTCCTGGCCCATGGGCTGGATGCGTCATGTGCTACGCTCACACCCGGTTTAGCAAAGGGGGAAAAAGTCCTAATATGTCACGTGACACTGCCGTGACATAAGTTTAAACACCCCCTGGTGCAGACCCAGTTAATCCATTTGTCTTATGAACTGTGGAAATTTACTTGACATTCCTCTATATCCACTCCATGATTCATTGTATTCAATAAATTTGGAGGATTCCCACTGCACCTTCACATCCTGGGCACAAAATTTGTTTAAGTGAGGTTGATTTGTCACATATAAAAAAAGTTGGAAACTTTAAAAATCTAAGAGATACTAGATCAGTGGTTCCCAACATTTTCAGCTTTGCAGATCAGTGGTGATAGTGGGGAAAGGAGATGGTTCCATGAGAGTGGGGGCCTGTACAGTTCAATTTGCACAAGCAAAAATAGAGCTTCGCACGCAAGTATGTGTGCCCACCACTTGCACAAGTGGAGTTTTTCACATGCTTGCTTTCTGCTTGTGCAGCCTGGTTCCAAATGGGCCGCGGCCTGGTACCAGGTCACAGTTTGGGTATTAGGGACCTCTGTACCAGATAATACAATGGTAAAGTTGTGAGAATTATGCAGGTTTGGGCACAAATCTGCACTATGATTTGAGGAGGGAAAATGCCACAATTTTTAATCCTGCAATTGATCTAAATATTAATTTGGTATAGATCCTACTGGAATGCTATGTTATATACTATGGATATTGATCTGAACACTATCAAGAATACACAGGTGTGATGATTATGGTGGAGGCATTCATTTTAAATTATATAAAAATAAATCACAATGAAGCAGAATTGTTTGATATTTGAAAAAAAGGAGAGCAATACAGAAAACTATGAATCGTAACCGACTCTTTTGCAGTCACTCATCTTTCCTAAATCAATAAAACTTACATTCTGTATTGCTTATATCCAACATATGTTTTAAATAGAGGGCCTACCTCAGCCAAGTTAAACAGCATATGTTCTACTCAGTTCAAATCAATATGGAAGTATTGGCAGGTCTGCAGGGAAATGTTTTATAACACTCACCAATGTCCTTATCTTTTATCTATAAGAAGGAGACCCCATTTGGTATAATAATTAAAAGTGCAGGATTGGAGGCTATGACCTTGTTCAGTCACAGGTATGAACACTATGTGGGTGACTTTGGACCAGTCGCTCTGTCTTCTTGGGCTTAAGAAGGAGATCTTGATAGGCCAATTCTGAAAATGATGCCAGGAAAGCTGCATGGACTTGTTCCTGTAATTCTGCTCTCCCTTGGGCTTAATCAGTTAAATCACAACAGCTATAATCCTCAAATCCATAATCAGTCAGAGTCACCTATAGTATGTGAGGTGATGCAGATAAACTAGTTGTCAACTTTTCTCTGGAGCTGGGGTGGCACAGTGGTTTAGAATGCAGACAAATTCTGCTCTTTATCTGGAGTTCGATCCTGACCGGCTCAAGGCTGACTCAGCCTTCCATCCTTCTGAAGTCAGTAAAATGAGAACCCAGATTGTTGGGGGCAATATGATGACTCTGTAAATCTCTGAGAGAAGGCTGTAAAACGTTGTGAAGTGGTATATAAATCTAACTGCTATTGCTATTCTCTCTTCCAAACACTGGTGAATGGATTATCCAGTGGCAACAGGATTCTAATAAATCAGGCAAGTGAGCAACTGCTACCTGAACTTGAGGGCAAGTAAAAGTCCATTCCCGATTGGCCTTGCAAGAAGGTAGAAACTCAGGATGCAGCCCCACATGACAAATAGCTTCCAGCACTACCTGAGAAAATTGCAGTTTCCCTGGTGTCACTTTAACACCAGAGAAACTGCAATTTGCTTGGAATGCGGGATGCTATTCAGACTTCCATAAAAAGAAAAATAGAATTGACAGGTTTTGTCCCTGCTGATTTCATGGAGCTAAGGACCAAACTAGATATGCTGTTAAACATGTGTAAGCACTTAACAAGTCTGAATTCTGTACTTTAAATAGCAGCCACAGGGGGAACATCAGGATCAAGACCACAGAGTGGAAGGAAAAGTGCTGATGTGTAAGACTGTACCCAGAGTTTAAGAAATCCAATGTCATATGACTCTTGCAATTACACAGACTTCCTGGAGAACAGTTCCTATGAGAAAAGTTTGAAGGGATAGTGACTCAGTATCTAAATGAAGACCATAGAAAGGAGCATGCATGGATTTGGAGCTGGTTACCACAAATTAGAGATGATGCCATCAATATGATGGTAATAGAGTCATTTTTAGGAGGGTTGTGATGGCTCAGCTTGTTGCTGGAGAGCCCAGAATCAAAACCAGACGTAGTATTCAGCAGGTTCTGACCAGTTCTAGAGAACTGATAGTGGAAATTTTGGGTAGTTCGGAGAACACGCAAATACCACCTCTGATTGGCCCCACCCACATCTATTCTCTGCCTCCCGAATCCCAGCTGATCAGCTGGGTCTTCTTTTGTTGCCCTGCACAGGAGAACACAGCTGGAAAACAGGTTAGTGGGGTGGGGAGGGAATGGGATTTTGCAGTAACTTTCCCCCAGGAGTGGGGAGGGAATGGAGGGTTTGCAGTATCCTTCCCCTGCCGTACCTACCAAGCCACGCCCACCAAGCCATACCATGCCCATCAAGCCATGTCCACAGAACCAGTAGTA
The DNA here is from genome assembly GCA_015471245.1 of Laticauda colubrina. Taxonomy (NCBI): domain Eukaryota; kingdom Metazoa; phylum Chordata; class Lepidosauria; order Squamata; family Elapidae; genus Laticauda; species Laticauda colubrina. Next base: position 1,883,782 of record BLBF01000020.1, read on the forward strand.
AAAAATTTTTGAATCCCATCACTGATCAAGACCCAAGCACCATACGACAGGGTGAGTGCCTGTTACTTGCTCCAGCTTCTGCCCATCTAGCAATTCGAAAGCATGCAAATGTGAATAGATAAATAGGTGCCACTTTGATGGGAAGGTATGAGCACTCTGTGAACCCCAGCGTATAGTCATGCTGGCCATATGACTGTCAAAGTGTCTTCAGACAATGTTGGCTAAGAAAGTGAGATGAGCACAGCCTCCTGAAGTAGGACACAACTGGAAATCTTTCCTTTTTTCTTTATTTTTAGAGTCAGGTTGGATAGGGAGTTGGGTGGCATATAAAATGCATACATACCATACATACATATTCAGGTATATTTCTGTCCTGTAGGTATAAGATTAAAAATTTTCAAGTTTTGTATATCCAGGAAGAGAGAGGATGTTGAAAAAGTTGAAGACAAATTTGAACAAGATGGAGTTCTTGCTGATTTTAGCAGTGAGATTCCAGGAAGCAAGCAAGATGCTGTTTGTGGGGGAGGCACTTCTTTTAAGGAATAAATTCATTACCTTTAAAGAATAAGATTCACCTTGCCTGCTGGACAATGTGGGAAAGGGAAGGGTATTGATTAGTTTTAGTTGATCAAGTAATGGCACCCTTAGTTGACAGAGACATGATATCAATGACACATATATTGCACTACTACTCTTGGGGCAATCCTGTAAGATGGTTTGTTATGGGACAAGTTGTCACTGGAATTGAGGCAAGCTTCCTTCTTACTACTTCTAAGTTTTGACTCAAACCTTTTAGAACTTCAAAGATTTTGTGCTGTTGTTTTATTTATGTTTCCTTAAGGTTGATTTACTGGTGATTTAAACCAGCAATAACATTTGCAATGGGCAACATCTAAAACTGTAAGAATAACTAAATTAAATGATACATTTAATTAGGTAATAGGCTAACCCTAAGGAGCTTCTTGGGTGGAACAGATTGCAGTAGAAAGTGATGGATTCTCCTTTGTTAGAGATTTCTAAGCAGATGCTGGATGCTTTGACATCCATTTCAGATGCTAGAATATCCATGTCAGATATTCTGGCATGGATGTTCTAGCAATGGTGTTCTTGCATCTGACTTCAACATCTAGTGAGTCCCTAAAAAAATTCATATCATTCTATGATCCATCTTGCACTGCCCCAGTAAGGGAGGGAGGGAGAGAGAGGGAGAGAGACGGAGGGACGGAGGGAGGGAGGGAGGGAGAGAGAGAAACTGTAGCAGAATTTTGATTTTAGGATTTAACTCCTAGGTTTTAGTGTCTTTTTTTGTTGTCGCTCTTGTTAAAAGCCACTATTTGTGAGAGTCCATAATTGTTAACAGCAACTCTGGCAAACATCCACTAGATGTCAGTCATGCAGCTTTACATCAATTTACATCCATAATAAAACTGGACATGCAGCACTTTCATATCTCAAAACACAATAAACAAAATTCCCTTGTAATGTATTTTAATTTGCCCTGTATGTGACAAGGCCACCAAGAATTCAGCATTCCCTCTGCCCCAAATTGTGTTCTTAGACAACAGGAAGGTAGCTGATTTTTTTTTAAAAAAAATCTCCCAGTAAGCTTTCTTCTTTCCCTTAAAGAGTTGCTTGCCTTAATAAGCATGGAGGAAGACTAACTTTTGAAGTACATTATACTCTGTCCAGACTAATTAAACTAAGAAAAGATGAAATAAATGCAACCGGTAAAGGGGTTTAAAACAAACACAAAACAAAAAGCACTTTAAAATCAAGTCTCTGCATCAGCCATTCTGAATCAATATCTCACCAAATGATTGTGAGAGAAACAGCTTCATGAACTGCCTTCTCCCACAAGTCGCACATTTTGCCTATTGTCCAATTTGATCTTTTGTTATAAATGAAAAATAATAAAGCAAGAAGACATGTGAGATATTTCATTGTATGTAATGTATGTATGCATATTTCATTGTATGCAGTGAGTTTCATTCTGAAATTACTGTACTTATTATCATACCTTCATTTGTGATAAACTCCCTTTGCTTTTGTTGAAGTATAACCCAATAGCCATTGATGGTTGTGCTGAACTGAATGCCGATGTAGTTCTGCTTTTCTCTAGCCTCAGCTAAGCCAAAAATCCAAGATCAGTCCCCAAGCCTTCCCAACTCAGCATTCTGGCATGCAGTTAACCAGAATAACCTGGGGAATTCATAATCAACATCCTGTACCATTTTGCTTCCAAGCTACTCATGATTAGGGTAAACTGCCATTGGGTCTGAGCCATTGAGACCAATATCCATATCTCCCATGAATTTGGTCTACTTTTAAAACATTGAAGTATGAGTATTTCCTTCTTATAAGTATTAAAGTACTAAATAAGTATTTCCTTCTTATCACTCTTAAACCTTCCACATTCAGCTATCAACACTTCGGTAACACATCAACACTTCAGTAGCAATGACAGCATTGCCAAAGGATGGAGGACAGGGAAGAAGAAAGGCATTGTATTTATACTGATAAAGAGTAGGTATATTTCCTAGGGCATTTCTTCAGCTAAATAAATTCAAGAATTCCTTCTAGTTTGAAATATCTGAGTGATCTGATGAGGTAGGAGATTTGAAGAGATTTTGGTAAGATATTTAAAATGTATTAAAGACAGGAGATCTTCAAACATCGCTACATTTTCCTCAGCTGTTCATGTTAAAAAAATTTGAAGCAAACCTAAAATTTCCCCTTCAACCAAATTACCTGAACATATAGAGAAAGTCAGAAGTTCCAGTAAGACTGCATAAATTTGTCAAGAGGGGATTTATGTAGGATAGCTACATCTATTCAAATTGTGTAATAAAAGGATTGTTTCTGCACATCTCTATAATGTTCTCCCTCAGAATGTCTGTGGAGATTCTCAGTCATCCAAATCATGGTTGTCCCAGAAGTGTTTTTTTCTTTTTCAAAAGGCAACTGGACTTCCTTTATTTTTCATTGAAGATGTTTTGCTTCTCATCCAAGAAGCTTCTTCAGTTCTCCAGTTCCTGCTTCCTTGACAACTGATGTACAATGGCAGAAGGATATGTGTAGATTTGTGTGAGCAGGTAAAAAAAAAAACCTATGAATTAAACATACAGTGATACACAATGCAAAAGAAAAAAGAAATTGAGTCTCCCTGATTTCAAATTGTATTTTATATGAACTTTTACCTTTTTAAATTTTTTTTAATAAAAATCACACAAACACATAGAAGCCCGCTAGTGAAGCTCGTGCTGCTAACCGTGGAGCCAGTTTCTAAAACAGTTTTTCCGAAACTGTTCACATCCTGCCCAATTTTTTTTTAGTTTCTGGTTAAAGCTAATTTACATGAGCCCCAAACTTCTAATATACTGTATTTTTTATGTTTATTGCTTCTACTTTTGTTTTATTTAGTTCTCATATCCTGCCTATATTTTATGTTTACTTTAATGCCATTGTGATAAGTTTAATATTACTTCTCAACTGCCTTGAGGGTTTAAAAATACCTTTAAATTGAAACATGGAGATTAAAAAAAAATCTTTAAATAAATAATTAAACTTTCCCCTCATGCTTGCTTATAAGGGAAGCAAATTATGTTTGGATTACTCCCATCCCCATCAGCAATTTAATTCATGAAACTGCAAATGTCAATATTTCTGTTATGAAAAGTTTACAAGCCAATTACGATGAATAGCAAGTGATCTGACTTTTTTCTGTTCAATCTTACATATAGAAAACCAAGCATCTATCTTTAGTGTTGAATATTCATTTACTGAAGTAAATTGAAAGTCTTTAAGTGTGTCCTTTTCTAGAGGCTATTCATTATGTCTCCATTTAAAGAACCCAATTTGGAAAAATAAAAGCCTGGAAAGCTCCCCCCTTTTATACTACACAAATACAATTGTCATGTTTAACACAATTACAATTGTGTTATTATTTTCAAAGCAGCTATATTATTAAATTTAATAACATGGAAATTCTGGTTCTTCTGACACAAGATTTCTTATACTTATATCTAACAAGCTACCATGATAACAGAAAATACTTGCCTGAAGCTGCCCATATGTTCCAAAATGTACAATGGAACTGTACATTTGCTCAAATATATGAGAAAAAAAGGACTACCTGTTTAAATCTCTTTTGTCTTAAAAACCAATTGACACTTTCTTCTGAGTTTAAAACTTCCAGATGTTCATCAAATTCCTTGAGAAAGATATCCAACCCAATGTTCCTAGTTTTCTGTAGTAAAGAGAGATTGCATTGTGATTTTATCTCCAAGTCTCCTATACATCTGAGCCAAGATATCTGTTTCTACGCTTTCTCAGTTTGATTTTGCTTTTATGCTAGATAGCGTTAACTAAAATGTTGAATAGTAAAAGCTGAGAGTGAAAACAAAAACTGAAAAGTAAGAGCTCAGATCTAGCAACAGGCTAGATTCCAAAAGATGAATGAAACATTGAATATTCATTCATTCATTCATTCCCCACCTTTCTTATTTTTATGAATAACTCAAGGCAGTGAACATACTTAATACTCCTCCTCTATTCCCCACAACAAGAATTTTGTGATGAGGTTTGGGCTGTGAGAGTGATTGGCCCAAATTCACGCATCCAGCTTTCAGTATATGGATGCAAAAAGACTCCTGCAAAAAGACAATGTGTAACCATTTCCATATCGCTTTCAAGAAACAGGAGTCAAACTGAATTAGAGGAAGACTTAGCTATAATCTTGTTGGCTAACAGCTGTTAACAACAATTCTATGCTAATAACTAGGATGTGAAGATATCTATTGTGCTGAGATACATCTCTGACCATATTAGGATCCTGCCTACAAGCAACATCCAATAAAAAAGAGGGGACCAAGGAAGTTCTCATGTGAGCTGATGAAAATTATATTTGAAGCTGAAGCCTCCTACTCTACCATCTCCCTGACAGCACAGCTATGGATCATAATGATTATGTATCAAAAATGCTACTTATCTAAGGGACAAGAGGGTGAAAGACATGAATTAACTTATGATATGTTAATTTGCTGATCTGTCTGCAATGAAGGACATTCCAAGACTGATATTTCTTGCCAAGACACTAACTTGTGTAAATTAGGTAGGTTGTTCAACCAAACATGAATGTCAGAAAGGCATTTTTATTTAAGGCCATGTCACACTGCCCAACGGATGCAAAAAGGACACAACGGACGAGCAAAATGTTCCATCCGTTGTTATCCGCTCTCAAAAGGGGCAAAAATTTGCATAAGCAGAGCGGATAACACGGAAAGGAACGGACGTGGGGAGGACGCAGAGCGGATGTATAGAGGATGCAGAGCGGATGTATAGAGGATGCATAGAGGATGCATAGAGGATGCAGAGCAGATGCGTAGAGGATGCAGAGCGGATGCAGAGCGCATGCAAAGCGGATGAGCTGCATCCGCTTTCATCCTTTCTCCATCCGTGCTACTAACGCTGCGCATCCGTTCTGCTTCCTCCCTCCGTCCGTTTACTGCTGGAACGGATTTGAGTTGTGCGGATGCACAGCGGATGCCTAGCGGATATAGCAGATGCATAATGGATGCAGAACGGATGTCCCCCGTATGCCTAGAGGATGCAGAACGGATGCATTGGATACATTTTCTGCTCAAAAGTTTTGGCTCAAAACTTTCTGAGCAGATGAAATGTCAATAAACGGATGTTGGATGGATAGAGAGGAAGCAAAACGGAGGCAGTGAGTACATTGCGTTTTGCAACGGATGGCAAGCTTTTTTGTCCGTTTTACATCCTCTTTGCATCCGTTGGTGCAGTGTGACATGGGCTTTATCCAAGTTCTGCTGTCATTCTCTCATTCTACATACACAAACACACACATATATACACTTCCATATTTTAATCCAGATAGACAATGCATCCTACATCCTACCTAAGCATATCAATAATTTGTTGTTAAATACTTGCTGCTAATTCTCTGTTCTCATCCAAAGATCAGGAAAAGCCTTCTGCTTGCAAAGGATGGAATAGAAATTGTTTTGGATCCGACCCATTTTGTTTACTTGATCTATTATTGCAGACAAACTCAGAAATTACAAATCATGTTGCACCGTGGCTTTTCCCTTGATTGAGACATAATGCAAATCACCAGGTTGAGAAATCTGATGGAGGGTTTATTTTTATGTTTTTTGAACCCTTGAACATCCGACCATAATTGGCAAGGCGGGAGCTGCTGAGTGCTGGTCCCACTAGAATGCCTGGCACTGAGCTCTTTTGCAAATCTGACCTCACTCCTCTAAATTGTTATCCCAAGGAAGCTTTGATGTCTTCAGCATAATCATTAAGTTACAACAATTTCTAGCAGCAAAGGGTAAGATAACTTGACATTCTGTACCATCTATATAATACCCTAAAATAACATGGACAATTGTCATCTAGGGCCTGGTTCAGGGGAAGGAGAAAATTATCAAACTGGTCTGTATTTAAATGTATTTAAGCTAACAATGAATGCTATTGAATGGTGTTTTTTATATTTTATATACACTACCAAACTGGCCAGGCATATTCCAGGAGAAAAATCTATTTTAAGAGAAGAAGTAACAATTACTGGGGTTCAAGAATTAAATCCACACTATTTAAGACAGCATTTTGACCGTTGAAGGACAAAGGTCAACCACAGATAACATCCAGGTTCCCCAAAACCACTCACTGACTTTTCCTGTTTAAAGCATCAGAGTACTAAATTTAGGTTTTAAATTTATCCCCAAAGTCAAACTTTACTACTGTTATGCTGAAATTCCTTCCTCATAACTTTTTAAACCAAATTCCCTTTAATATGACCATTCATTTATTCATTCATTCACTCACTCACTCATTCCTGTTATATGGCCACCCATGTCAAATACATGTCTCTGTGTGGCAAACAATATTTTGAAAAAGATAAAGACTAGTATAATACATTTATAAATACCATGTTGACATATTATTTATCATTTGATGGAAAATAGTTTTTTACTTTTGTTTAAAGGAATGAAACATTTCACTGAAATTGTGAATGGTATACATGCGATTGCTTGTCCAAGACAGTCCTACATATATTTTTTCCTAACCAGGAATAAATCCAGCTAGGGAATTCACAAAATTATGAAAAGATTTGTAACTAGAAGCAAATAATACTCAGTGACCACCTGGTAAAGTACACCAAATCCAAGCAGATCACCAAAAGTAATGAGATTGTAAAATGTCAAGAAACGAAAACAGAAAAGCCAAAGGTGATTTTTTTTTTTTTTTAGTTTTTGAGAGTGGAGAAAATATTCAAGAAATTACAGGGTGGAATATACTCTACTTCTGTTTTGCCACTGCTTCATGTAAAGACTGAGCATCTCTAAACTTTAATAATCACATCTAAAAGCTTTTATCTACATATTTTATATTGGCATGGTTGTTGAATGATATAAACATGACCAGTTGCCTTCAACAGTTCTTGTTACATGTCATATGCTCCATCAAAATCTCCAATACACATCAGCACAGGATGATGCCAATCTCGCCGTAAAATTGGCCACTAAGGAACTCCCATCTTAAGGGATGCATAAGAAATGTGTAGCAGTGAAAAAAAAAAAGAAATGCTTAGGCCTTTACGTGACTCTTTCTGACTAGATGTCTTGGTTTTTCTCGTGCAACCTTGAGACCTTTAAAAAATGAATTTAAATAATGAAATATGATATTGTTGTGGTTTCAGAGGTGCCTGCTAACTGTGCAAAAATGTCCTAAGCCATCCACAAACAGCATCATAACTGTCTATACCCTCAAGCATTTAATGGATTTTCTATCCACTTCTATTTGTTTGAATGCATAAGTTTCCTTCCGAGTGTCAGCGGAAAATAGCAGAGGCAGAGAAGGAATCTTTAGATCAAATATCACTGATATGGGAAGACCTCATATATGTACAAAATAGAAAAGCAGCAACTTGATTTTCTTCAAAGCCACATCAAGCATATACTTAGAAGTGGCTCTCAACTTATACCCACAATTGGGACCAGAATCTCTGCCAAGAAACAACATGTTTATTAAGTAAGCTAGAACCAATTTTACAAGCTTTTTTAGCCAGGGTCAATAATCAAGTAATGGGGTGGTTAAACAAATCCTGATTTTTTCCACTGATTTTCCTTATCAGAAGCTCCTTAAGCCCATGTCCCACTGCACCAACGGATGCAAAGAGGATGTAAAACGTTTAAAAAAGCTTGCCATCCATTGGAAAACACGATGCATCCGTTGTGTACTCACTGCATACATGTTTCATACGCTCTATCCCTCCAGCATCCGTCCACTGAGATTTCATCCGCCCAAGAAGTTTTGAGCTGCACAAAACTTTGTGAACGGATGAACTTTCCGCTGTGTACAATGTAAATCCATGACATACGAGCAACAAATGTTCTATGTCCGTTTATAATCCATTAAATGTCCACTGTATCCTCTCTGCATCCTCTCTGCATCCTCTGGGCATCCTCACAACTCACATCCGTTGCAGCTGAAAACGGAAAGAGGGAGGAAACAAAAGGTACACGGAACGTCTACACAGCGATAGTAGCACGGAAATAGAAAGGATGCGCAGTGAATGGTTTGCATCTGATATACATCCACTAGGCTTCCTATGAACATCCATTTAACATCCCCGCTACATACTACTACGTCCATTCTTTTCCATTCTTTTCCGTTCTGTTTATGCAAATTTTCACCACTTTTTGGAGCAAATGACAATGGATGGAGCCACCCCCCCAAATTTTGCTCATACACTGTGTCCTTTATGCATACGTTTTGTGTCCGTCGGCCAGTGGGACAGGGCCTTAAAATGGTGATCATGTAATCCTGAGATGCTGCAACCCTCATAAATACATACTAGTTGCCAAGTGCCTGATTTTTTATCATGGAACCTCTGGGATGCTGAAACAGTTGTAAGTGTGAGGACTGGTCATGTCACTTTTTAAAGTGTCAACATAACTTCAAAAGGTCATAAAATGAATGGTTGTAAGTCAAGGATTACCTGTATGCCTATGAAGCACACGTAAATTCCCCATCTCTGGAGATTTCAAGAAGAGGCTGAACAATCACATCTTAATGGATTAATTGGTGTGAACTAAGGGTTCTTGTAGCGCCTATCATCTCTGTTATACAACAATTCAGTTTTGTGATCCTATATTCATGCTAATTTTGCCAAATTTAAATTAAAATTAAAATTAAAATATATAAATGTATGTACCGGTATGTCTGTATTTTACTGTACATTTGTGCATATGTATGTGTGTATGTGTATCTCTGCTTGTGTATGTGTGTTTATATATACATGTATATACATTATATGTATATAATATATACATAATATATATTATATACATATCCAGTTATTTTTTTATACATACCTCATTAAAATAATTTTGTTTACTTTCATTACCTATCTCTTTGTCTTTATTCTTTTTTTAAAAAAGCAAATAATAACCATCCTGGTTTTGATTCACTGGGCTAACCACAAAACCAGCCATTTTAGATCCATTTCACTTGTCTCTCGCAATCTCTTTACGTATTCAACAGTGGTGGACACAACTGTAAATTTCAATAAAGCAAATGTAACCAGAATATCAAGAAAGAGCATATGATAAATAATGGGTTGAACGAAGGTGAAAACATGTTTAGATTAATATAGATACATATAAATGTAAAGGGGAAAAAAAAAACCACCGTATGTAGGGAGTCCTCAGCTTATTACCACAACTGAGACTAAAATTTTCATTGCTAAGCAAGAAAGTTTTTAAGTGAATTTTGTCCTTTCTTGCCACAGTTGCTAAATGAATTGCTGCAGTGGTTAAATTAGTAACACAGTTGTTAAAGGAATCTGGTTCCCCAGTTAACTTTGAAGTTCGCAAAAACTGATTACATGAACCTGGGATGCTGCAATCGTCATAAATACATGCCAGTTGCCAAGCATGTAAATATTGATCACATGACCAAGGGGGTGCTGTGAAAAGTGTGAAAGTCATAAGTGTGAAAAACCTTAAGTGCCATTGTAACTTCGAACAGTCACTAAATAAATGATTGTAAGTCAAGGACTACTGTATTTGAAAAAAAATGGGACAATCATTTGCTACTTTATTTAATTTAAATCACTTGCATCTTTACCTAATATAGCCCTTATTTTGATCATTTCAGGGCTCAAATCTTAAATAACGGGGGGGAAACAGATCACATCTTTGTGTTGTCTTGTTATCAATTCCATATTCTTCAGATAGGACAACATGGAGAGTCTACAAGTTGCATGTAAATGCCTGATTTCTTGTTCAATACAAAGGCTTTTAATATGCCTTATTTTAATTGTGAGGCTTCTGACACAAACAAACAATGGCTTTTTAATTCTTGTTACTAGAGGAAAAACTGAAAAAGAATGTTGCATATTTTGACTTGTATTCTGTTTCCAACTATTTGTACAATCCGCATGTTCAAAGACTGAAGTTAGAATTCAGAGAGTAACTTTGAAAAGAATAACAGAGATCTATGTTTCCAGGCAAAAATCCTCTAGGGATATCAGTGTCTTATTTAGTCAGTGTGGCTTACTGATTAAGGCACCAGATAGAAACCATGAAATTGTGAGTTCTACTCCTCTCTTGGGCATAAAAGCCAGCTGGATGACTTCCAGACAGTTAGTTTCTCTCAGCCCAGCCCACCTCACAGGGTTGTTGTGATGGAAAAATAGGAGAAGGGAATATCAGATATGCTTGCTGCCTTAAATTATTTACAAAAATAATAAAAGTAAAAAAAATAAAAGTAAAAAAAATAATAAAATAAAAATAAGATAAGATAAAACAAAACAAAATATCAGCAGAGGAAAGTCCTGCCCAGATAACGCTTCAGTCTGCAGTACTTAATCTGTGGCTCATTGGGTCTTGGACTTATTTTTCTTTTGCTGACATTTCCCTTTTTCATTTGCCTTACAGTTTGGGATCTGTCAGTTTGTACTTCCTTCTCTGATTGTGCTTCCCTGTCAGGCAATTGTCTATATCCGATTTACCTCAATGGCTCAGCAGGCTGGTGATTCTATTGCCATGAAAGGCAGCACATCTGATGCTTCATAGAGCTGGGCTCGGTCTTTTATAGGCCATTGATCACAAGTCATTGCTTTCTCCGTATCCTCAGTGTGCATGTGTGTGTCTGTGTTTGAGAAAGGGAGGGAGGGAGAGAGAAAGGGTAGGGGGAGAGAGAGAGAGAGAGAGAGAGACTTGTTCATGTGATTTAACTGTTATTCTGAACACTGAGGATAGGAACAGATAATAATTTAATAATAATCTGTAGATCTGTGTTTCTCAATCTTAGCAATTTTAACATACATGAATTTCAACTTCCAGAATTCTGCAGCCAGCTTGCTGTCTGACAATTCTGGGTATCAAAGTCCACATATTTTTCAAGTTGCTGAGATGAAGAAACACTGGTCTAAAAAGGAAAGCAAAATTATTATGTAATCATAGTAATAATTCCCCTCCCCAGATGCTGGCTGCAGAATACAGTGAATACATGGAGCTGAAGTTCTTACGTTAACATTGCTAACATGGAGAAACAATGACTGTATATGCAGTTTGCAAAACAAAGATATTGTGGCTATTTGTAATGTGTAATATCAATCCATTTTGCTGATTCACAAAGCCTTCTCTTATTTCACTAGAATTCGAAATCTCGTGAGGTAATAATGAAGATGTTTAGCCCAGAAAGGAAAATCTCTGATATGTCACTTGATAATCTATCATCTTTCCTTTCAAAGAAATTACATCAATGGTTAATGCAAGCTTTAATTGCTTTTTATATAGGCCTTGCTTTCATCCACCATTCCTATCAAGGAGAAAACATGGGAAGTACGTTGAAATAATATAACTTATATGTATTGATATGTGATCAGTGCCAAGCAAGAATAGAACTAGAAGGGGGTGTAGGTACAGGTAGCTTTCAACTTATTACATAATGGAGTCTGAATTTTCCATTGTAAGTCATGACAATGTTATGTTGAGGCACCCATATGAGCAGTCCAATCTTATGACCTTTTTTTACAGTGGTTCTAAAGCAAATGCAGCAGTCATCAAGTGAATTCATTCATTCCTATGGGTGGTTTTTTGCCAGGAGCAGGCTAAAAAACCAGAAGCATGCAAATTACATTATAAATAGTCATCATGTGATGGCAGAATGATGCAACAGGTCATAAAAGTGAGCCAGTTGCCAAGTGGCCAAAATGCAATCATGTGACCAGAAGGGGTGCCACCACTGGAATTCCAGAACATGAGAGTAAGTAGCTTTTGGTGGGCCAGTTGTAACTTTAAATGGTCTCTAAGTGGACAGTCTTTAAGTGAGGGCTACCTATATTAAATCATTGGTTTTTTTCACTTTCTTGTTATCCAAAACTTGGCATATTGATAATGATTCTCCTGGGTGATGTGCTTGGAGTTTTTTTCCTGTATAGTCACTTTGGATTGTGTTAATATACAGGTAGTCCTCAATTTACAATCATAACTGAGCCCAAAATATGTGTTGTTAAGTGAGTTTTGCCCCATTTTACGACTTTTCTCGCCACATTTGTTAAGTGAATCACTGCTACTCTTCAATTAGCAACATGGTTAAGTGAATTTGGCTTCCCCATGGACTTTGCTTGTCAGAAGGTCGCAATAAGAGATTACATGACTCTGGGGCACTACAGCCATCATAAATATGAGTCATGTGACAATGGGGATGCTTATGACAATGGTCATAAGTGTGAAAAATGGTACTAAGTTCTACTTTTTGTAGCTTCAAATGATCACTAAATAAACTTTTGTAAGTCAATGACTTTCCTTACTGACAACACTTGCCTGGCTACCATTTCCTGAACTGGTCTTATGCAAAATCCTTATTAATACATTTACTATGGTTCTAGACACCTCCAGGTTTTTTTTTTTCAAAAAACATCTTCTGCACCCTTGTTGGCAAGCAAGGGCTGGATCATTCATTCATTCATTTGCTTATTCATTAAAAACAAAACAAAACCCAAGACTTCTAATATAGCTAGTTCTTTGCATGGAAAGTTGATTTGACTAGGAAAGAATTTCTATCAGTGTGAGTTGCCCACTGCTTCTACAGTTTTTCATTTGGAGGAAGCCTCTTATCTTCTCCACTTATTTAATGTTCATCCACTGCCTGGACTTTCACACTCTGATTTTGGTGGCACTTCCATTCCTGAGAGCACTTTCTCAGAAAGCCTACCAAGAAATTACAGGAATTTTTATAGATGGCTTCCAACCACAACATTCTGGAAGCATTATTCAGGAAAGGTGTCATTCCTTCTTCCTTGCAGAAACTGCAGCAAAATAGTCACAATTGACGGTATGATTTCCATGAAGAATATGTTCTATATTTGCTGTGGTTGGATGCAGCTAAAGTCATTATATGTACCATTAAAAACTCCCAAAATCAGAAAAAAACAAATTAACCATAACAATAAGGAAGCTTCAATCCAAAAAGAAATCACTTTGGTGGAAAAACAAATCTGGTTACGTTGCTAACTTCAAAAGCCGATTCAAAAATTTATGCCACCAGATGAAAACTGAATGCACCAATTATCACATTAAACAAGAAGAAAACCTTCTACACACCAATTCCACCCGCACTTTCTACAATTTTGTAAAGAACAAACTAAAAGAAACAAGGTCCATCCCACCCCTGAAAGGACCTCATGGTAAAGACTGCAACAACGACTATTAAAGCCAACCTCTTCAACACATTCTTTGGCTCAGTATTTGTAAACAGCAATGGATCATGCCCAATATTTCCTAGTTGAACCACAGACAACTACAATGATCTAATACATATTGATTTTACAGAAGACAATGTTGAAAAAGCATGATGCAATCTAAAACTATCTCTATCTATTGGACCGGAAGGAATATGTGCCTACTTCTTAAAAAAGCTATTCACTGCCAAAGCCGAACCTCTAAGCATAATCTTTGAAAAATCTTTCAGGACCAGCTCCTTGCCAAAACTATGGTCACAAGCCACGGTCTTCCCCATCTTCAAAAAGGGAGACCCTAGCCTAGTTGAAAATTACAGACCAATCTCTTTATGCTGAGTCACCTATAAAGTCATGGAATCAATTATTAACCAATCCATCATCCTCCACTTAGAAACAAACAACCTACTCTCTAATAAACAATTTGGTTTCAGGAAAAAACTATCATGTAATCTGTAACTCTTATACTGCAAAAACACATGGACTACACAACTCGATCAGGGCAAAGCAATAGACACAATGTACATAGACTTCTGTAAAGCCTTTGATTCAGTGGTACACAACAAACTACTCCTAAAACTAAAATCTTACAATATCTCTGGACACCTGCATAACTGGATAGAAGTATTCCTATCAAACAGACAACAAGTGGTCAAAATTGGGAGCGTCCTATCAAATTCTGTACCTGTCAACAGTGGTGTCCCCCAAGACAGTGTTCTAGGACCAAATCTTTTCATACTCTACATAAATGACCTCTGTGATCATATCAAGAGCAGCTGCATTCTCTTCGCTGATGATGTAAAGCTATTCAACACCACAGACAATACTGCTACCTTTCAAAAAGAACTTGATTATGTATCAGAATGGTCAAACAAATGGCAACTTCAAATCTCAACAAATAAATGCTCTGTCCTACATATTGGCAAAAAAAGTCAGAAAATAAAATGCAGGCTGAAGAGTCAAGACCTTGTTGATGATCCAAATTCTGTCAAGGATCTTGGAGTACTCATCTCTTATGATGTAAGAACTAGAGCCCACTGTAACTACACAGCCAAAAAGGCATTAAGAGTTGTTAATCTAATCTTACGTAGCTTTTTCTCTGGTAGTATTACACTACTAACTAGAGCATACAAAATATTTGCTAGACCAGTACTCGAATACAGCTCATCAGTCTGGAACCCACATTACTTATCTGATATTAATGCAGTTGAGAAAGTCCAGAAATATTTCACAAGAAGAGTTCTCCGCTCCTCTACTCGTTGCAGAATACCTTATGCCACCAGACTCAAAATTCTAGACCTAGAAAACCTAGAACTACGCCACCTTCGGTCCAATCTAAGTATAGTATATTAAATCATACATTGCAATGTCCTACCTGTCAATGAATACTTCAGCTTCAACCATAATAACACAAGAGCAAACAATAGATACAAACTCAAGGTAAATCTCAACAAACTTGATTGCAGGAAATACGACTTCAGGAACAGAGTAATCAATGTCTGGAATACTCTACCTGACTCTGTGGTTTCTTCCCCAAGCCCCAAAAACTTTTACCTTAGACTGTGTATTATTGACCTCACCCCTTTCCTAAGAGGTCTGTAGGGGGCATGCACAAGCGCACCAACTTGCCTCACGTCCCTGTCCTATTTCTTTTATTTTTTTTATTTTTCTTATATGTATCCATGTATTCATAACTATGTTTTTATTTATACCTTTATCTTGTAAGTAATTGACAAAAATAAATAAATAAAATTAAATAAATAAAATAAAGAGTGCCCATTAATCTATTAAACAATCTTGATGTTGATCTTTGCAGTGCTCCATCAAAAAAAGGATTTCTGGGCACATTGTGAAATCGTAGAGTTGTCTCAGGTAGAGGTTGTTGCTTGTCTTGCACCTTTTATTGTACCACCAACCTATCAGTCTATTTCTAATTTGGGAGGGATAGCAATAGCATTTAAACTTATATACAGCTCTATAGTGCTCTAAGCGGTTTACAAAGTCCCCCAACAACTTGGGTCTTCGTTTTACCAGCTTTGGAAGGATGGAAGGCTCAGTCAACATTGAGCTGGTCAGGATCAAACTTCTGGCTATGGGCAGAGTCAGCCTGCAAAACTGCCTTCCAACCACTGCACTACTACAGATATATATCTATTACCTTCCCAGATAATACCAGTCATGTGATCATAACCATGTGGCAGCCAATTATCATAGAGCACCTCATGCCAGCAGGCTACCATTTGAAAGGTGGCTTATTTTGATGTAAATATAATTGTCCACATACTCATTTAATATCATGCAATGAAAGAAGAATGCCAGCTCTAATTCCCAGGTTCCTATCATGTAATCCCATGTAAAGATCAGTGTGTGATGTTTGTTTGCATTTTTCTGCATGTTTTTCTCCCAACAATATTTCCATTCCTGTCTGCCAAACAGCAAACATCACACACTGATCTTTACTTACTCCACATTAAAATAATAAGCATAGCATTGTGCAGCTATCTTGTTTCTGAGGCTAAATAGAGATGGCTTGTCAGAACAATCATATTATGTTTGACATTGTTTCCCCCATTTGCTCTACCTTAAGCAACCAGAGAAATGAAATAATTAAATTACCAATTGATATCTATTTGCTAGTGTGGCTGACTGTACTACAGTGTTTTAATTTACAAAATGAGATGTGTTGTTAAATCCATCTGTCCATTAATGTGACCCGCCAGCCAAATCTAGCAAGCAGGAGAAAAGAGTGGATGCAAACACATTTTGCAAGTCAGCTCTATTCTGAATGTTTGCTCCATTAATTATTATGTTTAGGAAATCATGCTTGTTTCCATTTCGGCTTGCCGGTGTGTGATTTGCTTTGTTCTTATCTTAATGAGTACTGAATATGTGCTAAACATTTGTACTTTCAAGACCACTGTCTCCCAGCATGAAGGGACAGATACATCCAAGAAGCATTTATAACAGTCTGGGATTCTACAAGATTTTAGTAGATTAAGTTGGCATCTCTTCGACTTGATAGAAACACAGGGATGAAAATAATGCCGATGAATTATTTCATAAAATGTAATTATAGTGGGAACAAATGCTTTCCATGGATTGTAATTCCTCCAAAAACCAATTGGCCCAAAAGAGGGAAAAATACAGAGAGTCCTCAATTTACCACAATTCATTTAATGACTGTTCAAAGATACATCACTGAAAAAAAGTGACTCAGACTGGTTTTCACCCTTACAGGATGAAAACCTGCAGCATTCCTATGGTCATGGGATCAAAATTTGGATGCTTGACAACTGTTCATATGTATGATAGTTGCATTGTGCTGGGCTCATGTTATCATCTTTGGGACCTTCTGACAAGCAAAATCAATGGGGAAGCCAGATTTACTTCACAACCACATTACTAATTTAATAACTGCTCTGAGTCCCTCGACAACTGTGGCAAGCAAGGTCATAAAATGGGGCAAAATTCACTTAAAAACTGTTTCACTTAGCTGTTTTTATGTTTCTCTGTAAGTCTCCCAGAGTCACCATAGAGGTAGGTGGCCTCAAAATTGAAATAATAAATAAATAAATGCAGGAAGTTCTCAACTTACGACAACAATTGAGCCCGAAGTTTATATTGTTAAGGGAGACATTTGTTAAGTGAATTTTGCCCCATTTTACAATCTTGCTTGCCTCGGTTATTAAGTGAATCACTGCAGTTGATAAGTTAGTAATCCAGTTGTAAGGTGAATCTGGCTTCCCATTGACTTTGCTTGTCAGAAGATCACAAAAGTTGATCACATGACCTTGGGACATAACAACAGTTATAAATTTGAACCAGTTGTCAAGCAGCTGAATTTTGATCTCATGATCATGGGGATACTGGAAAGGTCATAACTGTGAAAAGCCGTCACTAGTCACTTTTTTCAGTGCCATTGTAACTTTCAATGGTCACTAAATGAATTGCTGTAAGTCAAGGACTACCTGTAATAAAAATATTTTTTCCAAAAATTCACAGAAAGTTGGACACACAAATACATTTGATTGTAATATTTGGAAAATTGATCTCTGACAGTTGACTGATGATCTGTAATGGTATCCTTGACTTTCCACAAAACATGAAAGACAGCTGTGTATCATACTGGGCTTAATAGTTGATTTGCATTGGCGTGTAGCATCTGAGTAAGTTGTTCACGAACAAGCTACCACATTACACATTGGGGGTGGAGGGCTACATAAGGCTTCATCCTAGTTTATCATCATGCACAGACCTAGGAAACTGAAAATCATGTTGTCAATGTGAAGTTGGTACAAATTAATTTCAGCAGAGTTGATTTTCTGAGAATAATTAAAAGCGGGATGAGAGAGTTATCTGTAATCAACTCAGATATAAATAAACCATTGTGGAGCAACATAAACATCTTCAGTTTTATTACTTATGAATAGGGCTCTTAAATTGAATGTTGCAACTCAATTCTCTTTCAGGGAATCAGTGGAATCTTTCATGTCTTCAACCAACCAAACCCATCAGACAACCTCCCAGAGAGTTCAAAAGTTCCGAATTAAGCCTGCAACTATAACTTACTACTATTTTCTGATTCTCGAAAAGAAATGTGTGTGTGTGTGTTTGTGTGTGTGTGTGTGTGTGTCTAGGGAGAGGTTAGAATTTGAATTGTGCAATATGGGGAAGTTTGAATTGTGAATTAAGAACACACACACACACACACAGAGTGTATTAAAAAACAGAATTCACATCTACTTAAAATATAGTTCAGCAATTATATATGAAGGCCTCCTCAGAGCAGAGAGAAACAGATAGTTCATTACATTTGGACATTATGTCATTTGACCGCAAAAAGAAATCTGGTTCTGTAAGCATTAAATTGAGGCCCAATCCTACTTATTGCCTTTCCAGACTGCTATCTACAGGAGTTGCTTTATTACAACCTAAGACACATGGCTGACCAGAGTTCAATTGCTATCTAAACAACCATTCTGCATCATTATTCTGGAGGGATCCTTATCTTGTAAAGTATGTACAGCGTTCAGTAAGAAAGGGAGTTGCCACAGCCATTTCACAATGTCTTCCTCTACAAGTCTTCTCAGATCAGTCTTCCCCAGACTGTATGGATTTTAGCTCCTAGAATATTCAGCTATAGGTTTGCTGACTACTGAAATCTGAGAATTGAATGATACAATGCTTGAAGGCAGCTCGGCTAGAACAGACAGACTCTGTCTGACTGATATTTGCAAGGTAGCTAGCTGGTTGGGTAACCAGAGCCTGGATGTGGCACAGCTGCCACTGGGAGAACTGCATAGGAGATGTCAGGCCCCCAAACCAAGAAAAACATGTGGTGATTCTTCAAAGCTGAGTTCTTTATTGTTCCAATCTATAGACAGAATCTTGCAAAACTGAAGCATTCTAGTATCTGCACCTACCAGTACCACTGAGAACTGTTAAGGAGGAGTTGTCTTCACCTTCTTTCTCTCACACAAACTTTTGCCTCTTATTCCTCTGGAATGCAGTCCCTGTCCCCTGGGAGGACCTATTGTATATGAGGGGTAATAGTGGGGAAGCACTAATTATCTTCTCTTGGAGCATTTCTAATTTACCAGTTCCTATTCTATTTCAGGTAGTAAAATATCCTAGGTTATCCCTAAAAGAAAGAACCCTGGGTCATCATCAACCCCACCCCACCTCCTCATAACCTATTAATCTCCAAAGCATCTTGGAAGAGATACCTTGCAAGAGGTTCAGGGGATGTTTGAGTCTATGAGGAGATGTATAATATTGCTATTGGGCCCCCATTTGCAATTTGTTCAAGCTGTAGTTTGAAGGTTCTTCTTTTGTTCCCCCAGAACTGTAAAGAATTCCTAAAAGCTAACAACTGAGTAAATTAGCATTGATGGAAGTTTTCTTGCTCTCCATCAGGAAATGATGTACTTGAAACTCATTACAGATCTTCACAGAATGTCTGTCGATTGTGCCTTGGGCTTTGTGTGAATCAGCACACGCTGCTTTTGCTGCATAATTCATATCTCTTGTGTCATGTTTAATGTCTAACATGCATTCCTTGTTAATTAGCAAAACAAAAATTGCCCCCCTCCCTTACTCTGAAATAGAACCAGAGGATTGCTATAAACATCAAGAAGAACATAGATTTTATTTTCCACACTATATATATATTTAACTGAATTTTCATTGTTACTTTTTTTGAATGGGGTCTAAAAGGATTAGACTAATTCTGGAATGCTTACCTCTCTGGGTTTTGTCTGGCATTTATTTATGACTTGATTTGATTTGTAAAGCCAACCATTAACCTAAGTGACTCTAAGTGGCCATACAAATCAAATAAATAAAAAATACAAATGAGATTGAAATGAGGGCCTCCTGTTCTGTTTTATCTAGCTTACTACATCTAACCAATGGAACTTACTAAGTTACTGTGAATTTCACGGGACTGTAATTTTTCTCCTTCCTTCCTTCCTTCCTTCCTTCCTTCCTTCCTTCCTTCCTTCC
>BLBF01000020.1:1908735-1927129 GCA_015471245.1 Laticauda colubrina
TAATAATAATAATAATAATAATAATAATAATAATAATAATAATAATAGATTGCCAATGTCTCTTCGTGCTTTTAATAGTCTATATGACTTATTAATTTAGTTCTGTCTGTCATATTTTGTCTGTCATATTCCCTTTCCATTACACATTTTTTTTATAAATTCTAAATTAATACAAGTTTTAACACTAAAGAAAAAAAAACAAGTATAGGTTTTCCCTTTTACCGCTTTGAGTGAGACACCTCAATATCTTTATTCCCTCATCTTGATTCCCAATAAATCATTATTTTTCTCAGTTTATATGCTGACCATCGTCCTGGTTTATTTGCATCTTCAAAGTAGTTCCTCTAATTTTTTGTGCTAGCTCTTCTTTTTCTGTTAAACCCATTTCATGTTTAATTATATCCATTTTTAACATGGTATCCTTTTTCTGTGGCATTTTCTGTAACTCTTTTTCAAGTCCTTTATACTCATCCTATGATGCCTTAGAGACTAATCTTTTTGTGGTATTTCTTTTCCTTGTATAGTCTATTATCAAGCCTCTGGCATATGCCTTCATTGTATCCCATATATTCTGGATTGAGGTGTCTTCTTTTTTGTTTTATCTAAAAAAAAGGGCCAGTTCTTTCTCCATCCACTGGATAAAGTCTTTTTCCTTTAAAACAGGATTATTTAACATCCATCTAGATCTTCTTCTTTGTCCTTTCCATTTAATTGTCATTGGATTGTGGTCTGCCCAAGTACTTGTTTCGATATTTATTTCTTGAACATAAGTTAACAATTCTGTTGACAACCATATCATATCTATTCTGGATCATGATAAATGTCTATTTGAATAGAAAGTGTATTGTTTAGTTTTAGCATTTCTTTATCTCCATGTATCTGTTAAGTTTATTTCGTCCACCAGTTTAAAAAAAGATTTAGGGAGAGTCTTTCTGTTTTGCTTTGTTGTTTTCTGTGCTGTATAATCCAGTTTATTATCTACAATTCCATTGAAATCTCCCATCAAAACCATATTGGCATAATCCAGTTCAATTATTTTCATGTGTAATTTTTTGTGAAATTCTTCTTGCTTATCATTCGGGGCATAAACTGCAATCAGGATGTTTTTATATAATTGTCTATTATTTCCACCATTAGTATTCTTCCATCATCATCAGTGTAATCAATTTTATTGGGATAATATCTTTAATATATAGGACCACTCATCTTTTCTTGCATTGTGTCAAAGAGGTAAATATTTTCCCTAATTTTGGCTGTGTCAGCAATTGTTCATGTTGCTTTTTGATGTGTACTTCTTGAAGACAAATTATATCAAATTTTAATTTCTCTAAGTTATAAAAATTTTTCCTTCTTTTAATAACTGAATTAAATCCATTTATATTGATTGTGATTAATTTTTTTTCTTCCATGGTTAAATTTTGTAGTTAAGTTTTGTTAAGCCTGGGTTCCCCAACCAGGGTTAGGTAGACAAGCTAAACAGAATGTGCAGCATTAGTCAGATAGGCACACAGATAAATGAGTGAGCTAAGCTTGTATGTTTATTAACATGCAGTAAAAATAACAGATACGCTTGTGCTATCAAGAATATATTTTATTCCAGTATAAGTTTATGGCATAGTCAAATAACAGTCCAATATTCATTTACCATGTAGTCAGTCCATTCAGGGGTATTCAGTTAGCAAAGTCTATGTAGAATATCCTATGTCAGTTCACTTACAAAATCAGTCCTTTGTTGTCTCTCCCGTTCGAGCAATGCAGTCTTGATTCCAAGCAGTAATCAGGGATCATCAAAGCCAGAGAGAGTGAGCAAGCCGTAGTCTTGCTACTTTTATATTGTTTTCATAACCACTCCTTTAATTGCTATTTCCCAGTTAAAGCTGTATACACTCTAACATACACTAACTATGATTCATAGTTATTATTTCACCTAAACCAGTTAGGGTAAACAATGTTATCCCTAACAAGTTTAACAGCTCTCATCGATCTTTAGTTCGCATTGTTCCTTGGCTTCCTCCTTTCCATCTTCTGCACCTTCTTCTTTTCCAGTCATCATTTGGTAGTCCTCTTGGAATTCAATTAGTGAAATTTCTTTTTCTGCCTCTTTCTCCTCTTTAAAAAATTCTGCGTAAAATGATTCAGCTTTTTCAACTGAATCAATTCTATATCTCTGTTCTTGCCATGTGAACATGAAACCTTCTGGGATCAGCCATCTATAATTCACCTCTTTTTTAAAGTAGCAATTTGGTCAAGAATCGGTATTCTCTTCTCATCTCTCTCATTCTTCTGGGTACTTGTTTCAAGACCACAATCTCATTATCCTTGTATTTCAATGTTTTCTCTCTCACCACTTGCAGAATTTGTGTTTTTATGGCTTTCTTTGTAAATCTGATGTGAACTTCTCTTGGTAAACTATTTCTCATTGCATATCTTGTAAAGACTTGATAAACCTCATCTGTTCCATCCATCATCTTCTCTTGAGTTATTTCCAAAGCTTCCGCCAGAATTTCTGTCATTATCTCAGCTAAGTTTTGTCCCTTTTCTTCCTCTATATTTTGAAATCTAAGATAAAATTCTGATCTGTCCATCTCCCATCTCAGCATACCACTTTTATCTTGTTCAACCACAGTTAATCTGTTATCAATGTCTCCAATCTTCTTATTTCTTTGTTTACCTTCTTCTTCAATTTCTTGGAGCCTCTCATCATACTTCATCATCAATTGTTGGATGTTCTCCACTTTTTCATCAATTTTCCCTCTTCTTTGTTCAGTGGTCTCTGTTTTTTGTTCAATGTTCTCTGTTCTTTGTTCAATGTTCTCTATTCTCTTTTCAATATTCTCTGATCTTGTTTAAATATTTTGAATTCCTTGCATAATCATCTGCAGGGTCACTTTCTCTTGTTCTTTTTCTTGCTTTAATATTATCTGTATTGAGTGTTGTCCTCCAGATGGTGGAGAGGAGGTAGCAGAAGTTGAAGAACCAGGAGCTGTTAACTTCCTGCTCATTTTGAAAAATTCAAAATTTTCAAATTCTTCGAGACCTTAATCCAGTTGTTAGATAATCAGCTACAATTCCAAGTAAAAATAGTGGAAAAAAAGAAAAACCAAATAGTAATAATAATTAAAAAGCAAAAAGGAGAAAGAAAAAAAAGATTTCTTCAGACTCTTGTGTGCCTTAATCCAATCGATTAGTTAGATGACAATAAAAATTCAAAAGCAAAAAAAAAAAAAAAAAGATCCTAAGGACATCATAAACAAACACGAAAAAAAAAAAAGTTGTAAAGTCCCAAAGAAGGCAAAAAGGTGAAGAAAAAGGCTAAAAAGAAAAAAGAAAGGAAAAAATTCTTCACGTTCTTCAACACCTTAACCCAATTAAGAGATCTCAAATATAAAAATATACATAAAAATGGACCAAAAAGAAACCAATATGAAAAGTAGACAAGTTCCAAAAAGCCAAAAGTCCAAATATCTATTACCAGGAAAAAAAGATAAACTGATGAGGGGAGAATAGCACAGTTTTGGGGAAAAAAAAAAAAAAGTACACTGCACTTTATTTAATTTTCCAAGGCTCTTATTATCGTTCTCTTCTCTTTTCTCCAAAAACTTATCACCTTTTCTTTTCCTAAGTTTCAGCACCAGACTCCAGCTGTTGATAGAAACCCAGAAGAGCACCTGCAGTAATACTCTCCAGTGGTCTTCCCTCTATCTTATCAACCAGGCAATGTCCTTGAAACAAAGTCTCAGTTCTTTCTCAGCTTTGTCTGGTAAGGAAAAAACAGAATACTTCCAAGCCTCTAGTTGGCAGTGCTACAAAGTTTCTTTTGCTTTCACTTTCCCCCTCTCCTTTTCCAGGCAAAATATAATAAGGATTAACTAAAAAAGAAAACAAAAGTTTAAAAAATAACTAAAAAGGAATCTCTAGCTTAACATGTTACAGAATCAAAAAGGAGAAAAGAACAAATGACAAGAAAAAAAAGAAATCAGTCCGGTTTCAAAATATAAAATCATATATAAAAATCAAACAATGAAGAAAAAAGAATTATTACTTTGACATTCTTGTTTAAAGGCTCTGTCACACTGCCCAATGGATGCAAAACGGACACAATGGACGAGAAAAATGTTCCACCCATTGTTATCCGCTCTCAGAAGGGGCAAAAATTTGCATAACCGGAGCAGATAACACGGACGGGGGGAGGACGCAGGGCAGATGGAAAGCGGATGTGGAACAGAAGCCCAGCGGATGGAAGCTGATGGGAGCAGATGGCACATCCGCTAGGCTTCGGGGGACCTCAGCAAAGCAGATATGGAATGGATACAGCGGATGCAGAGCAGATGCACAGCGGATGCACAGCGGAAGCCTAGCAGATACCGAGCGTTAAATGCGCATGCGGGGAGGATGCATTGTGTCAGCCCAGTGGATATAACAGAAGCAGCTTGGAAGCAGGTTGCCATTCAGAGAAAAGACCTGCTTCCAGACACATCGACTTCCTTGCCTGTCCTGCCTGCATGTCTGCCTGCCAGCCTTGCTGCCAGCCTCCCTGCAAGCCTCCCTGCCAGCCTTGCTGTCTGCCTGACTGCCAGCCTTGCTGCCAGCCAGTCTGCCTGCCAGCCTTGCTGCCTGCCTGCCTGCCTGCCTGCCTGCCTTGGTGCCTGCATGCCTGCCAGCCTTTCTGCCAGCCTTGGTTCCTGCCAGCCTCCCTGCCAGCCAGCTACCCCACAACCATGCTGAAGCACAGCAAGCCTCAGCCATCTGTTGCCAGCCCTTGCAAGAGGGACAGGGCTACCATCCCGCCCCCTGGCCCTCACTCTGGTTCTGCTGGGGCTTCTGAAGCACAGGCTCGCTCTTCTGGGGCTGGGGCTTCTGCTGCTTTTGCTTTTGGAGGAGCTGATGACAAGCACTCCAGCACAAGCTACCTCCACAGCACCTGGACCCTTCACCCCTGAGACTGAGTGACGAAGAGGAGTGGCAGAGACTCATTTTTGTTTTATAGCTTCTTGTTAGTAAAGTCTATTTTTGAATCATACACTTGCTTCATTTCTTTTTTTTAATAAAGTCTTGGTGGAAACTTTTAGAAATGGTTTAAGCCTTTGCATGCTTGTGGGATGGGTTAAGATAGCAGTGGGATGGGCAGGGATACCTTTGGGATGGGTAATAGCTGTGGGATAGATAAACCTCCAGTGCAAGCATAGTGGGACTGTATGGTCCACCCTCCCAGGTGCCACACCTTTGGCCCTTTATTATCAATAATAATGTCATCAATCATCCACACATGTCAACATAAACACAACTCTTTATGAAATGCCCTGTTCATTGTAGGCCCACCCAACATACATGGCCCAATCTCATCCGTGTGATGAGACAGGCTGAAGGAAGCATCCATTAAGCATGTATCATCCTGTCTTGCCACTCCACTGCTCCAGCTGGGGAGTTGCACCAGTGTTTCAGGAGGTTGTGCTGTTTCTTCCCTTCACGTGAGTCTCTGTTGGGGCCTTGCACATCCTCAGTGTCTATCAGGTTTTGCCCTTGCCTCCATTCCCCAGGCTCCATGTCCCCATTGCCTTGCTGGAGGTCCACAAGCCTGTTCTGCAACACTGGGTAGCGGGTGCGCATGAGATTGTGCAGGATGCAGCAAGCTTCCATGATCCTCCTCATGGTCTCTGGGCGATGCTGCATGGTGGTGAGAAGTACCTGGAACCTGTTGGCCAGGATGCCAAAGGCGTTCTCCACCACCCGCCTTGCCCTGGACAGCCTGTAGTTGAAGATCCTCTCTTCACGGGTGAGGTATTTGGAGGTGTAGGGCTTCATGAAGTAGGTTGTGAGGGAGAAGGCGTCATCCCCCACGATGAAGTAGGGCACATCTTGTGTGTCGTTGGGAAGGGGTTCTGGATCTGGGAAGCCCACGATGAGGTTGCGTTCCAGCTCCTCCTTGAGGTGATTGGAGTTGTATACCTGGGCATCTGAAGATGAGCCTGAAGCATCGATGTACATGAACTTGTAGTCAGCATCGACCATGGCGAAGAAGATGATGCTGAAGAAGCCCTTGTAATTGAAATAAGTGGACCCCGACTTGGCTGGAGATTTGCAGGCCACGTGCTTGCCATCTATGGCTCCAACGGTTTGGGGGAAGTTCCACTTCTGATACCACTGCTCTGCAACTTTCTTCCATCCTTCTTCAGTGGAGGGGCACTGGAGGAGCTCCTCCTTGTATTCTTTGATGATGGCCTGCACCACTTCTCTGACCACAATGCTGATGGTGTTGGGTGGCACCCTCCAGCCGTACTGCATGCTCCTGTAGGTGGTCCCTGAGGCCAGGTGGCGCAGAGTGAGTGCCACCTTGAGCCCAGATTCCAGGCTGGGCCGGAAGTTGGTGTTTGCCTTGGTCAACCTGGGTGTCAGCTGCTGCACAACTTCGTCAAACATGGCTGGAGGCATCCTCATGAAGTTCTGGAATGCCCGAGTGTCTTCGTTCCTGAGCTCCAACATCAGCTTGTTGTACAGTCCATCCTCTGCTCTTCTGGTGAACCATCTTCATACCCAGACGCTTCTTGGCCGCCTCTTTTTCTTCCCATAGTAGAGTTCACAGAGCCTGTAGATGGCTTCGCACTGTTGCAGAAGGATGGTGGCTGCCAAAAGGACTGTGTTACGATCCACGGTGGACATGTCTGGATGCTGTGGAAGAGCAGGAGTCAGATGAAGGCTGCAGAGGTCTGCAGCAGGGCTGCTGGTCTGAAAGTGAGATCCAGATGTGTTGCTCCCGCTTTTTATAGGCAGTATAGGTGTCCTTTTGCATCCTCTAGGCATCCTCTAGGCGTCCTCTAGACATCCTTAATATCCAAGATAGGTCTCCTCTGCGGAGGTTTTTTCCGTTTTACATGCTTTGTTTCCGTGCTGCATCCACTAGGCATCCATTCTGCATCTGTTCTGTGTCCGTTCCGCTTCCTCCCTGTGTCCGAGCGGATGCGAGTTGGGCGGATGCGCAGCGGATGCCTAGCAGATATAGCGAATGTGTAACGGATGCAGAACGGATGTGTAGTGGATACATAGCAGATGCAGAAAGGACGAATTGGATACATTTTCCGCGCAAAAGTTTTGAGCAGCTCAAAACTTTCTGAGCGGATGAAACGTCAATAAACGGATGCTGGATGGATAGAGAGGAAGCAAAATGGAGGCAGTGAGTACATCGCGTTTTCCAACGGATGGCAAGCTTTTCTGTCCATTTTACATCCTCTTTGCATCCGTTGGTGCAGTGTGACAGGGGGTTAAAATCGCTGCTTAATCACTTCTGTCAAAACTTTTACAGATTCTTTCTTTTCTTTAGGGTGTCCTTTGAAGTCTTAAAATATATTTTAAAAGGGTTCTCACCAAACCGGCACGCTCTCTCTTTCTGTTCTCTTCCGTCTTGGAGCTGTCCCAACTTCAGCAGCTTTAATGGCTGCCTCTTTGCTGCTGGCAAAAAGAGCTTCTCCTGGATCTACCAGCGACTTTGCGGTATCCATGGAATTGACAGGATGCGCTCTTTACGGTCGCCATCTCTTCGGGAAGGTTTAGATCCAATTGGACCGTCAAAGAGCAAAGATATTGCCAGCGATCTTGGACCTTCAAGATCACATACCATATCGTTGCGACGCCAGCTCCACCCTCTCTCTCCTTTCTTTACATCATTACACCACAATTACAATATTCACCAACATCTTGTCTTCCATTACCTTCCCCACAACCATAAGCCATGTTTCTATAAGGATGATTACAGAACTCCCAAATGAGAATTTACTATGTGTGATTTGGTGATCAGCTTGTAATGAATGAAATGTGCTCCAAAACACATATGCAAATAACCTGCCAAAAATTCACATTTCCATACATACATACAGTTAAAGGCAAAAGCAATAGGCTGCAAGTAAAATATTTTGATTAAGAATAATTGAGTCATCTTCACTTTGTATGAAATAATTTAAAACATTCCAAGATGAAATAAAGATAGCACATTGCTTGTAAATAACGTATATTCCACTATAGGTAGTCCTCAACTTATAACTATTCATTTGGTGAATATTATATAACAGCACTGAAAAAAGTGGCTTATGACTGATTTTCCCAGTTAACAAATTTTGCAGTATCCCCAAGGTCACTTGATCAAAATTCAGGCACTTGGCAACTGGATTGTATTTATGACTGTTATTGTAGGAGATGACCAGGCTTAGCGTGAGGGAGTGGGTCAAATGTGTCATGAGTCTCAAGTCCCTTCATGCTCACAAGAGATCTAAGTCCAGCCCATCTTGAATTCCCTCAATTCTTATCAACCATCCATTTGCTCTGACCATTAGTAGTTCAGATCTTGTAGACAGCTTAAGCTTGCAGTAAACTTATTCATTTCAACTGCCTGGACTCCTAATTTCCTGTGCTTGACATTAATCTAACTACACACTTTACACCAAAAATGTTCAAGGACCCTGGAATGCTCACATTGCAGCCCTGGTCAAAAGGGCCCAGCAGAGATTATACTACCCGAGATTTCTCAGAAACAACTACTGAATAAAAAACTGCTGCACCATAGAGAGCATTTTAACATACTGCACTTCTGTACGGTTTGCCAATTGCACAGTGGCATATAGGAAAGCAGGCCAGAGGGTTAATGTCATTGCCCAGAAGATCATCGGTTGCCTTCTCCCCTCTTTGGAAGAGTTTTATAGCTCCTGCTGCCTTAAGAAAGTTCAAAACATTCTCAGAGATCCCTCTTATCCTGGGTACCCTTTTTTTGAACTATTACCATTGACAGATGGTACAGAATAAGGACAAATAGGCTGAAAAACAGCTTTTATCCCAGGGCAGTTGCTCTTTTGAATTCTTCTGTATAGTTCAGTGTTAGTGCAGTGTCGGGGGTTTCAGTTCAATGTATGGAGTGTGAAGGATGTGTGTTTGTGTTTATTTATATACATAATGTACACTGAAGATGGTGTTTGATTTCATTGTACAAGGTGCAATGACAATAAACTAAACTAAACTAAAATACTTAAGCCATGGCTTCAGATCCCAGAGCTGCAGCTACAGCAGGGGAACCGGGTGTATGTATCTGAGCAAACATCAAGAAGGATAAGAAGATGAGGTGAGGAATTTAGTCGCCAGTGTTCACAGGACTTCCACAGCAACTACAGCAACAGGCCCCATCTGCCCAGGCACAATTGCCAGTTACCGCCACATTTATCTTCAAGACTCCCAGCAGCCTACCACAGAGATTCACTGAGAAGATTCCTAGGTGAGTGTAAAGTACATTCATCAGCACACAAGCAGAGGAGTTTTCAACAGATAGATCAAGAGTAATCCTCATTCTCAGTCTTTTAATCAACACTCATCTGTAATGGGCCTTCCACATCTGGCTTGGGGAGGGGAGAGAACCTCTAACTATGTTTTTGTGTTGCAGAAACCACCATCTGGCTCATCAGCACCTTCAGGGGAAGGGGAGGTGGATTTCTTCAAGACTATTTGCCTTCCATCCTTGCCGAGTTCTCATGAGAACTCAGACTTTGAAAACACACTGCAGGAGGAGGAAAGGAGCATGGAAGAACACATGGAAAAGAGGGGACAAAGTAAAGGGGTGGGTGATGTAGGAAATGACCAGGCAGAGCCTGAGGGAGGAGTCAAGCATTTCATCAGTCTCAAGCTCCTTCACACCCAAAAAAGAGTTCAGTTCAGCCCACCTTGAATTCCCTTGACTTTTACCTTCTGCCAGTTTGCTTTGACCATTAATAGTTCAGATTCTTGCAGAGACTTTAAGCTTGCAATAAAGCTTTTTTTTTTTAATAAAAATTTTATTGATTTTCAACAAACAAACATACACAAACAAAACACAAAACATAAAAAACATAAAATTTCTTTTTGGAAAGTGGCTTAGTCCTGGGTTATATCTTTTTGTACAGACATAAATTCGAATTCATGCTCACTTTTTATCCCATTTCATATCTTATTTACTATTCTACATTTTCCATATTAGCTTCTCCCCTCTTTTCACTCTCTTAATTCTATTTTATTTATTTCATCTCAATTTAAATCATTATGCGTATATCTTTTGTCTGTTCTATTTCAATTTTCTATTATCTTTTCTCATTAACACAAAAATTCTCCTGTAATCACTGACTGAAGTATGACACCTTTAAATCTTTCCCTTAAATTTAACACTAAAAATAATATATACTTTTCATTCTGATTCTGCTTAGTACATTCTAAAGCTACATACTATATTATAAAATAAAAAAGAGTAATTAGTTTATAATATAATTAAAACAGTAATCCATAGCAAATTAGGCTCTATTATTAAATCCAGTTTTCTAACATTATTTCAAATATAAATACAACAATGCAATCTTATATACTTTTGCAGAATCTCTTTTTTAATCATATTTTTACCCACTATCTCTGAATAAATCTTGTTTCTTTACATCTTGTTTAAAACCTTTGTAACTTCTCTTCCCTTTTTCCCTTCCTTTCTTCTCCAATCCTGCCTTTTTACCCCCTTGTCTCTTAATCTCTACCTTCTTAATCTCCACCTTCTGTATTCCTCTTTTCTGTTGCTTTCTGACATTGTATCGATTTTTCACCTTATTTTTCCTTTTTTTGGTTGTTTTTTTTAGTCTTAAATTCTCCATTCTCTTTCCCCTCTTTCCCTTTTCTTCCCCAGCTAAAGTTGTTTGTTCATTAAAGATGGCTTCTTCTTCATCCCAGTCTTCTTGTTCTTGTAGTTTCTGATAGGTAGAAATTGCCATTTCTAAAAAATGGAAAACAGATCCAGAAGAGCCCTTCCCTTCTTGTTCCTCTTCTTTTAGCTTTTTAAATTCAATTTTCAGTTCATCAACAAGTAGTGCCATTGTGAAAAGTTGTTTTACACAACCCAAATGTTTTTAGTCTTTCAAATAATGATTTCCAAAAGTCCCAAAGTCACCAAGCAATCCAAATACACACAGACTGTTTCATTTAGCACTTTCTTCTTTTTATACTTTCTCTTCCTGGGGTTATAGTTCAGTTACAAAGCTGCAATTAAAATATATCTTTTAGAAGTCTTGTTACAGTTTAGCTCTGATCTTATAAATTCCAAGCAGCCTCCTCCAACAAAATCTTAATACTGATTCTTTTCCTCTCCCTTCTCACTGATAGCAAAAAAGTTTTTTTTTTTTTCCCAATGCTCAGAAATCTTTATTGTCCCCTTGGCTTTAATTTTCAGAATTCCCTGCTGATGCCAAAATGGGTTTTTCCGATTTCTCCATTCATTTGCTATCACCATAAGGAAGGAGAGTGAGAAAACAAACTTTCCCTTTTTCTTTCATTCATTGTTTTTTCCGTCTTCGTCGGGAACAATGTATCTTTTATGAAACTTAAATTCCAGTGTATTTAAATGTTACTTATTATCCTGGTTAGCCAAAAACTTTCACTTTCTCAGCTTCCTCCTGCACATTCTTATCCGGATGAAAGCTGCTTTGTGGAGGCCATTGCTGACCGCCACTCTACCACTTTCAGAAAAGGGAGTTAAGCCAGCTGAGGAGAGGGGTTGCAATTTCCCTGAACCCCTGCTGGATCCAGAGGGATCGGGGGCACTGCAGCAGCGAGCACAGCAGAAACCGTGCACAATGGCAGATTCCTGCCACTGCCGAAGCCTTGCAAACCAGAAATCCGCAATAAAGCTTTATATTCATTTGAATTGCCTGGACTCCTGATTTCCCATGTTTGACCAGCTCCCAGTCCATGGACCACCACCAGTCTGCACAAATAAGCGAATGCCAATCTGCAGGATGAAGGCAGCATGCAAAACTACAGCCCCTCTGGTCCATGGAAACACTTCTCTCCACAGAACCAGTCCCTGATGCTCAAAAGGTTGGGGGCTGCAGATTTACACTGCCTTGGAGTCATGTGATTACCATTTATAATATTTCCAGCTAGCTTCATACGTACAAAGTCCATGGGGGAAGCCAGATTTGCTCATTTGACTACATAATTCATTTAATAACTGCAGTAATTTACTTAACAACTCTGGCCAAAAAAAAAAGGTTTTAAAAATGGGGTAAAACAATAAAGAATTCAACCTTAAGTACTAAATGTTACAAAATGTGAATCCAAACCTGTAAATTAAGATGATTATTTTCAACCTTCTTCCTGATAACTTTTTTAATCCTTCTTGTCTTGTATTTTCTATAAATTTACACTGGCACATTATTTTTGTTATTTTTGTTTGTTTATTTAATGTATCAGGCTATTGTTAATTTTATATGGTCATTGTTCATTTCATTTAGGTATTGATAATACCTAATATCTTGGTTCAAAAACTACTGCTTTGTCACAGTCCTAGCGATCTCACAGATTTTTCAAAACACACCTGGAATGTTTGACTTAATAATTATAATAAGAAGAAAAGGATTTAATTTCAAACTAGTTTCTAGAAATTCAATTCAATTACTCCCAAAGGATTTGACCTCTGTTTCCATAAAGTCTGTTTCTTCTGTAGTTTTCTACACTTGAAAGTCTCTGGTATTTCCTCTAGAGAATGGGATTTTTTCCCTACTTCTACAGCTATAGCAATGTCAACTGTGCTGGCAGCCCAGCTATCATTTTACATCTGACACTATGCATCAGGATTGCTACCAAAGGGAAATGACATTTGCTGTA
This sequence comes from Laticauda colubrina, assembly GCA_015471245.1. Taxonomy (NCBI): domain Eukaryota; kingdom Metazoa; phylum Chordata; class Lepidosauria; order Squamata; family Elapidae; genus Laticauda; species Laticauda colubrina. Next base: position 1,921,381 of record BLBF01000020.1, read on the forward strand.
TAAAATGTGGTGGAAAGTATTCAGGAAACTTTCAGGAAAATGGCTCAATGGAGAGAGAAAAAAAAGAAGAGCCATGAAAATATATTTTGAGAAGTAAAAACATAAGAAACAAGAAATTTTATGATTTGGTATCTTAAGAGGGTATACTGAATGCAATAGCTAAAAAAGACATCACACTATCTATAAGTTAAATATCAGGACCAATCTTGAACCAATCTTGGCAGTTCTACTCTCCTTTGAGAAGAAACCTATTGTATTTTGGAAACATTTCTAAAAATCTATGGGTCGTGCTTATAGAGAAATGAATGGGTATACCCCAGGGCAGAGTACTCTTGTAATAACATTTTCAACTTCTCTAAGAGTAATAGCTACAACTCCACTCTGAAAGCAGATTTTTTACACTCCCAAAGATAGACCTGAATAAAATTCATCTTTCTCTCCCTCTCTTGCTCTCTCTATGTCGCTCTTACCCTCTATTTCTCCCTCCCTCCTCCCACCTCCACTAAAACCAGTAAAGGACTTATAAAGGAGAATATTTGTAGCTCAGGGTTGAAATGATGATGTGGCACTGATGATGTTACCTAGTTTAAGTAATGAAACATCTGCAATAAAACAACCAAGCTCAGAGATCACCAAGGACGCCTCACAGTAATATTTGTAAAACTCATGTCCAAAAAGGAATACATGTTACCAAATATTTAAAACCAGAAAATAGTTTTATTGGGACAACATTTTATAATTAAATTCTATTGCATGTACATAAAAATAATATCATGAGACATTAATTTTTGAACTGCTGGGAATTTACCTTCAAAAACTTCATACAAAACTCACACAAAGCTCAGACACTTGTGAAAAGCCATAAAAGACGGATTATTTAGATCATTTAAAGCCCATGTCACACTGAACCAATGGATGCAAAGAGGATGTAAAACAGACAAAAAAGCTTGCCATCCGTCCGAATACGCGATGTACTCACTGCCTCCATTTTGCTTCTTCTCTATCCATCCAGCATCCGTCTATTGACGTTTCATCCGCTCAGAAAGTTTTGAGCTGCCCAAAACTTTTGTGCAGAAAATATACCCAATTCGTCCGTTATGCACCCACTACGCATCCGCTACGCATCCGTTACGCATCCGCTATATCCGCTAGGCATCCGTTCCGCATCCACGCAACTCGCATCTGCTCAGATGCAGGGAGGAAGCAGAATGGACACAGAACGGATGCATAGCGGATACGTAGCGGATGCAGAACAGAAACAAAGCGTTTAAAATGGAAAAAACGTTCGCAGAGGGGACTTATCTCGGATATTAGGAATGTCCAGAGGATGCCTAGAGGATGCCTAGAGGATGCCTAGCAGAAAACCTATATTTCCTATAAAAAGGGGGAGCAACTCATCTGCATCTCACTTTCAGAACAGCAGCCCAGCATTGCAGACCTCTGCAGCTTTCATCTGACTCTTCCTCTTCCACAGCATCCAGTCATGTCCACCGTGGATTGCAACAAAGTCCTTTCGGCAGCCACCATCATTCTGCAACAGTGCGAAGCCATCTGCAGGCTCTGTGAACTCTACTGCGAGAAGAAAAAGAGGCAGCCAAAAAGAGTCTGGGTCCGAAGATGGTTCGCCAGAAGAGCAGAGGACAGACTGTACAACAAGCTGATGGTGGAGCTCAGGAACGAAGACACTCGGGCGTTCCAGAACTTCATGAGGATGCCTCCAGCAATGTTTGATGAAGTTGTGCAGTGGCTGACACCCAGGTTGACCAAGCAGAGCACCCGCTTCCGCCCCAGCCTGGAACCTGGGCTCAAGGTGGCACTCACTCTGCGCCACCTGGCCTCAGGGACCACCTACAGGAGCATGCATAATGACTGGAGGGTGCCATCCAATACCATCAGCATTGTGGTCACAGAAGTGGTGCAGGCCATCATCAAAGAATACAAGGAGGAGCTCCTCCAGTACCCCTCCACTGAAGAAGGACGGAAGAAAGTTGCAGAGCAGTGGTATCAGAGGTGGAACTTCCCCCACACCGTTGGAGACATAGATGGCAAGCACGTGGCCTGAAAATCTCCACCCAACTCAGGGTCCACTTATTTCAACTCCAAGGGCTTCTTCAGCATCATCCTCTTCGCCATGATCGATGCTGACTACAAGTTCATGTACATCGATGCTTCAGGCAACGGCTCATCTTCAGATGCCCAGGTATACAACGCCAGTGTCCTCAAGGAGGGGCTGGAAGGCAACCTCATCGTGGGCTTCCCAGATCCAGACCCCCTGCCCAATGACACACAAGATATGCCCTACTTCATCGTGGGGGATGATGCCTTCTCCCTCACAACCTACCTCATGAAGTCCTACACCTCCAGACTCCTGACCCGTGAAGAGAGGATCTTCAACTACAGGCTGTCCAGGGCAAGGCAGGTGGTGGATAATGCCTTTGGCATCCTGGCCAACAGGTTCCAGGTACTTCTCACCACCATGCAGCATCGCCCAGAGACTATGAGGAGGATCATGGAAGCTTGCTGCATCCTGCACAATCTCATGTGCACCCGCTACCCAGTGTTACAGGACAGGCTTGTGGACCTCCAGCAAGGCAATGGGGACATGGAGCCTGGGGAATGGAGGCAAGGGCAAAACCTGATAGACACTGAGGATGTGCAAGGCCCCAACAGAGACTCACGTGAAGGGAAGAAGCAGCACAACCTCCTGAAACACTGGTGCAACTCCCCAGCTGGAGCAGTGGAGTGGCAAGACAGGATGGTAGATGCTTAATGGATGCTTCCTTCAGCCTGTCTCATCACACGGATGAGATTGGGCTATGTATGTTGGGTGGGCCTACAATGAACAGAGCGTTTAATAAAAAGTTGTGTTTATGTTGACATGTGTGGATGTTTATTACATTATTATTGATAATAAAGGGCCATAGGTGTTGCACCTGGGAGGGTGGAGCATACAATCCCACTATGCTTGCGCTGGAGGTTTATCTATCCCACAGCTATTACCCATCCCAAAGGTATCCCTGCTCATTCCTCAGGTATCCCTGCCCACCCCACTGCTATTTTAACCCATCCCACAAGCATGCAAAGGCTTAAACCATTTCTAAAAGTTTCCACCAAGACTTTATTAAAAAAAAGAAATGAAGCAAGTGTGTGAATCATAAATAGACTTTATTAACAACAAGCTAAAAAACAAAAATGAGTCTCTGGCACTCCTCTTGGTCGCTCAGTCTCAGGGGTGAAGGGTCCAGGTGCTGTGGAGGTGGCCTGTGCTGGAGTGCTTGTCATCAGCTCCTCCAGAAGCAGAAGCAGCAGAAGCACCAGCCCTAGAAGAGCGAGCCCGTGCTGCAGAAGCCCCAGCAGAACCAGAGTGAGGGCCAGGGGGCGGGATGGTAGCCCTGTCCCTCTTGCCAGGGCTGGCAGTGGATGGCTGAGGCTTGTTGTGCTTCCGCATGGTTGTGGGGTTGCTGGCTGGCAGGGAGACTGGCAGGAACCAAGGCTGGCAGAAAGGCTGTCAGGGAGGCAGGCACCAAGGCTGGCAGGAAGGCTGGCAGGAAGGCTGGCAGGAAGGCTGGCAGGCAGGGAGGCACCAAGGCTGGCAGGGAGGCAGGCACCAAGGCTGGCAGGAAGGCTGGCACCAAGGCAGGCACCAAGGCTGGCAGGCAGACATGAACCAAGGCTGGCAGGAAGGCAGGCAGCAAGGCTGGCAGGCAGGCTGGCAGCAAGGCTGGCAGGGAGGCTGTCAGCAAGGCTTGCAGGCAGACATGCAGGCAGGGCAGGCAAGGCAGCCAATCCATCCGGCAGCAAGTCTTTCCTCTGAATGGCGACCTGCTTCCGAGCTGCTTCCGTTATATCCACAGGGCTGACCCAATGCATCCTCCCCGCATGCGCAATTAACGCCAGGCATCCATTAGGCTTCCGCTGTGCATCCGCTGTGCATCCGCTGTATCTGCTAGGCTTCCACTCTGCATCCGCTCTTTCCGTTCCACGTCCACTTTGCTGCGGCTCCCCGGAAGCCTACCCGATGTGCCATCCACTCCCATCCACTTCCATCCTCTGGGCTTCCGTTCCGCATCCGCTTTGCATCCGCCCTGCATCCTCCCCGCGTCCATGTTATCTGCTCCAGTTATGCAAATTTTTGCCCCTTTTGAGAGCGGATAACAAAGGATGGAACATTTTGCTCGTCCGCTGTGTCCTTTTTGCATCCGTTGGGCATTGTGACATGGGCTTTAGAACTGAGGCCCAGAGAATTGTCCTAGTAATGCAGGTAACAGATAATAAATAGATAATTGATATTGAACTCCAATATCTCAGACTGCCATGCATCTGTCCTCAGTGACACTAGCAAAATGGATGGCAAAATTAATGTAAGTTAGGAAACATGGAGATTTACCATAGATTCCCCCCCCCAAAAAAAAAAAGCAGAAGGAGGTCCATATGCAGCATAAACACTGGAAATGAAGGAGTCATACCTGACTGTTCCTTTACATGCTGCTTCCCTTCTGTAACTACTGTCTTTAGCTTTTTTTTTCTTTTCCTAACTTCAGCTCCAGAATGCTGCCATGGTGGAAAAATGGTTGCAGAAAATTTAAGTTGTCCTCATCCGCCTATTGCTTCTCCTCTTTAATTTGTGGGCTTCCATTAATTCCTGGTGAGGATCAAATACTTTTATTGTTTCTTCCAACGGGTTTGGGGAAAAGTAAACAGAAAGCACAAATGCAAAGAAATTAGAGAACTGCAGAAGAAAAGGTTTTTTTTCCCGTTTCATTGACATTCAATGTGCCTAGAATTCTTGGAGAGCAGTTTTCCATATCTCAAATTGCAAGCAAACTAACAATCAAGATAAAACACTTTGTAGCCTGTGTTAAGCAGAAGGGATCAGTTCCTGTTTTTTACTGAAAAACAATCTTGACTGATGTGTTTAGGATGCATTGTTAGAAATAACTGAATATTTCAAGGGCAAAGATGTTCAGTCTTATTTTCAGAATATTTCTGGCAGAGAAAAAAAAGTTTTCTTTTATAGTTTAACTCAGTGAATTGAAGCTGACCAATTGTCACTGGGTTGTCAATGGCCTTTTATGAATAGTATACAGGAGGAAGAATAAGTTGGCCTTGAGCTCACTACAATAAATGTTTTATGAATAATGCCCCATTTGGGGGATGGGTGGGTGAAATATGTTTTCCAGATCTTTGTTCCAATTCTTTGTTACTTACCTTCAGGCTTCCTTTAGAACCAAATACTTTTCAATCTGATCGAGATGCTTGTTATAGAGAAGTTCAGGGAAGCAAAAGGCATCATGTTAGTGATCAACTGAATACTTGGAAAAGACAAGGAATTGATGCTCTGGGAGTCACGGCAACTGGAGTACCCTCAAAGGGTACTGAGAAGGGTCCAGTTGTGGTGCCACATCACACTAATGCAAAAAAATAATTTATTTTCAAAAAAATCACCCTCCGCAGAGTTTAATAATTCATAAATACATAGAGGGACATAAATCCATCTGGAGCCAAAACTATATTTTAAATAAAAGTTATTTAAATATGTCAGAGGCAAGCAATATGGTTCTGATGTATGTAGCATAGGACTTTTCATGAGATCCCTTATTTGTTTTCATTAATAAGTCTACTCAATTTTATCCCAATGGTGTAGAGTTGCTGTCATGTTTGTTTAATTTTATTTTTAAACAGGAGAGAGAGAGAGAGAGAGAGAGGGAGGGAGGGAGGGAGGGAGGGAGAGAGAGAGAGAGAGAGAGAG